>JARHVA010001936.1:1935000-2055000 GCA_037957365.1 Torreya grandis
ATATTGGAAAAAGGTTTTTATAGCCTAAAAATGCCCATATAGATGTGTTTTCATAGATGATTCATCAATTAGATGACGAGTCAGATTCTATAACCCCCATTGACTAACTTTTAGCCCATTTAAGAGATTTAGATGCAAGAGAAACCTCATTTCCACCTATCATCCATATTGACTTAGATAAAATACTCTTTTTATTTCTTAGAGGACTCATTTATTCATGTGTAAGAGTGATGGTTTATCTCTATACCTCATAGTTATCCTATAATGTGTAACTGAAGTTCACTCATTTTGCACACTCAGGGACCAATGAATTCTCTTTAGGTATGCCTCTGATTGATTGTAAATTTCAATACTAGGGCCTAAAAAAGACTATACAAATATTTGTATAGCCTAAGAATGCCCACCTAGATGTGTTCATGTAGATGGCTCTTCAATTGGGTGGATCAGTTAGATTTTATGATTCCCACTAACCAACTGTTGTCCCGTTATGAGAGATTTAGTTGTGAGATAAACCTCATTGCTTCATATTATCCATATTGAGTTAGATAAAATCCTCTCAAATTTTATTAGAGGACTCATCTATGCATGTGTAGGAGATGACGGTTCATATTTATCCCCCATAGTTCTTGTGTAATACGTGACTAAAGTTACCTCATTTTTCACATTTAAGGACCATTAACTTATCTTAATGGATACCTTTGATTAAATACAAATTTTAATCTTGGTGATAGATATATATTAGAAAAAGATCATTCTAGCCTAAAAATTCCCATCTAGATTTTTTTGCATAAACAATTCATTGATTAGGTTGACCCTCACTGACCAACTTTTGGCCTATTTTAATAAATTTGGCCTTAAAATAAACCTCATTATTGCATCTCATCTATCTTTAGTTACATAAAATACTCCAAGGATTTATTATAGGAGTCATCTATGCATATGTAATAATTTATGCTTCATCTCTATCCCTCATGCTTCTCGTGCAATGTGTGACTAAAGTTCACTCATTTTACACACTTAAGGATGACTGAATTCTCTATAGGGATGTCTCTGATCAAGTACAACATTCACACTTAGGGTCTGACTTTGATACTATATAATGATTTTTATATCCTAAAAATTCCCATCTAGACATGTCTGCATAGATTGTTCATCGATTAGGTTGATGAATTAGAACCTACAACCCAAGCAGACTAACTTTTGGCCTATTCTGAGAGATTTGGTCATGAGAAAAACCTCATTTATACATATTGTCCATCTTTAGTTAGATAAAATACTCCAAGGGTTTCTTAGAGGACTCATTCATGAATGTGTAAATGCTGACGATTCAACTATATCACCCATGGCTCTCCTACAATATATGATAGAAGTTTATTCTTTTTGCACATACGAGGACCACTAAATTATCTTAAGGGATGCCTCTGATCAACTATAAATTTCACTCTTAATACCTGACCAAGACTATATAATGGTTTTTATAGCCTAAAAACTCCTATTTGGATGTGTTCGTATAGATAGTTCATCAATTGGGCTGACGAATCAGAACCTATGACCCCTGCTAGCCAACTTTTGGCCTATTCTGAGAGATTTGTCCATGAGAGAAACCTCATTACTACATCTTATCCATCTCAATTTAGATAAAATCCTCTCAATAATTTTTAGAGGACTCATCCATTCATGTGTAAGATATGATGGTTCATCTCTATCCCCCATGGTTATCCTGCAATACGGGACGGAAGTTTACTCTTTTTACACATTCAAGGACCACTAATTTCTCTTAATGGATACCTATGATTAACTATAAATTTTGCTCCCATGGCTTGACAAAGACTGTGTAAAGGTCATTCTAGCCTAAAATTTTCCATCTATACATGTTCACATAGACAGTTCATCGATTGGGTTGATGAATCAAAACCTATGGCCCCAATTAACCAATTTTTGGTTCATTCTAAGAGATTTAGCTGTGAGAAAAACCTCATTTTTGCATCTCATCCATATTAATTTAGATAAAATCCTCCTAATATTTCTTATAGGACTCATCTATGTATGTTTATAATCTGATGATTAATCTCTATCCCCCATAGTTCTCATACAATGTGTGACCAAAGTTTGCTCATTTTACACACTCAGGTATGAGTGAATTCTCTTCAGGGATACTTTGATCAACTATAACATTTACTCCAGACACCTAATAGAGATTGGAAATTGGTGTTTATAGCCTAAAAACCTCCTATGTGGATGTGTGTGCATAGACATTTTATTGATTGGGCTGACAAATCAAAACCTATGGCCCCCATCGACCAACTTTTGGCTCATTTTGAGATATTTGGCCATGAGAGAAACCTCATTAATTCATTTAATCCATATTCAATTATATAAAAACCTCCTAGGCTTTCTTATATGACTCATATTTTAATGTTTATAAGGTGATGGTTCATATCTAGCTCTCACAGTTATTGTGCAATATGCAACCAAAGTTTGCTTATTTTACACACTTAGGGATGAGTGAATTCTCTTGAGTGATGCCTCCAACCAACTACAAAATTCAAGCCTAGTGCTTTATAAAGATTAAATAAAGGTTTTTATAACCTAAAAATACCCATTTTGATGTGTCTACATAGATGTTTTGTCAATTAGGCTGACAAATCAGATGCTATGGTCCCTGTTGACCAACTTTTGGCTGATTCTAATAGATTTATTAGCGAGATAAACCTCATTTATACATATTTTCCATCTTAATTTATATAAAATAGTATTGGTATTTCCTATATGACTCATCCATTAATGTGTAGGAGGTAACAATTCCTCTCTATCCCTCATAGTTCTCATGCAATGTACAATCAAAATTTGCTCATTTTGCACAGTCAAGAATGAGTGAATTATGTTAAGGGATGTCTCTGACTAACTAAAACTTTCACTCCCATCACCCAATAAAGACCAAAAAAATTTCATTGTAACCTAATAATTCCCATTTATATGTATTTTCATAAATGGTTCATCGATTGGGCTAATGAATCAGAACCTACGAGTATGTGTAAGAGATACCCTATTTTTTGTGTTTATTTGATAGCGAGGAGAGAGATTGGTTTATAAAATTCAAAATTGAGTCTATAAAATTCAAATTAAGGTTTAAACA
This sequence comes from Torreya grandis, assembly GCA_037957365.1. Taxonomy (NCBI): domain Eukaryota; kingdom Viridiplantae; phylum Streptophyta; class Pinopsida; order Cupressales; family Taxaceae; genus Torreya; species Torreya grandis. The sequence goes on from JARHVA010001936.1 coordinate 1,938,137, forward strand.
CCTTTAATGCATTTATACAGACCTCATAAAAGGATAATTTGTGTAATAAAACTATATCTTGAGTTTTGACTTACTATAGGGTACTAGGCCTAATAAAAAAAACATGATTTTATGAATTTTTGGGTAAAATATTAAAAGTGGAAATATAAACCTTTTATCTGAGAATTTATAATTCATAAAACACCTAAGTGCATTATCTAAGGTGTCTTGAAGTGATAATTCAATATAGAATGGGTTTTGGCATTTAGAGCAACATTAAGATTAGTAAGTCTATGACAGGTTTTTGATAAAAAAATTTGGTAGTAGACCTTCTGAGGTATTGCAAAAGTTGAATCACCTATAAAATATTGTGATAAATTATTTTGGATTGACCTATACCCATATTTTCAAATATTTCCTATTTTGATCCTTTTTAGGCATTTAGGCTTAATTAGCTTGTAGAGAGCTTTGAGTCTTTTGAGTTCAAATAGACAAAACTAATAGATGGACTAGTTTTCCATATTGTGATAAGGATTGAATATTTATTTAAGGACCATAATAATATAACCTCAAGTTTTATATACTAGTCAAGGAATTTTGAAGTTGGTTAAGTCTCTTCATTTGTGTCTATATTCTTGCCTTGCCAAGATTGTAATTTTGTGGATAGTCTAGAGAGGGATATCATTGTCGATATTAACCCATGTATAAGTAGGCCATAGTGAATATATGGAGACATATAATTGTCTTTGTTTTTTCTATTGATGAGTATGATTTGAAGACATACACAAGTGCATCATTACACCCTTTGACATTTATGATCAAGTATAATTTATAATATTTACATGTCCATGAAATTGATCCCAAGTCTACTTAAGCATCATGATTATAAATTTATATGTAATTAAATGTAAATGAAACAAGTAAATAGCAAATATCACATGTAAATATAAATGTAAAATATACATAATGATTGAAAGCACCTAACTTATAGAATAATGTGAATTTTTTTAACCCCATATGAAGTAATAATTCAATCATTAACCAATAATATGTGTAAACATTCAATAATAAAAATATAAAATATGCATAGGTAAAGGAATCATATTGTCAAAAAACATATATTTGATATATGCAAAGTTCTATGTCATAATTTAAAATAAATAATATAACATATATCAAGAAAAAATGTAGACCATAACATGTACATAGATAAAATATGCTATATAGGGATACAATGTGGGCCATATCAGCATACAAAATTGATTGTGCCTACAACTATGTACATAGACAAAATGCATCATATAGGCATACAATGTGGGCCATATCGGCATATAAAAAAGATTGTGCCTAAAACTAGACTTCTAGCACAATAACCAACTCTCTTGATCCTCATTGCCTCCAAATAAATTATGTTTTATTGCCATAAATGTAGATTCAAGGGTGTTATATGCCTCAATACAAGGAGATACTCTCTTATTAGCATGTGAGTCATGCATTGTTTCATTGAAAACTAAAGAAAATTGTTGTCTCTGCACAACATATAAAATATTAAAAAATCAATGCATTAAAATTGTATATTGAAAAATTGATAAATTTTTCAAGAATGTAATTTTTTTTAAATGATTCTACACTCACCATATTCCATCTAAATGGTTGTCTAGGGATACAAGACCGCATATACACATGTGATGGGGAATCCTATGGAGCATACATATATCATTAGATCCAGAGTTGCATACAATTATGTAAATATGACATAAAATATCATTTCTTAAGGATAAAAATAATTAAACTATGTGTTCTCACCAGTCTTTATCTTTGAATCATAACCTGTTGTGGATATAGTGGATTCTCTGATGTAGTAACAACATCACCTAAACCTTTTTTTCATCTATGAGGGGTGCCCATAACATCCCTCATCATCTATAAAACCAATAAATGAATAATATGAATGAATCTAATGAACATGATAAAAAGCTATGACTATAATATATATTAAATAGAGTTTTTTGTTCAAAGGAAAATAAACATATAAATGAATAAATATGTAATTTAAAAATTTACAAACCTATGTGTAAGGTACACCCATGCCAATTAAATCCTCTAAAATAGAGTCAAGGCCTGCTGAGGTACTCAAAATGTCACTAATCAACTATACAAACAATAAATAACAAGTTATATCAAATAAATCAATTAAGTAAACACATACTAGAAAATAAAATTAATATTATTTTATAAACATAAACCAACTATAATTAAAACTAAACCTATGTATAAAATATAGGTGGTGAAGTATCCTCTATAATAGGATCCTAGCATATCCTGATAAGAGTTTCTAAAGCTACTACATCTCACATAGTGTCTGAAATGCTAGTGTCATGTGTTGTTGAAGTATCTACATTTGGCATATGCTTTGACATGCTAATGTTTGGTATGCTAGTGTCTAGCACCGTTAAAATATTTATAGATAGCATATGCTCTGGCATGCTAATATTCATAAATATACTCTATGTATGTCCCACCTGAACAAGATATCCCATACACTTCCTCCCACATGATGTGAAATGATGGATATGAATTGTAACATGAGTAGGAGGAGGGATATTATCACCTATACCAACATCAACAAAACCAATACCACCACTACCACTACCACCAATACCACCAACACCACCACTACCACTAGCAACACCTATAGGTTGAGTAGAAGTCTTCAAAGTATGCATACCATGATCAATCATAACTTGTGTCAAACTAATAACTACCTCAAATGTGTCCATATATATGTTACGATTCAAAATTTTAGGAATATAGTCATGTGATATTGTTCTTCTATTTCTATGAGCTTGGTTATGATGGTTTTGGTCCCACCTAGCACCAGGTCTATCAAATGAAGACCCACCTCCCCTACCTTGGGATGCCTTCATGTAAAAATAATTTGGAATTGCTTTTAATAAAAAATTACAATATAATTTTCTTAAAAAATATAATGGAACCTCATTATTTTTTCATGGAGGCTCATCAAACACCATCCACCACCTATCCCAAAAGTTATTTTTAATCTCCTCATGAACACTCCAATCAATACTAATATGTTTGCAATTTGTTGATGGAGGTTGGTTGGTTCTAGGTTTAATAAATAAAGAACACAAAGCTTATTTTATTATTTTTTTCTTCACATCTTCATATGATAATTTATCATAATAAAATTATTTCATAGCCTCTCTTTGATGCAACATTGCATCAGTTGTGAAGTCACATTTCCCACTTCATTAAAAATAGACTTTAATGTATTGATAAGTAAAATTTATGCACTACTAGCTAAATATTGACGCAAACCATTTATGATTTTTTTTTTTTTTTTTTTTTGATATTTGGAATTGTATTTCTCATACAATTCAACTTATTCTTGTGAAAATTCAAACTCTTAGGGGTTTTGTCTAACATTTTCTTCAGGAAATGGATATGTCAAACTTATGTATCTAAATTTAAAAAAATATATGTTTTTGTTAAGTAATGTAAAAAAACTAATGCAAATTTAAATTAAAAACCCTAGTTCAATAAATAAATAAAAATAGAAATGGAAAAATAAAAATGCAAAATAACATACGTGATTTGAAGCAATCCAATGTTGAATCTTGTTGGTGGGATGAAACTCCAAAATACATGCATCAATCTACAAATTTATCAAAAAAATCTCTTCAAACTCTCTTGGCCTCGGGTTTTCTCCTTCATCTATGTAAAAAATGAAATTAGAGAAAGGGCATACGCCCTTTATGCCTTGTAAAGGGTGTTCACCCTTTAATATTAAAGGATGCATGCCCTTTATAAAGGGCATATGCCCTTTGTAAACTAAAAATGGAATACACCTTTTATAAACTTCAAAGGGCATAAACCCTTTATAAAGGGAGAACTCCCTTTAGAAAGGGCATATGCCCTTGAGGCTTGGGCAAAATCTTGAGCCTCAGTTTAAAAAAGGGGGCATATGCCCTTTGTAAAAATTTTTACAAAGCTGGGAGAATATGATGTTTTTGTCCCCCAACTTTATGTATCGACTCTTGGAATCTTCCCCACCACATATGGCAATCCTTTATTCTAAATTAGGTATATATAATATTTTTCTTAATTTTCCATTGTGACTTATTCATCAAATTATTCAATTTTTGTAGTGCTATCATCGTCCAATTCCTCATATTCTTGGTATTGAAATTCCTTTGGATTTTCATATTTATGAAACCACATGATTTTTTGTTTATCCATGTGATACCCATCAACCTTTTATCTTGGGATTACCTTTATTATATCTAGTTTTACTTCCATATATCATGAAATCCATAAATATGGAAAATTTTCCTATGTGAACCATTTTCAAAACTCACCAACATACTTGTATGGTCAGTACATTTAAATCACTATAAAATATAAAAAACCATCATACGCATGTGCCATATCATGTAACATTCTCCATTCATATTAAAATTCATTATTTATAATTCCATTTAAGCTAGCTATCATATTCTTATATTTCATTGTGACAATGTTTTCACATGTAAATTCCTTATACATTTCATGCCTAAAATCCTTGGCTATTAACTTAAGGAACCCTTGCTCTAATGATACCCCTATTTCATATATAAAAATAAAAATTATGATATTTCTAAAGTAAAAAATGAAATATTTAAAATGTAATTCATCAGCTACCTTATTGACTTCTTCTACCTATATATTATGGTGAATTATACTTCTTTGTATGTATTCCCATTCTATAGGCTATGCACATATCCTTAGAAGTCATGTTCCATATGGATATTAGGGTTGGATTTACACTTATCAAACACTTGACCATTTTTAATATATAATTATATATACCATCCACTATCAATGTATAACTTGATCATCCTACGGTTAGTAAGTATTTTACACTATTAATGTATTATTTGTTCAACAAATTTTAAAGCACACTTTTTCCATCATTCAAGATACCTGTCATTTAACTTATCTTATTTTCACTAATTTTAAACTTTTTCTAAAAAAGTACATCCTCCCGTCATCATTTCATGAAATCAACCATTTAAAAAATTTATTTGGATTAACAAATAATGGTAAGTCATTATAAATCAACATCCATCTAGGTAGTATTTTTTTATCTAGCCATTATCCCTTTATACACATTTCCCAATTACTTCTAAAATGCATAATAATATTGATTTTTTTGTGAATAAAATCCTCTATTATGCATGTTTGAATGCATGTCACTAACTTTTATACATTTAAAATATCCTTCAAATACACCATCAAATCTATTAGTGCAGGTGTCTTTGGTTTCTCTCTTTGTTTTCTCTAGTGCTTTATGTTTGTTCATTTTCATGGAATCTTATTGTGCATCCTTCTATGGTGGTGCTTCATCTTATTCCAAAACTAGTGACTTTTTTCCTTACATATTAAAATCCCACCTCCTTTTTCATTGTATCTAGTAATTTCCCTTCTTATTCTTCCTTTAAAAAACTACTCGATGCCTCTTCTTTTCCATGTCACTTAGTTATCTCCTTAGTGCCACTTATAATTCTTCATGATCCACCTATTACTCTCATAAAAATTTTCCCACTCTAATTTATAACCCTTTATATATTACCATGGTTCCCTATCCTTTACTCCTTGACCTATGTTCTCTCTTGTTATCCATTCAATCCTCTTTCAAAACTCCCCATAAGTATCTCAAACTATTTTAATTTATTTCTTAGTCAATCTTTCATCTTTCAATTTTATCCCATGTATTTATTAATTATTAATGGTAATGAACCAAAGATGTTGAAGGAAGATATCAGTTAAATAGTCTAATATAAAGTATTATAATAATAACATGAATGAGTAAATCAGATATCTAGTAAGAAATGAGACTTGGGACTTGGTTAAGTCACCTCTTAGATAAAAACATATAGGATGCAAGTGGGTTTTCAAGTAGAAGCGAAATGGGCAATGGAAACTGGAGAAGTATAAGGCTTGCTTGGTAGGAAAGGGATTGTAAAAGATAAATGAAATTGAATTTAATGAAACCTTTTATCTAGGTTTTAAATTGACATAAATTAGGTTTATTTTATCTGTTATTTTTGTGTTTGATCTTGAGATAAATCAAATGGATGCTAAAACATTTTTTTACATATGGAGATTAAACAATAAATCTACATGTCATAGTCAAAAATAATTAAGGTTAATTAAATATATGACTTTGTTTATAGAATAAATAAGTACTTATATGTCTTGAAGCAATAAAACAAAATGTGGAATCACAAGTTCAACAATTATGTGGTTAGACATAGGCATGTATGCAACAATGTTGATTCCTATGTTTAATACAAGGAAGAGAGTGATAATTTTTTCATCAAATTTATCTATGTGGATAAAAAAATTATAATAGGAAATTAAAAGTTTATTATAAATTTGGTGAAGTCTCAAATATATATGCAGTTCAATATGAAATATCCTGGTGTTACAAGATTCATCTCAGGCATGGAAATTAAATGAGATCATGTGATCAAGCTTTGGGTGAACTAAATGAATTACATTGAAATAATAATTTAAAGGTTAAATATTTAGGACTATTAGCCTATGTCCATTATTTTTATAGTTGGTCATATGTTATCAAATATGCAATTTTAAAATACACAAGAAGAGTTGGAGGACATGGTTTTAGAGAGAAAGATACATCTAGATAAGGTAGACACAAAAGAAAATGGTTTAGATTTGTTGACAAAGACAATGAGTACAAATAAATTTTATTTTTTCATGAAGGAGATGGGCCTAGATAATAGAGTTTTTGGAAGAATGAATGAATGTCTCATTATTAAAAATGTTCATTTAGGAAATAAATATAATTTTCATGGATCTATGTAATGGTAATCTTGCACAAGCTGGGTGTTATGAAAAGTGTTTGTACAAGAATTGATTAATAAATATATTATGCAAATTGATTTTAAAATAAAATATTGTTACGTAGGTTTACATTGAGACCACCTATGATAATCTCATAAGGCTTCAGTGTACAATAATGATGGGAGAACTATACAAGTTCATATTCTCAAATTTATTGCACTATGGATGGTTGTGGTTGAGATGCATTAAGGTGTGGCAAGGAATTGTGAAACATGATAAGAACTGGAGGATAATTTAATGTTTTTCGTACACTAATATGATTATATATGTAATATTAAATAAATATGAGCAACATCTTGGTGGAACTATGAAATAGAGCTAGTGAGGAGCTTTAAATTATGATCACTTGGATCAATAGTTGGTGATTGTAGATTCCCTCATTGTGTGAATTTTAAAAAGTGAGTGTTGGATATAAAAATGATTATTCTTAGAAAATTTGTGTTGATTACTAAATTTTTGGCATGTACTAATTTTGAATATGCATAGCTAAGTGAGTAAATTGTAATATACAATAAACCATTCTATGAAGGTAACAAAACCTTTTGATTTGGTATAACATTATAAAATGGTTCAATTTATATTATAATAAATAATGTTATTGTGCTATTTTTCCTACATAAAATGTTTTTACCAAGTGAATTAGTGAATATATGTTTGTTATTAATTGTCTTTATATGTATAATAGTTTCAAAGCATATTTATCCTTTGTATTTATTTGTCATGGATAGTTTTATTCTTAACACATTCAAGATGTGTTTCTTAGAACACAAATTTACACTAAATGGTATTAATATTGATTAAATAAATTTTGGCATGTGTAAATGTTGACCCTCAACTCGATACCAGCTATGCCTTTAAAATTTAATCACTCCACGCTTATCAGGTGGAGCATGTGATGTTTTCTTCTAATTCATACAACATGTATACTTGGGTTAATTTTTATTTCATAGACACATGTATATTGATCTATGGAATTAATATTAGTTTGCATAAGTGTGATGTATAATAATCTATATATAACCAAATACTGATAAAATACTAAAATTAGAAATTAGTCTCAAGGGACACCTTCTATGTTGGGATCACAAAGGTACGTTAGGATACTACTAGTTTATTTCTCACATTTTTCCTCATAGCCATATTACTCACCTTAGCCTCCTCACCTAATCCCACAATGGATGAATGATTATCCATTTATATATTGGACCTTGAAATTAACACCACAAACTCCACTTGCCTACAATGGAGGTGAAAGACCTTAACGCCTACCCTTATTCCTACCTTCACACACATCTAATTAAATATCTATAGACTTGTGTGTTTAACAATCTTATGGAAAATTTTGTGACAAACATTCACTAGAGGCATGTTTAACCCTAAATTTAAGAGTATGGGGTATAAAGTTAGTAATATATAAATATTTTAAGCACAAGGGTGAAAAAATAATATATAGTAGGCCAATTAATTACAATCTCAAATAAATGAATATTTTGAAATATAATTTTTAATATATGCTAAATATAGAAATTACTAAATTCAAAAGATGTTTAATTGATTACAATAAAAAAGAGAAATGATACTTAGTTTGGTTTACTGTGCAGAATAAAATATGAACTAGAAATAGGTGAAAAGTATGCAAGATTAGTATTCAGGATCAGTCATCATATTCTATTAATTATACTTTTTATATCTACATACACTACCATCAGATCTAAACACTATCATTGATGCTAGTGTCTAACTTTGACATAAGCATCCAAGATAGAATGATGACTAGATATCTATGTGACCAAATTCATTGCTTTAGGTTCTTTATTGCCTTTATGTTGATGTGTTTATATGTTGGATATAGGTTCTATCTCTTTGCCAATTGACCAAACCTAGCTCTTCACCCTTCTTCACCCATAGAGTGAGTTTGTAAAAATGGGTTCATATGATCACAATGTCAATCTAACCCCAAAGAACCCTGTATAAATGGGTACTTCCTACATATCTAGTACTCTAAGGAGGGTCTCAAACTTATTTAGATTTCCCCTGTGAGTGCAAATGTGTGTGAACAAGGGTGGAATATAGTATGAATATGCATGTAGTGGTCAATCTTGTAATTTGAAAAAATCACTCATGGGATAGTTTTTGGATACTTCAGACTATTAATATGACTAATCATATACTTAATAAGAAAATAGAGACAAATAGGGTAGAATATTTTGGTTTTGAAGTTGATTGATTGAGATATAGTAGGGTTTTTATTGGTATTTTGATAGATGATCAATGAGAAGTCTTATACTTGTATTTATAACCTATGTTTTTAAAATATATAGTGGTAGGGTCAAATAATAAAAATAGGTTGACCCTTATGTTTTCAAACATTTTCAATTTAAATGACTTTTGATAGCTAGACACTAGATAAGGATATGTATACTACTATCAATGGTAGTGTCCCTCTATGGTTGATAGTGTCTAAAAGGAAAGAAAAAAATGTGCATATAAAACTTATAGTGAATTATGTTTGTCATATTTTAATATTTTGTGTAGTTTGGGAGGCTTGGATCATCATATTGATATAGATCTGACTAAATGATAAACATTTAGCCACAACGGAATGGTCAATGTAAGACATTCAATACTAGGGAGGCCTAGAATTGAAGCATAAATTCCTGATTGATATTTTTAAAATGTAAAAGATTGATATGCTATAAATATTTATTTTTATTATCTATATTCCCTGCTTTTAATTTAGTAATGCATAAATATGAAATTACTAGTTTAAATGAAAAAATGTGTACCTAGGTGTGTGAAACACACCTTACCTTTTCTTGAGCCCACAAGGAGTGATTTTATAATGTATGCCCTGTAATTAAGATCATGTTACATTATAAATTAGTTTATGTAATCTAAAATTTGAAATAATTGAAATTCTTGAAAATAAAGACAAGGAAGGAGTACACTTATGTGTTGATGGAACCATGTTGCCTCTTGATGTTTTGACTTGGTAAATATGCTTCCATATTAAGCATTAGAATTGGAAATGGTTTACACCTAAACCTTAGAGACTTGCATAGGGATATTTTAAGGTATTATTCCCCCAATCCATTGTAAGGATGAATTGTGACATGATCATTAAGATCATTATATCTCAATCACACAATTTAAGAGTGAATATGTAATTAAGTGAGGGAGAGTGATTTAATCAACTCATGATATAGATGTCGTGAGATTGAATGTTTTAATAATTAAAACATATAAATGTTATGATTTTGAATTATTTAATCACTTCAGACTATAAAGTGAACCAATTTTTGTGACATAAAAGGCTCAATAACAAGACATCCTAATATAATCAATGTATCATATGGAGTAGTATAATTGGCAAGTTTTTGATTTTTTTGTGAAATACCATGACATATACACCTATAATACATTTGAGATGGAGCATAGGGTCATAATTATTTTTTCAAATCCATGAAAACTCTATGTGATGTATATGATTTTGACCCAAGTGTATATCTACATCATGTAACTATATAGATTATGCAAGTGTGGAGGTCTTGTATTAATAACATGCCCCCATTGAAATATAGAGATACTAAGTAGGTGTATAAATGTGTAAGTAATGCCTTTATGACATGCCCCTATTAAAATAATAAAACTATGAAAATGTAGATGCCATGCTTCTATGACATCCCCCATTGATATACGCCTGTTTTGTGGTGAGGGAGATAGAAATTGGTAGGTACCTTACCTAAAAAGGATAAGATATTAATAATTTTTGTATGATTCATGTAGGATATATGGATAACATGTTGAAAAATATATATTTTTATGATCCATGCTTAGAATAATCATAAATATGAACAATATAATGTAGATCAACATAACATAATAGATATTGGTGGGTCAAGATTCCTAAATATTCAATATATGTAGAAATAGACTAATCACCCTTAATGTATGGAAACACCATATTATAATCCTTTAGGAAGTAATAAATCTACAATGTATTTTCAAGGGGACAACCACCAATATATTCTTACAATATAAGACTAAATTCTTACTTGATCTATTTACAATGAAATTCACCTCTTTTATATAGACTTATTTATAACTAACAATTGATGGGTAACCTCTTAATCCCTATGCAGGCCAACCATAACCCAATGCACTAACTCTACATGTTACTCATGTATCCTAATAAATTAGACCCATATAAATAAGTGGGATGTGTGCCTCATGTTTTTATAGCCATCAACCCATATACATTAATATATCATGTCCCTAAGTACATATCAATCCTTCCCTCCTTGACATGTTTCATCCCTGAAACATAAGAAGATACTAAATAATGAGTGTGCTTTAAATAATTTCACACTTGTCTCCAATCTCAATCATCTATCCATCCATATTTGATCTTGTTAGGTGATATCTCTCCAACCTTTTTTATAATTTCCATTTTGATATTAAGATTCCATTCATGATAAAATTGTATTAGTTTGGTATCCATACATGATTATTCCTCCTTTGATTCCATGTACCATATTTAGTTGTGGTACTCTGATTTCATTCATTACCATAGTGTTTATTCTTCCATGTATAATCATAGTGATTTCCCCATTGATTCCATATTCCATTGGTGATTGCATTTATTTGATTCCATACCTAACCATAGTAGTTATTATTTGGATTCCATGCACAACATAGTGATTGGTACTCTAATTTCCTATATAGTCAAAGTGATTTTTATTATGACACTCTGTCACATGGATCTATGATTTGTTCCTCTCATTATGGACCTTATCCACCTTTTCTTCTACCTCTTCCCCCTTTTCCTTTGGTGGTTCCTTTGTCTCTTGAGTATATGAAGGGTTATTTCTACTTGTATTATTTATTCATAGATGTCATAATTTGAATCTTCCTCATGCTCTTCATCACATATTTCAATCTTATCCTCATGCTCTAGTTTGGATGTTATTTGTGCCTTTCTAACAATGATATCCTGTAAAGTGACCTTATTTATCATATATCAAAACTATGAACTTCTTATGAACATTAATATTGATTTTTACCAAAGTCTCTAGCCATGGATATCCAAGAACCATATCCACACCATCCATATCAAAAGCACAAAAACCTAAATGCAAAACATATTTACCTAGTGTGAACTTCAAATCTTCAAAAACCTAAATATTAGAAACATCTATTTGAGCTTCCTTGATATTCTTTGCTTGAACATGTATATGTTGATCCACATCTATGTTGATGAAATTATACTTGCTACTAGGGTTTATGGACACAATAACCTTATTCTTTTGAATGCATCTATGAAACTAAAAATTGGACTTTGATTTCTTTGGAGCCAATAATTTGAACCTTTATCATCTAATCCTTCTTTCTCCTCTTTTAAATCCTCTACCTCTCCTTTTGCACCCTCTGTAGCCTCTTCATCATCATTATTATCCTTTGTTTCTTCTTCTTCATAATCACCTACATGATATTCCTCATTACCATCATCAAAATTATCTTCTTCCTCTTCTTCCACATCATTATCCTCAACCTCTCCTCTTGAATCCTCTATATCTCCCACCTCATAATCAATATGTTCATCCTCTATTTCTTCTTCTCTTCATCTGCACTCTCTTCTTAATTATTATCATTAGTCTTTTCTTTCCCCACATGCCCATTTTTATCCACAAAATACTTCTTCAAAATATTTTTCATTTTTATAAAACTTTCCATCAATTATTCCAACTGTTTATAATCCATTTAACCCATGATTTAGAAAAAAATTAAGGTTAAGGAAAAAATCTAAAACTTAAATAACTCATATGAAACTAATCCAAATAGTCTAAATTTTTTACTGTAGATTCCACATATAATATTTCAAATTCGATAAAAATGTTGGGGAAACATTCCAAATATTTTGGCCTATAGAATGAATTTATGAAAAATCTTAAAATTACAACAAATCACTCAAAATGTTTCAAAACTTTCTAAAATTTTAATTTTATCTCTAATGCATGTTGATACAATACTAATAAAAATTTCACAAAAATACTTATTTATCAGTAAATATGATGAATTTATTATAAACCGTAAAATAGTAATAACTCCCTAAAAATTGATCATAAAGCCTTGATTTTTTACTATGACTTCCTTAAAATATTCTACAACTCCAATAAAATAATTGTACAAAAATCTACAACTGATTGCAATATATTAATTATTCCACGAAACTAGGGTTTTACCTCACACAAATTGCCTAAATGGAAGCTATGATACCATTTTTTATGATGTACACTTAAAATAATTAGAAATATGTCTAATATAATATAGATCAACAAAACACAATAGATATTGGTGGTCCAATATTCCCAAATATTCAATAAATGTAGAAATAAAATAATCACCCTTAAGGTAGGGCAACACCATGTAATACTCCTTAAATAAGGAATAACTCCACAATGTCTCTTCAAGGGGAAAACCTCCAATATAATCTTACAATAGAAGACTCAATGCTTACTTTATTAATTTACATTTATTTTCACCTCCTTTATATAGACCTCTATATAACTATCAATGGATGGGTAACCTTCTAATCCCAATACAAGCCAACCATTATCTAATGCATTGATTCCATATGTTACTCATTTATCCTAATATATTGGACCCATATAACTAACTAAGGGATATGTGTGACAAATGTTGACATCTCATTTCAAATCCCTAGGTACATAACATATATTAATGATACTTGAAATATGTGATCACATCAAGTCCGAAGATGCATGATATGGATCATGAGAGCATCTATAGATTAGTAATACAAAGTAAAAAAATAAGTTCAAACACACACACATAATAAAAGACAATTTAATGTAATAAAATGGTCCAAATAGACTAGATACAAGGTGCATGTTCAAATTCCACATAATAGAAAAGGATGACATATTTAAATGCCCAAATAACATAGAATGGCATATTCAAATGTCCAATAAACATATAATGGTAAAAGGTAAAAAAAGATAGGAACATATTTAAATGTTCCACAATTAAGACAATAAATAAAAATGAAATACACTCAAGGAAGTGAATACAAAAATATGAGTTATAAGCAACAAACAGAAGTATATTATACTAATTTTTGCATATATGTGTTAGAAAAAAATTTATGGAACATACCCTATCAAGTACACCTTGAAATATATGAGTGTGGATATAGACACATGTAATCACTATTATATAATCTCAAACATGATAATTTATAGATGATCATAAAGGATATGTATCTTATTTAATCATGATTAATGAAATAGATGCCCCCAATGTAATATATGACATAGATAGACAAGAGGTCAAACATTTTTAAGTTCATATATCATGTGTTTGGGTATGCTTGTATCATATTCTAATATTATTGTGACACACACACACACACACACACACACACACACACACACACACACACACACACACACACACACACACACACATATTATCTATTAACATTAAAAAAAAAAACATAGATGCCAATTAGGTAACAAAATAGGGGAATTTTGAATATATTTTTAATTTTTTTAATTTTTGGAATGTTTTTGTATTTTATTAGTTTTTTTTTTTTTTTGAAATATTTAGGAAATAAAAGGGTATCCTATGATCCCATCCAAGTTATGCTCATAAATATATCCAAACTCAGAATATGGTACATCAAACTAGTAATACTACCAAGGCCTGTGTACAAGTGTCATATTTGGATCTATAAGATATGTGGTATTTTATGTATGTATCATAAAATTATGTTGTCATGAATAAATAATAGGAGTAGTGTTTCACGGAATCCTTTTTTTAGTGTTTTTTGGTTGATTTTGAATAACTATAATTGGATCACATTTAGTTAATTTAAGTAACTAAATATGTTATGTAGGATTAGATGAAGTTTATGTGGAATACACCATATATCTCTTATGATAAGGCCTCTCAAATATGGGCCACCTAGGGAACGGTATTACATGTTTTTACCATTTTATACATGATTAATTGTACTAGTTTTGATAATTAGATATCTTATAATAAACTTCTCTTATTCAAGTGGATGTATATATGGAATTCTATAAACTATGACTACCATATTGATATGAATGTATTTAATACACCCATAAACTATGGAAGGTATTGCATGGATTTTATGTATCCTGGATAATAAATAAAATAATCATGTATATGGTATAACTAAAAAGGAGGTAATCACATGTGTTGGACCAACCTATAAAGGTAAATCAATCTCACAAATAATGTGTTATGAAATACCATTTAATGATCTAACCATTTAGGTCAAAGGTTATAAGTCATCATGTGTATATACCAAATGTGTAAGTAATGTCATGGTACCCATGCACTCAATAGTAATTTTATAGATCATAGAAATATATTTAGGCTCATGGTTAAGGTATGATAAAATAAATAATGAGTGATGATCTGATTCATCATCCACTATTTCACTATCATCAAATGTAATATAAGGTCTTTGAACCATATGAGATATTGTGAATTTATAAGTGCCAATAGTCCCACATTATTTATTCCCATATTGTGATGGAGGAGGATGTTCATTGTATTCTATTTTCACTTATGGATCTTTTTTAGAATGATGTTTTCAAGTATTTTTAAATAACTTCTGATTCTAGTGATCATCAAGTTGTGAACCTGAATCCTTTGGAGGATCATCAAAGTTAATATTTTTGTCATCAATAAGGTATTACATTTTATGCTTCAAGGTAATAAATATATTCATATAATACCTAGGGACATGGTGATAGTCATAATATTAATTAAGATCATATCTTTTGGGTAGAGGTTGAGTCATATCAACCTTTATGGGAGAAGGGAGAGATATGATATAACATTAAATAAGATTATAGTTTAAAGAATCTATAGGCTCAGGTAATTGTGTAAATGTTCTCTTAGGTGCATTGGATATTATGAGTCAATTAGATTTATGTGGCACTACATTAACTATTGTGGTTATTTCCTTTTTTAGGTTATGTAGGTTCTACCTTGTAGTTTCATTTTATTTTAAACTTTTTATCAGATGTAGTTGATGTGTTTTTTACATAATATTATTCAAGGAAATAATATTCATTTCATGATCTTAGACAATATGGCACTAGTCAGCAAAGATTTAAAATTTTTGAAAATAATGGACTCATGTAATGGGGCAATCAAAATTTTCTTGAAGATATCTTTAAGTTCTTTATCTATCATAGGATTTTTCATTTTGGCCAAAATTGTTTTATATCTCAAAACATATTCATTGACAAGGTCATCAGTTCCTTATTTGATCTTTGAAATTTGAACATATGACATATTTTTTAAGATGGTTATAGATAAATGTGATAGGACTGATCTACTATAGGTTTGAATTTTCTTTAAAAATGGATTGGTAAATCATGGAATCATCATAAAGCATAATCACTTAGGCTCCTAGGAAATAATTTGATCAAAATTTTATCATTGGAGGCATAATCAAGGCATGCCACATAGAAAGATTATAAATTTTGTTCAAGATCACCCTTACCATCATAAAATGTGAACTTGGGTATGAAGAAACTAGTTGGAAAAGTGTGCAAATATATTTCAAGTGTAAGAGGATTATTACATCTTGTGAATCAATAGCATAAGGTGATTTCATATAATTATTCTTAATATTGGTAACCTTAGCTTACAAACATTTTATATTTTATAATAGATCATGCACATTTTAATTACTAAGGTTTTAAGTTTTAGAATATAACAAAGGGGAGGAAACGATGGTTTGAGTTGATATAGTTTTAATCACCCAAAAGTGGTATTTGAGTGATAAGAGTTCTACTTGAGACTACATATTCCTAGCTTATTCCTAGAGCCTATTATCAAACTTATCTAACCTTCATATGGACCATAAGCATCCTTAGCTTCAAAATAGTCCTAGACCCTTATTTCATGATTATGTCCCCTTGTGCCTAATGTTTTGCAAGTTGGACACTAGCACCATAATAAGGACACTAGAGCCATGTTGTGCTAATGTTCTTTTCCCTAGCTTTCCCAAATGAATATCTTTTCAAAAACTAAAGCATCATAAGGTCAACTTAGACATCTTTTATCACTTATACAAGCAACATAATGATATAAATACATGAATTTTAGAACTCTAAACACTATATGGAAATTAGATGCAAAACACACATTCAAACATGATAAAACTCAAGGATAATTAAGGTTATCAATCTTTATTCTACCATAATTATGCATATGACCATCTATAGTAGCCCTAAGATCAAATTTTCTAGATTTCCAATCTCAAGCACACTCAAGGCACTCAAGGCCACTGTCATACTAGCATCACTTTCACTTGAAACAATACTTAGGTGGGGATAACTACATCAGGATTGATCCCTCCTTAGAGTATTTTTATGTAGGCAACTCTCTTCATAATGGGGTGTTGAGGATGTCTAGGCTATCTTACTAATAAACACACTTTTTATCTTATACCCTATTTTTATGGAGGATTAGGGTTAAAAAAAAAATAAATTATTAAACTACATACTTAAATAATTTATGCACACAAGAACATAACCCAAGAATATAGACATAGGTGCACCTAGAAGCTTGGGTCAAGCCTACATAGGACACTACCACTAGTTTACCAATAATGTCACTACTATCCAATTATGGAGCTACTATCTAGGAGGGGTTATAATTTATGGATTCTATTTATAACACTTATATCAACATCTATCTCATTTTTCATAACCAAGATATTCCATATCAGGTGTTTTCCAACTAAGTTTTTATTTAGACTTTTATTATTATTTTTAAAAAATTCAAAGCTAGTTAATTTTGTAAAAAATTAGTGGTTGTATTTATTACATGTTATTTCCTTGATTTAGTCTACTCATCTCTTTAACAAAAATAGGATCTACATATACTAAGTCCTAAAAGTTTAAAACATTTGGTGAACCTGAATTACTTTAAACATTGATCAAACCCTAACCCTAGATGCTCATAGGGTTTGTATCCTTTTTGCATATATGCTTATATTTTAGTTCTAAACTTTCATATTTATTTCAATATTTTTTTTTGCAATATTTATTATATTAAAATTCTTTAAATGTTTAAAATATACAACCACTTATTTTCTTACTTCCCAAACTACAATGGTAGAATTAAAAAATTGATTTGATGAGACTGATAACAAGTAATTGCAAGATTTTGTGTCCAAAAATTTAGTTATGCAATATGACCTCATCACTATTATTTAAGAATAACTTCAAAAATCAAACAATGTTCAATATTAAACTCCCCTAGATAATAACATTTGTACACCTACAATGGAGCCAACTTAGCTAGCACAACCTACAATTATAATTCAATAGCCTTCAGTAATATCTACACCTCTCATGGTTAGTTACTCCACTCAATATGTACAATCCCTTATGCATGAGGTTCATACTCTTCAGGCTAAGGTGTTACACATTGAGAAGGGAGACACTAGGCCATAACATGCCTTGTATTTTAATGTTCACTTACATACACATTTGGCACACCACATGGTGGAAACTCCCTTACCATCTAGATTTGTGGCACCTAAAATTACATTATATGATGGTAAGGGTGACCTAGATCACCATCTCTAATGTTTTTGCATAGCATGCTTTGACTACATGTCCAATGATTGGCTTCTCAAAAAAAATTTACACGTAGTTTAAAGGATTATGCCTTATAGTGGTTTTATGACTTATCAATTCAATCTATCACAATATTCAATCATTTGGTAGACATGTTTTTAGCACACTTATCCATTAATATTAGTGATAAAGTCTCATATGCTCAAATTGTATAATTGAAATAAATGTCAAATGAACCTATTATAGAGTATGTCTTACAATACAAGACTATAATAACTAAATTGACTAGACCCATGGAAGACAAAAATATTTAGGTCATCTTAAAAAAAGTCTTTTACCAGCATTGAATGAAGCTATCTTCTTTAATAAGTTTACAACATTCATAGAATTATGCCACATAGTAAAAGAAAGAGAGGTCAAGCTTTGATCAATGGGTAAACTCAAATATACAAATGGATTGGAATCAACTGCTAAGAGTTCAAATAAACATCTATATAAGGTAAGGGTCATAGATAACAATAATGATCAAAATACCACATTAACGTTACTTCAGAGCCATTTCTTGGCTTGATTTTATTAGCTCCTCAATGTCAAATCTTTACCAACCTTCCATAATAACCAACAAAGGTTTTATAGAGGCCTTTGAATGCAATTTCATATCTCTCCCTCCCATCAAATAGGTTGATATGACATAACCTCTTCTAAAAATCTTTGATTCCAATGGATTCTATGAATATCAAAGGGCACTAGGCCACACAAAAAATAGATGCATAAGCCTAAAACATAATATATAATATTTGGTCAAGGATAACATTATTGAAATGGTCACCCACATAAAGACACCAAAAATATAGAAAATATAAGGTAAGGAATTAAATATATTCTCATATCCATTTCAAAATCACATAATGAATGAGGTAGGGATCACTTCAGCTGTTCACTACACATATCAGGCACATCCACTACCATATTCATATCATACTATTATAGAGGAGGAATACCCATTACATAGTATCATTAGTATGTACCATATTACAATTCCATCTAGACCATTCATCACCTTTTTAGAATAGGATATTATCGATGGTGATATATATTTACATGCACTCTTTGTATGAGCTTTACATAGATCATCATCCTATCTAGAGTGTTGTGGTTGATAATAGGTCAAGAATTAACAAGTGCACTATGAAATTTTTACAGTGCTTAGGGTATTTAAATTAGTATATATTACCTATGGATATAGTTATTAGTGGTTTTAGTGGTCATGTTCATAGTTCCATCAAGGAGAATGTGCTTTCATTACAGTTTAGAGTAGCACATGTGGCCACTTAGTTATTAGTAGTACGTAGTGTAGGCATGTTTGATATGTTATTAGATAGGCCATGGATATAGTAGCTAAGATCCATCCCTTTCATAGTGCATAGATTCTTGAAATACATACATGCAAATCAAGTGATTAAAGTTAAGGGTCTTCTACATGAGTATCCTCTACCTATTTCATATCTAGTTACAACACTATTACAAGATATATCACATTTACTAGGTATAACATAGTTATTAGTTATATCTCATAGAAAAATTATTATTGATACACCATATATTTCCATATAGACATCAATGTAAGTGAGCTCTACTCCTAAAATATTGATATGCATACATACTATCCCATATAGACCATTATTTAAGAGACCCTTATGTCAATGATATGTGATAGATTCTATAGGGCCTTCCTCCACTCACTTTTTATCAAGATTAATATCATTGGGTTCTTGAGGTTCTCAATATAGGGTACCTATATCACCCACATCTTCTTCTACTAGATGGGTTCATAATACCCCTACAATTCACAAGACACTATATTCAGTGCCACATATTCCTATCACCACTACACATGTAAATGCAAATATAGATACAAATCACTCAATACAACATATTATGGGACCACAATTTCCCTTTCACATAACACACATGATCAAAGTTCCCTTATTTAACATAGGCTGCATTGATAGTGAGTCTCCCATGAGACTCATCGGTTAGTATTGTTCCTCCCTACTTTTATATATATTAATTATCTCTTGCTCCTTTTACATAGTTTCAATTTTCAAGTTTATTTTACATAGCTTATATCCATAAAATACAATAACATAAAAACATTCAAATATTACTCATAAAACACACAATTATGGATTGTATGCATTATTATGTTCAAATTTATTATATTTTATAGACACTACATATACTATTTATCTAATACTAGTAGGTTTTATCATACATACATGCTTCACTTATTCTTGTCATGTGCTTGAAGATTGCTACAAGACTCAATACCACTACACCAATCTAAACTTTCTATTATCTACCCACTGGGGGCATATACACCAATATATGGGTCTTCACTTGACACATTCACCCTCTTAGAGGCATCTTATAAATAGTTTTTATTACCATGTTTTATCCTTCTATACTCTACATCCCATCTCTAGCATTTTTATATCTTGATATTGATCATGTTACTCTTACTAAGATTTTTTCTAACTATTACTACTTTAGACTCAACATATGTACATCATATATCTTACACATATTTATATTACATAATCATGCATAATTTCATTTCTATTTTACCTAACTTAGATTTTATTATATTTATATGTTTATTCTATTGAGTGCATTTGAATATTCCATTGTTCTTTGGATCTACTCCACTTCTATTCATAGTATGTATGATATGGAAATTTGACCATGTCCTTATGTGTGGTTTCTTTATTGTGTATATAGACATCTAAACAAGTCCTTTTATGTGTCTCTAAGTAAACTTGCTTGTTTCTTGCATATGTGGACATTTAAACATGTCCTTTTACGTCATTCTTTCTTAGATTGAGTGACATGTACCCATTTCCCTTGTATTGTGGCCTCTTGGCCTACTTTATATTCCTCGTGTGTGTTATATATATATATATATATATATATATATATATATATATATACTTTATTTTATGTGTCATGGCCATGACACTTGTTTTTACTTATTACACACACTAATTTTTTATGCCATAAGGGACCTCATGCATCTTCCTTCCTACTTGGGTGTCATGATGGACATCATGTTCTTCCCCCTAGGTAGCTACCCAATTTTACTCATATTTATTATTATATACATTGATTACATATATCTTGACACCTTTTTGGAATGATAGACATGACATACATCTTGCATCACATACTTATGATCAAATCATCTTACATTTTGATGTTATATATGCAAACTATATGGGATTATCAAATAGGCATCATATATGTTCTAGCTAACACATATTTTATAGAGACTTTTTATTTTGAGGATATTTATTTCACATGTTGAACAACTCCCCTTAAAAAAGGGGGACTTGATAGGTGTTTGTCACAAATATTAGGCTCATATATTTCATTCATAGTACCTTTTTTAGCACATAAGATTAATTAAAAAAAATAAAACACATGTAAAATAGTGGGAAAATATTGACTCGAAAAGAAATACAATTACACAAAATTGAGACCAAAAGGACTCTAATTCCAAAATGGTGACACTAGTGCCACATGGCACTACTATCCAAGATATGGAACTATTGTCCAATAGCCTTAGTTTTAGAACAACTTGATTGGCTAGAATTATACAATAGGTACATTACATGTTATCATAGATTCAATTATAGATTTATCAGTTATACTTAGTTTTACTTATATTTATACTAGTTTAGCTCATATTCATATCAATGTTTTCTAATTGGGGGAATCATTCATGACATGACCATTTCCATATTTAGTTTAGATACTCAGATATAGTTTATTACAACTTAGTCTAGAATACATATACTTAGATATCATATTTGGGGGAATGTGCATGACACATTATTTCTATATGCTCAGTTACACATTGGTTGATTAGATGGAATGACAAATTGTATGTCATTATCTACACTACATATACATGACATCATATTCTAGGTTGTCACTAGTTTCATGCCTTACTCCATCTATAATGATTGGCATTTCTAAGTGCCCTAGAACTACCTAATATACCTAAGTGGCTACAGAGCCACCATACACAATTAGATACACTATGTTAGACATTTATTTTACTTTGCATAGTTTAGTTTTATATGCATTTATTACACATTATTGATCCACCCACATGAGAGGGTTGGGCATGCTATCAATCTAATCCAAGATATTTGTAGGTCATGATCCACTAATCAAGGGTGGGAAATGGAGTCAAAAATAGATTGAGTTCTTGAGCCACCCACACATGAGGATAGAGCAAGCCATCAATTGAGTCTAAGACATTCACTAATTTATCACTATATACATGTGCATACATAGGTTATCACCATGTTTATGTATTGAATCATGCTTCACATATGTAGACCCAACTTCACATACTTACATTCATCTTCATAGGCTTCACTTCTTAGGTAAGTCTAGGTATGCTTCTTTTTTCTCTATTCTAGTCATTTCACTTTGTTACATTTCTAGAATAAAATGGGTGTAAATATAATCACCCAAAAGTGTTATTTTATTTCTAAGAGTGATAATTGAGAGTACATATTCCTAGTTTATCCCTAAAGCCTATTATCACACTTGTCTATCCTTTGTATGGGCCATAAGCATTCTTAGTTAGTTATAAATTTATCCCAAACCCTCATTTCTCAATTCTAGCACTTCATGCCTAATTTTCTCATAGCTGGACATTAGAAACATAATAAGGATACTAGAACCATGTGGCACTACTATCCCCAAAATGGCACTAATGTCCTTTATGCTAGCTTTTCTAAACAAATATATTTTCAAAAACTAAATCATCTTAAGGTTGGCCTAGACATCTTTTATCACCTACACAAGCAATACAATGGTATAAATACATGGATTTTAACCCTTTAACCACTATATGTAAATAAAATACAAAATATAAATTCAAAAATGAAACAATTTGAGTATAATTAAGTTATCAATCCTTATTCTAACCTACTTCTACATAATACCATCTACAACGGCCCTAAACTTAATTTTTCCAAATTTATAATTTCAAAAACACTAAAGGACACTATCATACTAGCATCACTTACACTTACACTATAACTTATATTGGGATAACTACATTAGTCTTGATCCTTCCTCAGAGTATTGATATGTAAGCAACTCTCTTCAAAATGGGGTCTTGAAGATGTCTAACATATCCTACTAATGAATACACTTTTCAATTCATACTCTAGTTGTATGGACGATTAGGGTTTATATAATAAATCAATCATTATATATATAATACAAGATTCTATAATCCATTCATGTAGGAATGAAACCCAAGAATCCAAACATAGGTGTACCTAGAAGCTTAGGATAGTCCTACACAGAGGACACTACCACTAATATCAAGACACTATTACCACTTTATCAATAATGGCATTACTATCCAATTATGTCACTACTATCTAAGAGGGATTATAACATAAGGATATAATCTAAAATACTTAGACCAAATTTCATTTCAGTTTCTATCACTAAGATTGTTTGTGTCATGTGTTTTCTAGCTAAGTCTTTATTTGCGCTATTTATTTCTTTTTTTAGAAAAGTCAAAGCTAGTCAATTTTATAAAAAATTAGTGGCTATATTTATTTCATATTATTTTCATGATTTAGTCTACTCAACCCTTTAACAAACATAGAATTTACATGTACTAAGTCCTAAAAGGTTAAAACAATAAGCATTGAAACAAGTAATTGGGCTAAAAAGATTATTTTTACCATGGAGGATGTAAAAATAGTATGATTTATTTTGAAGCAAAATGGTGTAAACACATAATTGGTGCCCCCACTAGATGAAATAATCATATATGTGCACAAGGTAAGAGAAATAATAATGTGGAGATGTATATTTTTACTAATACTCTGTGCAAGCCTGGCAATGACTAGGAGGAAGAGTTATATAAGGTCACACACATTTAATTATATGCATGTTTAATCTTGTCTCAGATCCCATAACTATAATAACATGATCAATGGATTCACATGGTAGTTCGTCTATGATTCCCATAACTAATATCCTTAAGATTTTGATGAATACCCTCTTGAAACATAGTAATAACTTGCACTTACTCTTGATTTATTTTTTCATGTTCATTATTTGTATTAGATTCATTTTTTTCATGATCGAAATAATCTTTCATGATAACCTCTTTATAATTTTGTTCATTTTCCTTATTGGAACTCTTATTAGTCATATAATTTGACATTTTAGTGGTTTGGTCCATCTTGGGTGGTAAAATAGGAAGCTCTAAGTATTCAATAGAAACATCACCTAATATAATAATATGCCTAGTTTACATATAAATACTATAACATATCCAAAAATAAAAACAATAAAATACTTTGAGAGGCTAAATACCCTACAACAAGCTAAGATTTGCATAAAGAGATACACATGTTATTTTTACCAAGTGTTTAATCCCAAAATGAAGAGTGTAGGGTTAATAATATAAAAATAGTTCAATCATAAGGGTGCTAAAGTAATCTATGTCATGCCAATTAATTACAAAATAAGGTAAATGAATATTCTTAATTATAATATTAATATATGATAAATATAGAAATAACTCAATTTAAACTATGTACAATTGATTTTAATACCAAAGAGAAATGATACTTAGCTTGGTTTATTTATGTGCAAGAAAATCTAGACTGGAAATAGCTAAACATTATGTACGATCAACATTTTGGATTAGTTGTTAGATTTTGAAAATTATAATTTTATAGTCATAAACACTATCATAAAATCTAGACACTACTATCAATGCTAGTATTTAACTATAATTAAGGTGTCTAGTATAGAATAATGATTGGATATCAATTCAAAAAAAATAGTTGTTTTGGGTTTTTTTTCACCTTCTTACTGATGTTTTCAAATATGAGATATAGGTTGTTCTTTTCCAATTGACCTAAGCATAGCTCTTCACCCTTATAGTTAATTTTATAAAAATGTGTTAGTGGTCTCACAGTGTGGAGATGACCCTAAATACTCCTTTATTAATGTGAACTTCCTACATATCTAATACTCCAAGGAGATCCTTAGACTTGTGTCTCTCTCTCCCATGTGTGGGAATGTGTGTGCATAAGGGTGCAATATATTATATGAAGATGCATGCAGTGATCTAGCTTGTAATTTTATAAATATCCTTCATATCCTTATTTTTAAATGTTTCATATCAATAATATGGATGTTCCTATGCTTGGTATGAAAATAGGAATGTATAAGGAAACATAGCTTTGTTATGTAGTTGATTGATTGAGCTTTAGTAGGTGATTTCTTAGTATTTTTCTATATGAAAAATGATAAGGCTTATACTTGTATTTATACCACACCTTTTAAAATATCTCATGGTAGTGTTCAATAAGACAAATATGAAAACCCATATGTTTCAAAACATTTATGACTTGGATGAATTTTGACACTAGACACTACATAAGGATCTAGACACTACTATCGGTGGTAGTGTCCCTTTGTGGTCAATAGTGCACATAAGGATTAAAAATAGGTATGGATCTAAAAATGATAGTGAATGATGTTTATTAGGTTTCAAACTTTATGTGTATTGTAATAAACTTGGGTCATTAAAATGATATGGATAGAACTAAGAGATAAGCATTTAGGCATAATGAGATGGAAAATGTGAGTCTTTCAGTAGCATGGAGGTTTAGAACTGAAGGCTAGAGCCATGATTGATATTTGTTAAATATACAAGACTAAGATGCTATAAATATTGAATTTTGTTATTCATAATGAGAAGCATAACTCTAGTTACTCATTGAGAAAAAATACAATAAAGTTATTGGGGAGTGAATATCCATTAATATTATTTCCCCAAAATCCCTCATCTCTTTCATATTGAAAATCATGACCTTATTTTCCTCAAACTTTTAGTAATTAGTATTGGTGATATTTTCACCTATCTTATCCATCAAATAAAATTTCACGATGGTATTTTAATTTTTATTAATTATCCCTCCATGAGTATTGTATATTTTTTAAGTTTAAATTTTACATTGATGGGTATTCTACAATAGCAGTAGTGGGGTGAAGTGTAATGGAGTGAGTTATTCACTTTTATGTTCAATATTAAATTTGATATTTATTTAACCATTTAAGATTATGTTTGATGTCCATTTGACCATCACTTATAATTTTTTTCCATTCTTAGAGAAGTTAATAGGAAATTTATAATATCTTAGGAATACGGTGGAGTTTGGAGACAATTATATTTTTATAAAAAATAATTTTTTGAGCCTAACACATTGATGTAGCTAAATGGATACAATTTTTCAATAGATAGTGGGAAAAAATATAGTGGGATAAAAAGAGGAGAATATAATTAATTTATTAATCAATGTGATATATAAAAAAACCAAGATAAAATCCTTAAGATTGATAATGCTTGATGTATTTTAGATATACATATTTATGATATGTGTACTCTTAATATTAACTATTTTCAATATAATTTTTTTTAAAAATAATCCATTGAATTTACCCAAGAATTTTTTAAAATTTATAAAATTAACTAACATAAATAAATAAAATAATTTATTTATGATTTGTAAATTTTAATAGAATTATCTTTTTATAAAAACTAGTACACATCATGGTGGATGGGTGATGCAGGTGCATATATGTATGAGTTTCAATTTTTTATGTTTATTATAGAGGTCTAGGAAGTCATATTTATTCAATAATAATCTTTTTGTGTTCTTCACTTTCTTTGAAAAGGTCATTTTTTATTGTTTTCTAGTTTTCTCGCCAAAATTTGTAATTTAAAAAAAAAATAAAAAATCATCTTATTAATGAATTTGGAAAGGACTTTTCATGTTATAAATAAATTTTTTATTCATTATAATGTTTTGATGATATTATTATTTTAATCATTTTCAAGATTTAACTATCGACTTTTTGTGCTAAACTAGTTTTTGGTCAAGTCTTGTGTTAAGTTAACTAGTAGTTAGGAAGTTAGAGATTGATGGAATAAAGGAGAAAGAAGAATAATTAGATTATATTAGAATAAAAGGTTATAGAATGTGTAGATTAATTATATATACATAAGGTTTTAATTCCAATAACTCATTAATAAATCCAAAATTCCAAGGAAAAAGGTAGAGATTTCTAGAAATACCGAGTTTGAGAGACCAAATATAGAGTTGAGGACTGTTGTAATAATTTTTCATTAAAATCAATGAGATAATACATACGTTGGTGTTTATTATTCATATTCAGTCATTTATAAAGTTTAATTTCATGTGTTTATTACATTTTAATACTATTTTTTTTGGTATGGTGTTATTTTATACCGTAGGTCTGGAAAATACAATATCATGTTTTAATAGACAAGGAAGATTATTCTTTATTAGTATTTTGATATTGTTCATACATAAAAAATTATTTTTTTTAAGGTTAATTTAATGTTTTAAAACACCATTAAATCTTAAAATATCTAAAACAGGTTTTAAATTTTAAATTTTCCTTACTTAGCTCTTGGCCTACACAAAAATTAAGTTTTTTTGAGCACAAAAATCCTTATAACTTGAAATTTAACCCTTCTAAATTATTGAAAAAATTGTATAAAGGTGAAATATGATATTTTTTAAGTTTTTTTTTTTTTTTTTAAATAATAATTTATACCTGAAGGAGGAGATATACTAAAATATCAAACTTACATATTTTTAAAAAGTATAAAAGTTTGATTTTAGCACACTAAAACTACATTATCTCATAAACGAATGAAACAAAAGATATGAAAATTTGTATATTGTTTTAAATGGATTTATTTGAGATATTAAAACTATTTTAATGATTTTATATTTATTATATAGATATTTTTTAGAATTTTTGTCATTGGTGTCGATGTTGATGTCATTGATGTTAAGATGCATCTAGTGAAGATGCATGGTGAGTGATCTGTGAGGTATGAGCTTGTGTGCCTAATGTGACAATAAATCCATGTGACATGAGATTATTTTAAGGAAAAATAATGTATATTTTTTTTTTTATAAAACTAATTATTCTTCTAAGGTTGGTGGTTTAGGTAAAATAAAGCATGTTTGAGTACTAGTTCTTGAGTACAATGTGTCTTGGAAAGCCTAGTCTAGACTCTGTGAGAATGTGTGCATAGTGAATTAAGTAATAAAAATATTGTGAGAAGTGGTTTTTATCTATGTGATAATTTAATATAAGTTAAGATATTTTAAATAGTGTTTCAAGATCAATTGTAAATCTTTAAGTGCTTGAGAATCCTAGTCATGGCACTAGTCATAACATTAAGAGACCTTGTGAGAAGGTGTGAACATGGTATCCTAGTGAGATGGATTCACAAAGGAATAAGAGGATTTATAAGGTTTATTTATCATTAATATTATTCATCATATAACTTAGGATATATTCAAGGTGATCTTATAAGGGTAAGACCTTAAGTCCAAGTCTGCAACTAGACTAGTTCTAGACCCTACCTGACAAATGAGGTGTCATGAGGTGTTGTCAAGAAATATGAATGATGTTTGACATTGTTTGAGAAATTAGGTATTTTTTTATAATGTAATTGAGGTGGATAAAACATGTAAATAGGCATGTTATGAAGTTTTTTATTGCCTAATATGGTTTGCAGGTCAAGGTCGAAGCAAGCAAAGAGAGAGATGGTGGCCAAATGAGGTATAATATTCAGATTTCAAGATAATGATGAGCATTTGAGAAATTTAAGTGGTATGGTGTATTTTAAAAAGTGTGTTTGCCAATTTTTAGGTCATATTTTTCAAGATAAGGCATGAAAAGTGGTTTTGAGGTCTCTCATGCGCATAGAATGAAGGGTTCTCAACCTGAGAAGGACTTTCAAGTGTTCATTGGCATGTGTAACCTCTATATGGGAACTTCATATATTAATTATATATGGGTAATGGTCTTAGATAATATCCTTAATAATTATTTTTGGAAATGAGGGGTAGTCCTCTATGAACAATCATTAACACTAAAAATAGTGTTAACCCTTTCTAAAACCCTAACAATGACCCGATGTGAAATATGTTGATAAAGAATACCTATAATGTATTGGTATTATTAAATAATTTATTTTATATTGTATTAAACTCTCCCAAACACCTCTATGTGTGATTGTTTTTTTAGGTGAGTGAGTTGACCCTATAGGAAAGACCTTGTTTTTTAGATATTTACTATAACAGTCAGAGTTGACCAACTCAAAGTTGCTAAATGGATGGAGGATAAAGTTTGATAATTTTATTTTGTGTCCATGGTGTTTTATATATATGTTATATCCATTATTTATGATAAATTTATCATCCAAGATAACCTATCGCTAATAGACCTAATGGTACAAATAGTGAGAAACCTAGGCAAAAGTGAAAAGGTGATTAGGAATGTGTTATAATAGATTAGGTATGAATTTAAGTGCATGGATAAATTTTTAAATAATTATAATAAATTTTAATTATGGATATAATTTTTTCATGTTAGTGGATATGATGAAAATATTGCTCATAAGATGACCCGTCTAGTGTAGATGAGACAATGGAGGTGTAAGATTATTAGATTGGTATACAATACCAATATTTCCATTTAATCATGGTATAATTTTATTTTAAATTGGTACAATTATATAATAATATCAGACACATGCATAAATATTCTCTATAAATGGTCATACAAATTATTTAAGGTCAATGTCACCATGAATGGTCTTCAAGGCAAACTGGCAATTCTAAGTAAGTTACAACAATGAGTTTGAGGATATATGACATAAGTGGAAGCATATAATGTAAATGGTATTTATATTTTGTGAATTTATGTCCTATAAATACTTTTTATAAGTTTTGTTACTCAGTGAAAGTATTGAAAATGTTGAAGCCAAAATGGCTTGTCTGGAAGAGTAAGGTCTGTGAGAGAGAAGGTTAACAAATTGGTCTGCAAGACCAGTAATTGACATTAGATCTTATGATATTTTTGTTAGATTTTTTTATAAGGATTTTTTAGGATAATTTTCATGCATTTAAATTCCCTAAGTGTGTTCCTTTAGGTGTCACAAGTTCAATTTTTCATGACTGTGTTTTGAGGCTAGTTGGCAATTCTAAGTGGGATATTTGTAGAGAAAGGTTTGAGTCATTTTGTCCTGAGTTGTGAATAATAAATAATATTTTGATTACCATTAGGTAATTTATATTTTTTTATGTGATTTTTTTTCATATTTATTTTGAAAAATTGTGTTTATGCTTTAGTTGTTCAAGACAGACTTTTTGGGTATGCACAAGCCTAATTGTGAATAGTGCTAATGGCATGCTTCAAATGGTGTTTGAAGATAAAAGGTGTTATGGATAATATATGAGATTATAGGTGGTATATTTTAGTGGAATATTTTATTTTCCTACAAAATGTAACATGCCCTAAAGTAGACCTAATGGAATTAGGTCTCCATGAGACCTAAAGATGAAATAAGGCCTAATTGAGGTATGTCAAACCTAAAAGGACTCAAGTAATGTTATATTAATGTTTTTAATATTTCATAAGATATATTAGATTTATTAACTAAGAGGTTAAGGGTGTTTATCTTACCAATAAGGATATGAACAAGAGACTTGTATAAATACAAGTCAATTATAAGCCTATTTATGTGCGAAGAGAACAAGCTAATATAATAACATATTATAGATAAGAATTAGGTATTATATACCATAATATTAGTGTATATTATTTATTAAAAATTAATTTATAGAGGTTTTTAGCATGAAAATTAAGGTCTTATGACCTAATTAAGTCAAGAAGAGGACTAGTTGAGCGAAGAAGCCTAGAAGGTAGTTTGAGAGAGATAGAAGAGAGAGAAGAGATGAAGAAGAATATCATCATATTTTATATTAAATTTTTTTTTATAAATTTTATCAAGGGTTTTAATATGTTGAGTTTATGATGAGTCATCTAGGGGGTTGGTGCTTCCTTACAAGATGGTCCTTGCTAAAACCTAAATGAATTGGTGCTGAGCTAGTTGGGGTTGGTATTCCATGTGAAGTTGGTGCTTCAATAAATTTGATATTTGATTTATAATAGTTCAATTAATTTTTATATATAATTATATTTTTTTATCCTTTGAGGTTTTCCCACATATGTGATGCGTTCATGTGTTTAATGCTTATGTGTATAAGTGTTGATGCTTGATATACATATGTGCTTATTTGAATGGTTCATGACTATTTAAGTGAAATTGATATGAAAGATTTTGAATACTCATTCAACCTCCCCCACCTCTTAATAATTTTTATTCCAAAATTTGGTATTAGAGCCTAGCCTTTTGAATCAGGTCTAAAATCCTAAAGGAGATCCTAAAAGCAAGGATGGCCAGTTATCAATCCTAAGATGGTTTCTCTACCAATAAGGATACATTATTCAATGAATCTAATTATTCCTTTTTTAACATCAGTGTGAATATATATTTTATGTCTCAGGGTCATGATATTTGGTAGTCAGTTGTAGATGGCTATAGTGTTCGTCCTATTCCACCAACTGATGTAGTAGGTAAAAAGTCTAGTGAAAACAATTCCAAGGCAATGAATGACATTCTTAGTGGCCTATCAGAGGTAGAGCTTTTGAAGGTGATGCACTATGTATCAGCCAAATAAATATGAGATAAATTGAATACTATCTATGAAGGATACACCAAGGTGAAAATGGCCAAGTTGTAGACCAACTAAAGATAGTTTGAAATCCTAAACATGAATGAAGATGAAACCATTGCATCTTACCCATTGAAAGTTGATGAAGTTGTTAATGTCATTAGAGGAATATGAGAATAATTGAAATATTTTAAATTTTTTCAAAATTAATTGAGATATCTAACTCTCAAGTTTGATTCTAATGTGTCTACAGTAGAAGCGATGCAAGATTTGGACAAACTAGAGATGGATGGGCTTCATGGCATCTTGACTGCCTATGAGATGAGAAAAAATGAAGGAAGATATCCAAATAAGGAATAAACTTTCAAAGTTGATAATAAGTTAAAATCAAATAAGTTCAAGGATGAGGAATGTTTAGATTTTTTATGATGATCAACTGATAGCCATGTTTGCTATGAAGTTGAGATTTGGATCTAGTAACTTGAAGGGTAAGTTGCCTTTAAAATGTTTCAAATGTGTTAATATTCGTCACTTTACATCCACGTGTCCTAATAAACAAAATATTTAACATGATGAATAACATTATGAACATCATGAAGATGATATGAAGGTCTATAAGTTTGATAAGAACAAGATAGATTTTAGGAAGAATGAAAGTAGGAAAGGGTGATTCAAAAATAAGAAATTTTATATACCAAAGAAGATAAATCATATAATATTAGTGACTCAATCATATCTAATATTGATGATGGTAGTAATGAACTTGAACATGAAAATAATTAAAACTTATTCATGTCCATAAAATTGGATAATGGTAGCTGCTCAAATGGGAAAGGCCTTATGGTTGATATAGAATCAGATGCAGAAGAAGTTGAAGTGAACCTTGAGGTATAATTGGTAAGTGCTCTGGAGTATTTAAAATTCTAAATAAGAAATAATAACAAAATAATATCATTAGTTAGGTACTATGAGGAGTAGATTGGCTTGTTTGAGGAAAGACTAATTAACACTTCCAAGGAGTATGATGAGATCATCAATCAAATTGAAGCACAGATGGAGATAGTCACTACTATCTTAAAATATAAAGAGTAAGAATGTACCATATATGAAACTAAATTTTAATCCTTGAAAGATAAGTTGTATGAAGCATCTAGTAAGGTGAAGACCTTTGTGAAGTTTTAAAAGAGCACTAAGGCTCTACATGACATCTTGAGTGGTTAAAAGTCTACAAGTGATAAGACAGGTCTTGGCTTCAAAGAAGATAAAAAGGTGGAAAATAAATTCAAATAAAATTATATTGAAGATAAGAAGGTCAACATGAAAATAACTATCAAATACCCTAATTCTATGAGGTATGTTAATTCACTCAATGGTCACTATTTTATATGCAATCAGTTTGGTCATAGAGAAAGAGAGTGTAGATGACCCTCCAAGAATGAGTACCCATGGGGCTATGGAAGGAGTCACAATTCACATCAGTAAAGACGTATGTATGAGGTGGTTTGGTATATTTGTCATAATTTAGGACACATTTTTTTTACTAATAGAGTTAGAAGGTCATCAAGTCAAAATAAGAGGTTTGAAGCTCTTAGAGTGAAACAAAGAAGGCAAATGAATGTATGGAAACAAAAGATAGTAAAGATGAGTCATAATCAATATACAAGCTCAAGTGGACTATTTTTTGTGATAGATCATACTTTAGATGTGAAATCAAGTCAAGAATTTTTGTTTTTATCTCACATTGATGATCAAATGGTTGATGAAGAGGTCAAACCTATAGTGTCAATCAAGCCTAAAATGATACCGAAGGATATTCAGTCTTGTGATAGCATGGAAATTTAATAATGTACATAAATTGTGTTGTTTTAGTTCTCTATGGAAAGAGGTGACTCTATTATTCTTCATGGAGACACTATTCAGTCAGCAAAAGCATGATGGATACTTGGTTTGAGGGGGTACTATTTAGGTTGTTCATAAGCTCCAAGTAAAGTTGATGACAAAGTAAGTGGTATTGATATCTAAGTTCATATTAAGGCGGTATGCATGGAGTAATGGGGATCATGTTCCTACAATACTTCACATGTTATGTGTTGAGCTCCTATTACAAGAATGTGTGGTTCTAGATGTCAGTTTATGGAGGACCCTTTGTCATTAATGTCAAAGGGAGAGAAAGTTCAAGAAGAAATATTGATTAGATTGAAGAATTTTTTGCCATAAATGACAAAAGGGGATTTGTTGAGAATTTTTTTCATTGATGTCATGGTTGATGTCATTAATGTCAAGATGCATTTGGAGAAGATGTATGGTGAGTGGTCTTTGAGGTATGAGCTTGTGTTCATAATGTGACAAAAAATCCATATGACATGAGATATTTTTAAGGAAACCTAATGTCTCTCTATTTATAAACCTAATTTTTATTTTGAGGTTGATGGTTTAGGTCAAGTGAAGCATGTTTGAGTACTAGTTCTTGAATATAAGGTGTCTTGAGAAGCTTAGTCTAGACTCTGTGAGAAGGTGTGCATAGTGAAGTAAGTAAGCACAAAATTATGAGAAGTGGTTTGGAAATATGTGATCATCTAAGATAATTTAATATAATTTCAAGAGTGTTTCAATATCAGTTTTCAAGCTTCAAGTACTTGAGAAGTCTAGTTAAGGCACTAGTCATAGCATGAAGACACCTTGCAATAAGGTGTGAGCATGGTGTCCTAATGAGATGGATACACAGAGGCATAAGAGTTTTTATAAGGTTCTTTGAGAATGAATATGATTCATTAGAGCACTAATTATATCTTCAAGGTGAGCCTACAAGGGTAAGACTCTAAGTCCAAGTCTATAACTAGACTAGTTATAGACTCTGCCTGACCTAATGAGGTGTCATGAGGTGTTTTCAAGATATATGAAGGATGTTTGAATTTTTTTTATAATATGAGATGTTGTGTGAGCATGTAAGTGATATTTAAATCACATGGAAAGAGGCATGAAGGTTATTTTCAATGCCTAATATGGTTTTCAAGTCAAGGTCTTAGAAAGCAAAGAGAGAGATGGTGGCCAAATAAGGTATGAGATTCAGGTTTCAAGATAAGGATGAGTAAATGAGCATTATCAGTGGGATGGTGGATTTTTCCAAGTTTTTTTACCAAATTTTAGGTCATGGTTTGTAATATAAGTCATGAAAAGTGGTTTTGAGGTCTCTCATGTGCATAGAGTGAAGGGTTCTCAACCTGAGAAGGATTTTAAAGTTATCATTGACATGTGTAAACTTTGCATGGGAACCTAATATATTAAGGAGATATAGGAAATGATCATAGATAATATCTCTAGGAATTAGTTTTTGAAATGTGTGGCAGTATTTTATGAACAATCATTAACACCAAAAACAGTGTTAATCCTATCTAAAACCCTAAAAATGACTCGATGTAAAATATATTGATCAAAACTTTCCATAATGGATTGGCATGGTTAAATAAATGATTTTAGGTTATATTAAACTCTCTCAAGCACCTCCAGGTATGATTGGCTTGTCAAGTGAGTGGACCCTATAGGAAAGGCCTTGTTTCTTAGAGATTTGTTGTGGCAATCAGAGTTGATCAATTTAAAATTTATAAATCGATTGAGGACAAAGTTTGATAATTTTATTTTGTGTCCATGGTAGTTTATAGATAGGTTTTATCTCTCATGTATGATAAATTAGTCATCCAAGATAACCTATTACTGACAGGGATAATGGTGCAAATAGTGAGAAACCTAGGCAGAAGTGAGAAGGTGATTATGGATGTGTTATCATGGGTTAGGGATGAATCCAAGTGCATGGATAATTTTTTAAAGAACTATAATACATGTTCATATTGGATATATGTTTTTAAGGTTAGTGGATATGATGAAAATATACATGTCTAGTGCAGATGAGACAATGAAAGTGTAAGATTATGAGATTCATCTACAAGACAAATTTTGACATTTGACCATGGTATAATTATAATTTTATTTTTCTAATGATATAATAATATAATCCAAATTAATTAGTAGTCTCTGAAAATGTTTATATGGGTGATTGAAGGTCATTGTCATCATGATTGATCTTCAAGGTAAACTAATTGTTCTGGGTAAGTAAGTTATAGTGATGATTTTGAGTCTTTTGGTACTTATATTTTGTACCTTTATTTCCTATATATTCTTTTGATAAGTTTTGGTGCTTAGTGAAATGATTTAAAATGTTGAATCCAAAATGGCTTGTCTAGTAGAGTAAGGTCTATGAGAGAGAAGGTTAACAAATTGGTCTGGAAGACTAATAATGGACATTAGATATTATTATATTTTTGTTGGAGGTTGTTATAAGTATTTTCTATGATAATTTTCATGATTTCAAATTCCCTAAGTGTGTTATTTTAGGTGTCACAAGTTCAATTGTTCGTGACTATGTTTTGAGGCTATTTGGCAATTCTAAGTGGGCTATTTGTAGAGAAATGTTTGAGTCCTTTTGTCTTAAGTTGTGAAGAATAAATAATATGGTTATGAAAATGAGATAATATATAATATTTTTATGTTATTTTTTTTCATGGTTTTTTGTAAATTTTTTTTTTATGCCTTAGTTGTTCAAGAGAGATTTTTTGGGTATACACAAACCTAATTATGAATAGTGCTAATGGCATGCTTCAAGTGGTGTTTGAAGATAAAAGGTGTTATGGAGAATATATGAGACTATAAGTGGTATTTTTTAGAGTCATATGATATGTTACTACCTTGTGATATGTTTTAATATGTTCCAAATAAGGAAAAGTGTAACATGTCCTAAAGTAGACCTAATGGAATTAGGTCTCCATGAGACCTAAAGATGAAATGAGGCCTAATTGAGGTATGTAAGACCTAAATGGTCTCAAATAATAATTTAATAAATTTTTTAATATGTAATAATATATATTACATGTTTGACCTAAGAGGTAAAGGGTGTTTGGTCGACAAAGAATGGTATGAACAAGAGACTTGTATTAATACAAGGCAATTTTAGGCCTATTTGTGTGTGAAGAGAGAATAAAATAACATATTGAATAGTATAATAAGTTATTTTATACCATTATAATAGTGTATATTATCTATGATGAATAATTTATAGAGGTTTTATGCATGAAAATTAAGGTCATATGACCTAATCAAGTTAAGAAGAGGACTAATTGAGCAAAGAAGCCTAGAAGGTGGTTTGAGAGAGATAGAAGAGAGAAGAGATGAATAATGAGATCATCATATTTTAAATGAGAAAAAAAAACCTAAAGGTGATTAATGTTTTTAGGTGGCTGATTTGGTGTTAAGCCATCTAGGGGTTTCGTGTCTCCTTACAAGTTGGTGCTTGTTAAAGCTTAGTTGAGTTGGTATTGAGCTAATTGGGGCTGGTGCTCCATGTGAAGTGGGTGATTCAATAAATTTGATGTTTTAATTATATAATTGTATTATATTTTAAGATTATCTCCATGGATGGTTTCCCACATATGTGATTTGTTCATGTATTTCATGCTTATGTGGATAGGTGTTTATGCTTGCTAGACATATGTGCTTGTTTGAATGGTTCATGATTGTTTAAGTGAAATTAATATGAAAGGTTTTGAAAAATTATTCAATCTCCCTCTCAAAAAAATTTATTCCAAAAAATATATATTTATAAAATATGGTCAATAGTCTTGTAGGTGAGGGATTCAAAATGGTTTATCATGATTAAAAGATACATATATTCTAAATGATAAAGCCAAATAATTTAAAAATTTATGGAAAGATAGGTAAGGTTATTTTTGATGTGTTTCATTTGATTATAATTCCAACTTATATATTTATATAATATTATATCAAATACTTAGTCTACAGGCCTAAAAACTAGGCCTAGAAAACCTTGCTTTGTGTTTTCATGATTGGAAGAAGGTACGAATGAATATACTAAGTTGAGATAACATAAATTAAATTTCATTAATTATTTTATATAAATAAAACTCTTTTTTTATTTTAAATTTTCATAAATAATATT
Source organism: Torreya grandis (assembly GCA_037957365.1). NCBI lineage: Eukaryota > Viridiplantae > Streptophyta > Pinopsida > Cupressales > Taxaceae > Torreya > Torreya grandis. The sequence continues at coordinate 1,976,395 of JARHVA010001936.1, forward strand.
TATTAAGTTTTTTAGTCCTAATTATCTTTCTTAAGCAAGTTGTATGACTAATCTTCCTTTCAAACCCTCCATCATTTTTGGTATCAGATCCAGAAAGAGAGTTTGAGTTCTTATAATTTTTGTATGAGAAAAGTAATTAATATTTTTTAAGGGCTTATTAGGGTATAAATATATGTTCAAAATGTCTCTTAACCCTCAACTCAACTTAAATCCCAATCTAGATGCATCCAACATAGGTGGAAGGCTAAATCAAACATGTTTTGGTGAGTTGTAAATTGTTAAGAGCTTTTTTATATATGAAACAAAAAAATTCCAGTATTAGGCATATATTTCAATTTGATAAATATCAAAATATTATAATATTATTTCAAGGAACATAAATAACTATAATGTGAAAATTACCTAAGTTAATAAAGGTCATACCGATATAATAAATGTAATCTGAATACAAGAAGGATACAAAAAGAATGAAAGAGGAACACTTGTGAGTGGATACTTGCAAATGATATTAAAGAGGTTTTGGTAAGTTTTCAATTTATAAATCAATCCTTTAGATAAGCTACAAAAATAACTATTATCAAATAAGTTTTTAAGTCTCAAGCCAACTACATCAATACACAGTTAGAAGAATGTCCATCTAAAGATAATTCAATTTTATATCAAACCTTGTAAACTCTAAGTAGGTCGTGGGATAAAAGAATGTATAAAATAAAAGGTTTGATAAAAAAAGAACATAATATTATTCAAGAGAAGAATAAGATACATCATAAACATCTACAGTCGATAATGATAGGTACAAGAGCAAAAATAATGACCTCATGAGCAGGAGTTCATGAACAATTTTTGTTCTCTAGGAGTCTGATGTAGGTGCATGTATGTAAGTGTTTCAATTTTGTATGTTTTAGTCCTATAGATGTCTATTAATTCATATTTAGTCAATAATAAACCTTTTGTATGACTCACTTGATTTGAAAAGGTCATTTCTTATTATTTTCTAGTTTTCCCACCAAAATTTATAATTAAAAAAAAACCATGTGTTAATGCATTTGTAAGGGCCTTTTCATGTCCTAGAGAATTTTGTTGATCATGATATCATTTTTAAGGGTGTTATATAGTATTTTAATATGTTTTAATATTTTTCATGACTTAACTACCAACTTCACATGTTAAACTAAGTTGTGGTCAAGTCTTGGGTTAAGTTAACTAGATGTTAAGAAGTTAGAGATTGATGGAATGAAGGAGAAAAATGTGGAACTAGATGATATTGAAAGAAAATGTGATATAGTGTGTATATGGATGCTAGGGAGAGAATGTTGGAAGTCTAATAACACATCAATAAAGCTAAAATTATAATGAAAAAGGTAGAGAAGTCCAGAAATATAGAATTCAAGAGGATAAATACAAAGTTGAGGACTATTGTAATCATTTTACATTAAAATAAATGAAATAACACCTCAATTGGTGTCTATGATTTAGTTTAAATCATTTATTATGTGTAATTTTCTTTTTTTATTACATTTAAATCATTGTTTACTTCGTATGGTGCTATTTTATACTGTAAGTCTAGAAAACACAATATTATGTTTTAATAGTCAAGGAAAATTGTTTTTTATTAGTATTTTCAGCTTGTTCATGAATTAAAAATAATTTTATAAGGTAAAGGTAATTTTTATGAGTCTCATGGATTCTTTAAAGATACAAATAAAGTAATAAAATTTAAATTTCCTACTTAGTAACTCTCAGTCTGCATACAAAAACTAGGTTTTTTGGAGCAAAAAAATCCTTATAAATTAAAATTTAACCTTAACATTTTTTGAAACTTTGTATAAAAGTGAAAAACATATTTATGAAGTGTTCCATTTGGTTTCAATAATATTATAGACTTGAAGGAGGATATATCTTACATTATCATACTTGCAGATTTTACAAAATTAGAAAAGTCTAATTCTAGTAGACTAAAACCACTTTATCTCCTAAACTAATAAAACAAATGATATGAAAAATATTAGATGGTTTTATGGGAATTAATTTAATATAATAAAGTTGGTTTCATGGGTTTATGGTTTATATATATATATATATATATATATATATATATATATATATATATATATATATATATTGCTAAAATACAATCAATATGCTTGTAGGTGAGGATTTTAGAAGGGTTTTAAATGATACAGCCAAATCATTTGAAACTTTATATAAAAGTAGGGAAGGAAATTTTTAATATGTTTCACATGGTTATAGTTAAAAAATATATATTTAGAGAATTTTATATCAAATACTCATTTTGTAAGCCTAAAAATTAGACCTAGAAAACCTTGTTTTGTATTTTTTTATGTCTTCAAGGTTGGAAGAATGTATAAATGAATATATTGAGTTAATATAACATTAATTAAATGAGATTAAGAGTGTTATAGAAATATAACTCTTTTTTTTGATATTAAATTGTCATAAATAATATTCAGGAAGGTTTATAAGCCTAACTATATTTCCTAAGTAAGTTGTAGGATTGATCTTCCTTTGAAGCCCTCCATCAATGGGTTAGGTTTTTTTAAGGCAAGTAAAATACATCTAAAACATTAAAAAAATAGGTGCATCATATGTCAAATCTCAACTCTAGTTATTAGGCCCAAACTTTAGATTCTTGTGATTAAAAATAAGGCATATTTTGACAACATAATAAAATGGTAGTGTTGTAGAATTGGTATCTATGGAAGAATGTAATGTCCTTGTTCCAAAACTTCATTATGGAAAAAATTCACAAAGATATTTTATAATGTTTAAAATACAATATTACATTAAATTTATTATTAATCTTCACTTAATCAAATCTAAAATTGCATTATTCATATATTAATATTAATTTAGTGAAATTGTATGTATTAGTATAAATGTTAAATTAAAATAATTATATTTAAATATAAAAATTAGATAAATATTTAAAATGTTAGTTAAAATTAATAAAATAATATGATAACATTTTTATTTGATCGGTAAAAGATGGGTTGAAGGGGCTCGTACCCATTACAAAATAGAACCAAAAGATAAGTAAAAAAAAAAGAAAAACAACCCAATGAGATAAAAGGGATAACCCAATAGATTAGTCAAACTATCACTAAACATCATCCAACAATCAGCCAAAAGTCCAAAAAGAAGCCTAAAGTAGCAGGGAGAAACAAAGTTAGTCCAATTCAAAATAAGTGACAAGTTGCTTGGTCACTGTATTGGCTTTTTTGTTGCATTTGCCTCTAGTTTGGCTTCCAATGAACTACTCCTCATCCTTATCTAATTTATTCCTTTTGGATTCCAAGTAGAGGGATCCTCTTTTATCCTCCTCAAAAACCCAAAGGTCCTCCTCCTCTTTATCCTTCTGTGTAGACTCATCTCTGGGGGTGTGGGTCTTAAGGATCTTGCCATCATTAAAAATAAATTTGTTAAAATAGATAAAATTACTAAGCCTCTCAAATTCCTCTAACATTTCTCTATATATAATATTCTAGATTGCAATTTTAGTGTGGAGTTTCTGGAGGGAATCCTCAACACCCTTGTTAACGTCAACCCCCAAGATGGCTTTTCCTCTAGAGGCATAGGAAGGGCTTTCCAAATCAATTTTGTGGTTTTTATGTGCATGGGCACTTGAATCCCCTAATTTTCCTCTTTGGGTTTTTATTGAGAGGCATTAAATCCCTCTTACTCTAAATTTTCCTTCTTTTTGTTGATGTCAGTAGCCTCAAAGATGATCCTAAACTAGACTAGTTCCCCCTATTTGATAAAAATAAATATGAGGCCCTGGTGAATTAAATATGCAACCAAATTCTTCTTAAAGTTTAATAAAAAAACTTGAATGATTTTAATATAAAAAATGGGATACTAATAAAATGACCCTTGAAATGATTCAAGAGATAGAAATGATGCGAATAGAGAATAGCAGTTTTCCTTCCAATGTGATATATCACATGATTTGGAGACATACCTCTGGTCATGTCCTTGGTAGGCTAACATACATGAAGCCTTTATTGGATAAAGGTTTTGGCCTATACTTTTCCTTTTCTTTTCTAAATAAAATCTACATGATCACCTCCTTACAGTGTTTGTCTTTGAATTCCTTTACTTCAAGGCATTCCATCCTTGTGGTCTCTCCTATCAGTTTTTATGTTATCTAAATATTCAATCCATGCATTCTCACCTCACAGTTGTTTCAACCTCAGGAAAAATTCTTAGAGATTAAAGTATTATTCCCCACTAGGCATTCCATAAAGGGGGCCATCCCTACTTTGACCATTTTTTGCCAGACATGCTCATTATTTTTTATATCAGAACAAGAATCAGCTTGAAGCGATCTTTGTCCCCTCCTATTTTTTTAGCTAAGTATAACCTTTGAAAGTGGATTGAATACTACCTTGCAGGGAAGGAAGATAATAATGGATGGAGATAAAACTAGACACAAACATGGTTTGAGATCATGATGGCTACTGCTCATGCAAATCCTTAGAAATTGAAGCTTTACACATGTGAAAATTCTTTCATTTAACCCGTGATCTTAGCATCATAAGTTTAAATATCATTCCTTTGTGTGATGTATACTTTATCATTTTCAACTATTCAGATGATGTCATTCAAAAATTCTCTAACGTGCTAAGTGACATAATCATGTTTAAGGACCTGAATGTTTGCTAAGCAATTGGCTCTCCTATTGCCTTCTCTATAGACATGCTCAATGATAACTCCATTGAAATGGTTTAGTAACATTTTTTCATCACTAATGATTCCAAACTTGTTCCAAGAAGGTGGGAAGAGTCCCTTAAGGCAATTGATGATGTTCCTCAAATCCCCTTTTATGTGTATAAATTGAAACCCCAGATTAACTACCTCCTTAATACCCCATAATGTCATAAAAGCTTTAGAGATGTGATAAGTTTGAATCCTTTGGTGCCTTGCATAATTTTATTTGATGTTCCTTGAATAATCCTTGATCAAACCATCAGCTCTAGCTAGGCCAAGATTCCCCTTTTCTAGCCCATCAAAGTTCAATTTGACCCACTGGGGAAGAGGGGCAGACCACTTGACAAGGAATTTTCCCACACCTTTAGCCAGGATTTTTTTGGGAATGACCATATTAAGTTGATTCATGATACTAAAAATGAGTGGAGAGCTTGTTTGGTCAATTGAAGAGGTTAAAATTGACCAATTTTCCTATATTAAATCCTTGATCCTTTTGAAGGTAGAATCAGGATGAGGCTAATGACTATCAAAGATACATGAATTCTTGGCTTTCCAAATTCCCCATAAAATGTGAGCTAGGGCTAAGTTCCACCAGTAAGTTAGTAGAGGTTCCTCCCAAGGGGGTTTCCATTAGGTGATAAATTCTAGGATGGATCCTAGAAAAACCCATTAAATGTAGGAATCACTAAAGAAGTATTGAAATATAGATAACATAAAAGGATAGAAAAGGAATAAATGTTCCATAGACTCTACTTCCTATTTGTAGAGTGAGCATCTATTGGGGATAGTTAGTCATCTTTTAATCAGATTGTCCCCTTTTAAAATCTTATTTTGTGCTTCTAACCAAAAGAAAACATTGATCTTGGGTAGAGTTTCTTAATCCAAAGATACTTCTAGTTGAAATCCTCCTCTTCCAAGTTCTAAAGATATAAGAATCTTAATTTCAATAAGTAAATCCCACTGGGATCATGTTTCCAAAAAAAATTGTCATCCCTAGGAAAGAGATTGATATGAATATGTTGAATGGATTCATTCAGATCTTGTACCAAGTGGACTTGTTGCTGGTCCAAACTAGTTTTAGCTAGGATTTTCTAGCACTTTCCCCATTTCTAGTTTCCCAATCATCCATAACCTTGAGGCCATAATTATTTTTGAAAAAGGATATCAAATTTGGTTCTTGAAAAGTGAATTCTAGAGGGGTTGAGATCCATAAGTCACTCCAAAATTCAGCCAAATTGTGTCTACCGACATTATATTTGAGACCTTTTTTAAGAATATCCTTGTCCACCTACAGTGCTTTACAAAAAGTAGAACCATGGTCAAGACCAGGTTTTGATAAAAATTGGTAACCTTCCCCAAATAGAAGATATTTAGCCCCAATGATTTTGGTCCACTAGTTTTCCTCTTATCCACTCTCTATCCTTACTTCTCCAAGAGAGCTTGGTTCATGGTTTTGACACTTTGTAATCCTAGGCCTCCTTTAGATATTGGGTGAAAATCTTAGTTCTAGGAGATAATCAGAAATCTAAATATGTATTTAGTACCTCTCCAAAGGAAGGTTTTAAAAATACATTCCAATTTACCAGTGATGTTATTCAGAATGGAAAAAAGGGACATGAAATAAATAGGTATACTTTGAAGGCAATTCTTTAGTAATTGAACTTTTCTAGTTTGTGTTAAAAGATTCCTTTTCCATTTTACTAAATTTTTATAGATCCTATCGATGAGGGGATTCCAAAGTTCATATTTCATCGAGCTGACAAATAGAGGAATGCCAAGGTAAGTTGATGGGTGATTTCTTATGATATAACCCAGGATCTTAGTGATTTTAATTTGAAGATCCAATAGAGAATTGATGAAAAAGAGGGAGTTCTTACTGAGATCCACATTTTGTCTAGATACCCCTTCAAACACCTCAAGAATATTATTAAAGCATCTAGCTTCTAAAACTAAAGTCTCCCCCATCATAATCATGTCATCGGTGAATTTCTCATGAGTGATAGGACTGGACTTAAGGGCACAAATGATACCCTTGATGATATTAGATGTCCTAGCTATAAAAATATGGTAACTTAAAGCTTTCACCAAAATAATGAAAAGGTAAGGGGATAATGGGTCCCCCTATATTAAGCCTCTTTCAGCTGGAAAGAAACCCCTAGGCACCCCATTGATTAAGATCGAGAACCACAAGTTTTAGATACAAGTGGTAATTAATTTTTTGACCCAGATATTGAACCCAATTTTGTCTAGGATTTTGTCAAAGAAAAACCAAGAAACCCGGTCATAGAATTTGTTCAAATCTATCTTTAGGAACATGCCTTGCAAGTCCAAATGGGAAACTAAGTGAATGGTTTCATGAACAGTAATTATCTTATAAAAAAAAAAATTGTTGAACATGAACATACCTTGTTGCTCAACTATTATTTTATTGAGCAAGAGTTGAATTTTAAGGGAAAGGCTTTGGTATAGATTTTGTAAAAAGTGGAGCACAAGATGATAGGTCTGAATTATGATGCCTTGGATGCACCCTATTTTTTAGGAATAAGGACCAAATAGGTGTTGTTGAAATCTTGGAGCAAGGTTCTCGCATTGAAGAATTCAGCTACTACCAAGTAGACCTCATGATTGATAATTTCCCAAGAGACCTAGAAAAAGAAAGGAGGGAAGCCATCGGGCCTAGGGGATTTATCCCCTTCTAAAGAGAGAATAATTGCCCTGATCTATTTTTTTTAAGCGGGACATGGTTTTAGTGAAGGGTATTTATTAAAAAAATTAGGGTGTTGTTTTAAAATTTTAAGGGTGTTGTTTTAAAATTTTAAAAGCCCGTGTATTTATTTATTTATTTAATGATAAAACAATTTTAGTAAAAATTTATAAGACTATTATTTAAATAAATGTCTTGTATCAAACCTTATAAATTTTAATAAAAATAAAATAAACATTATGATATATCTTTAAACTATGGGAATATTTCAACCCCCTCTTCAATGTCATTGTCATTTTAAAAAATGGGGTGGGAGGTAAGGGCATGTTCTCTTCAACATCAACAAAAAGTTCACTAACTCAAAAGGTGAAAATTATATTTTAAAGGAAGAGATACATTTTATTGTTCTCATGTAAATTATTATTATTTTTGGGAATATTACATTTTTATTGATTATTTATGGATTAACATTAGAATATATATAAATATATTAAATACCTAAAAATTTTAAGATATTAATTTTTATGATATTTTTATTCATGTATGTTGTAATTATAATCTAAATAACTTCCATAAAGAATTATTATTTACATGATAAAAATTATCATTTAAGTAATAATTATTTTTGAAGGTTGTTTAGGTAATGACAAATATATACGTAAAAGTTATAAAATATATATATTTAATTAAAAAATTGTGAAAATTAACTTAATATTTAAATACACTATTAGGTTGTAATTAGGTTAATTTCATATTGGTAATAATTGTGAGAAAATGATAAATTATTAAACACTACAATCACTAATTTTTTTGTTAATATGGACATAGGTTAATGTGGTGAATTATATTCACTATTCCTCCCCATATTATCAATTGTTTATGATACTTTAGATTAATATATATTAAAGTAGATCTTTTTGAAAAAATTTAGAAGTGACTTAATACCATGTAATAATGCCAACAAAATTTTTGTGAAGGACACATGGTAGGCCCAAATTGTTTCCTTCTTGTCTCTATCATTGGAATAGAATGGAATGAAATATTTTAAGGTCTATGATGCCAAGTACTTCATTTATGATCTAAGAGGTAGTTTAAATCATAGGTGACCACCTTGTACTCCTAAGGGGGTTCAGTGTGCTTAAAATATGAGGTATACATATCTTACTCCTAATTTAGATGTGTTAATAAATGGTGTGAATTTGTGTGTCAAAATTTTACAATTTTTATATCTTAAAATATATTATATGTGTCATACTAGGATCAATCTAATTATTTAATACATATGTATATATAGGTAAAAAAAGGGCTAGAGCTCAACTAATAAACAATGAAAAAAAGTTACAAAATAGGGCTTTCAGCTGAAGGCTAAAACTAACAAAAAAGAAGAGAGGATTTGAAGACTTCAGATCCATCTCCCAAAACCATAATTAGTATTACTCCCAACTTGATCATCTTATTTCTTAACCTCAGAGAATCTTGAGTGCCTGATGCAAAAGGAAGATGGTTTTCTTGATTTAATTTTTGATTTGGGAAATTGACAAGCACTTATGAAATATGCATTTGATTTCCATTTCTAATATTGATTTGACATTCAAAATTTATAAATTTTGAGAGAGGTGGCCTTCTAGTATTATTCTTTCCACATAATTATAAAAACATGAGTGCCACTTTTAAATTGTTTCCCTAATTCACTATTTACCTATTAGGGAAGGTGAGAGAGTTGTCAAATAGCCTATGGTAAACACTTTGTCTTTTTTTCATTTTCTTTTGTATCAGTGTCTTCTTCTTTTTATTCTAGGAGAGATGCACTACCAAAGTATGTTTTTTGTCTTCTTATAGGAAATATTTTTGAGTCTTGTTTATCATGGGTTTATCAATCATTGAATTAACAATGCCTCTGAAGAATCCTTTAATGAGGAAATTTTAGTTTTAACAAGTTGATCTTCTAAGATTAATGCATTAAAATTGTTGATTGATTCAAGTCATTATATTTACAAACATGATTTTGAACTTTTTCCTTGATTATTTTTTAAGGCTTAAAGATCCCATCTTGATCTTGTACTAGTTTTAAAGCAAGCTCTAGGATATTCATTTAAAAATACTTATGAGAGTCATAGTTATTACATCAATTGGGGACATTTTCATAGTCCACATCCTAAAGTCATTATCTAGACTCCACCTTGAATCTCACTACTAATTATAGAGCTTTAGACAAGTCCATTATGATATTAGTAGTTCTTGCATCGATAGGGGACATTTTCATAGTCCACATCTTGAATCCATTCTCTAGATTCTAAATTGAATCTCACTAATAATGATCAATATTTAGGCAAGTCTATTTTTACATATGTTTGAGCATAAATCTCAATTATATTCTCTTTTTTTAACTTTATTGTGCACACATATTCCCATAGTTGATTACCCACCTATTTGAAATTGGTTATGCTCTAGAGTTTATAGGGGAGTACATACAAATGAATCTATAGTAGTATAATGGATAAATTTTTTGTTTTAGGTTAAACCATTTTCATAGGTATTCTTGAAGAGACTATATCATCCCATGAACCAAGTCCCTAATCTAAATTTTTTTATCTCTTTACTTCTCATAGTAAAAAAAACTTGGAAAAAAATTCAGGGTTAAATCTTTACCTTAGAGACTAAAATTTGGTCTTCGAATTTTAGCTTAGCCATTTTTGTAAATCAATTGCACTAGGCCAAAAGCCCATGAATTTTTAGATCAAGGAATGGTCCCTAAGTTTCTTGATTGATTATTCCATCTCAAAATCATCAATCTGAACTATTGGGATATATGCTGATGTTGGGATGATTTTGGTGTATTCTTTCTTGATTGTAGCAATGTTCATGATCGAGCCTGAGTTATTACCCTCCCTTCCTCATTTAAAATTAGATGGTTATTTTGGTGCTTTCCCTTATTCAACCATTATTGCTCTATCATTTTTCTCTAAACACATTTCCCCATCCTAATTATTAAACTTAATAAAAATATATATTAATTTATTATATATAAATATATAATATATTATTAGTATAATTATTATATATTACTATATAAACTACTATTAATGTATATTAAATACTATTATTATGTGTATATTACATTATTATATATGTATATTTACTAAAGTATAGTAATATAGCTATATGATATTATATTAATTATAAGTATACTAGTCTTGTATTTCTATATTATACTATTTAATATACTTTGTTTCTTATATATATATATATATATATATATATATATATATATATATATATATAATATTATAATATTATATATGGATGTAATACTATTAATCTGACCCAATGGTGTAATGGTATAGTTTATAGGAGGCTGTCAAATTTTTTGAAGATGGGGATATTTATAGCTCGTAAAGTGTTTATATGATTTTGAATAATTATATTGGGTAGAATAAATATGTAACACTCATTAATTAGGATAATAGTCATTTATACTATAAAAAACATATAGTAGTCATTGTTCATCACACATAATTCAAGTCATTGATTTTTCATCCAATATGATCCATGGTCTATTTTTTTTTAATATGACCAATGTTCATTTTATAATTTATTATCTTATAACATGCATTGACAACACATAATTCCTCTCTCTGATTTCAATATTTTCCATATACTTCATAACATCCTCCAACCATTGTGTCACAATGATTCAATTCTTGACTAGAAACTTAAGCATCTTCTCTAACCACTTCATGACCTTCAAGAAGATCCATATGTATATCAATGTATATGACATCAAAAAATTATCTATCTCATTAATGGCATCAAAAATCCTCATCATATCCATCTTAATACCAACAACTTAGTTGATTTAGCCTTTTATGTTGAATGAAATATTCTTATGGTTCCTCATGAGGCTAGCTATTGATTCTAACTCTAAAAACTATTTGCTCTTATATTCTATCCTAGGCCTCATTTTCTCTAGCATAGATACCAAATTCCTTGATTCTTAACTACTAGCAATAAATTGATCCCTTGATATTCACTATCACTTTTCACCATCACCCAAACTTTGTACCATATATGTTGGTGATCTTCATGTCTCGACATTCTTAGAAGTTAAATGACATTGATTTTTTTATTGTAAAAAATCCATAATGTGTATTTATTTAATGAAGTCCAAAACCTACTCCAAGTATAAAAAATTTCACTGTCCATTTTTTTCTATGTACATTTTCATTCATATTAATTTTAAAGTTTTTTATTTTTTATTCTTACTGATTCTAAATTCTTAAAACTTCATTTGAGTGTTAGAGGGTATTCAAAAAATAAAATTCAACATTCACCCATTGAATAAATCAACATCTCATTACCATAATTAGATTCTAGTCCATATACAAGGTATGTAATGATTATTAACATCCATCACTACCTCCAAAGCTATGGATTCACTATTCACGTCTTTTATGGAAATAATAGTAACATCGATGGTTTACTTTTTTATACCAACATTTTTTCCTACAAAAATACCCAAAATTTTGTCCTTTAGCTTTGCCATATCCTTATTCTCTACAAATCTCTACCAACACATGGTTCAATAAAAATTTATGTGGTATTACATGTTAATCTCTATGGTGCATGTGTGCATATGTTGACTATAAGAACATAATGCTAAGGAGTACACATGGCGATCATAATTATTCAAATTATCAATAATATAAGTTCAAAACCACTTGAATTACACATGTATGTAGTTTTTAACTTAAAAAAATACTCTATTCCCCTATTGGATATCATCAATCTAACACATTTGAAAATTCTTATTGTTACATGGGTAATCATAAATAGATGCTACTTAAAATGGCATGGGTTGTAACCATGCATAAAGAATAGGTAATGACTATAAATGAATCAAAAAATGATATTGACAACACTAATCATTAAGGATTGACCTTCACTTTAGTATCAATAATACTCTCCTTTTATAACATGCATATCTACCCTACATTTAGCTTTGGATATTACGTAAGAATGATAGATAATAAATATTTACAATCTAAAAATAAAGAGGAAGAAAGACTTAGTTGAAAACCCCTTCCACTACATGTAAGATTAATATAATTTATCTCAAAATTTCTAATAGTAATATTCACCACATTTTGTCTCATTCATTCTTAGTAGTATACTACTTTACATTTATTTTCATTAAAAAATGCTTTACCACACATCCTCACAGTGTTATCATGCAAAACCTACATAAAAAGGATATTGAAAGGATTTTATCAAATTATTTGACCTAACAAAAAAAGATAGAACATATGATCTCCATGATAATATGTGGTTGTAAAAATACCTCATAGAGACCCTTGATTTCATTGAGATGACATGTGTTTCAATCATGTATTGGTTAACTAAAATAATTTAGTGGAAGATACATAATGAATTTACATATGTGACATGTTATTAAAATTTTCACATTTATTTGATTGAGTTTATTCAATTCCATACCTAAAATACCATACCATTACCTCTAACCATCACTAACCAACTTATATTGAAATATTTCACCTCTTTCATGTTTGGTATAAATTTGCCCATCCCCACCATTTTGTCATTACTCAAGCTCACCATGAAACAAATTCTCTACTCCTAGCACAACTTAATTACACATTCTGTGAAGGAACACACCCCCCTCATTTTCCACCATCATCTCCACTATAAGTATTAGATTATTTTCACTGAATTTTATGTACACAAAAGGTGAAACAAGGTCAATGATCATATTTTTCAAGAGAGGTGAAATTATAGATTTACACTCTTTCACTACACAAACCTAACTTCATCAAAACATCAAATCACACCTCTCTTGACATAACTTAAATCTTAAAGCTAACTCCTAATTTCAAATAGATGAAACCAAACTCACATAAATAGTAGAATCCTAAACCCCCTCCATGAGAGTCAATCTTGATTACCATGAAGGAATGCTCCCTAGGCAAAGACACACAATTCTAGAGACCATAGCATGTCTTATTGTAAAACCAAGCTAGAGGTATGAGATTGACTACTTACCATTAATATTACACATGTCATCTAATAAAAATAATAAAATAATTATCCAACCTTATTTTAAAGTATTCACAACAAGATGTGCACATAAACAACATGGCAAGTAGCCTCCTTTTTCGATAACACCTTTGAAAAATAATGGAAGATGGATGTGACTTTGATCATTACCCTATTTTTATTATACATCACATCTAATTTCAAACCAAATGCCTCACTCCCATTAACATAATGTCAATAAAACACATTTTAAGGAACCACAAAGCTATGACACATAAACAACAATTTACCATTCACATTTTCCCTCCTCGTCACCTTAGTAACTAGATTCATAATTTGATGGTTGTACCTACCTATTATGATTTTTTCAAAGATGGTTATTTTTTGAACATTTCCCTTCACATGTTAATATAATTCATAGTAGGAGGAAAATTAATGATTACATATATTTATTATAATATTTTATAGTTTTTATAGTCTGCATATAATTTTAATTTACATCTAATATAAAACCCCAAAAAACTATTTGTATATTATAATTAAAAAAGTAAATACTATCATAAAACCTCAAAACTAGGTCATGCTAGTAACTTTCACTTTTTAACCATAATTAATGATGGAATGGTCAATAAATAGTTCCACATCAGACCCCAAAACAAACACCACAAAATAGACCATGCCCTCAAAGGAGTTGTTGCACCTCTTCACTTCTCCTTCTTCCACCCTTTCCTAGCATTCATATAATGTACTCAAAATATTTATGGACATATTTGACTTCCTATATGATATTTTTAACAACTTTAAGATCTAATAAAAAACATTCTAGAGAAGGGTGGCATCATTTATACTAACTTAGTATGTAAAACTGACATCTAAGTTATCAGAGAGTGAAGATATGAAAATGTTTTAAAACCTAGGGCTTTATGACTAGGTGGATGGAAAATATAACAAATAATTTACTTAAACTGAAGATGAGGAAAATTTCATTGATGCAATAATGTAAGATTTGTAGTATGCATGTAGTGGTGTGGAAAATAACTTTTGAAAAACAAATATTTTTATGCTTAAATTGATGCTTGGGATTATGTAAAAATCCTACTATAAAATTTGTTTATGCCTCCATTGAAACTGTGTTGTGGGATATATTAGAAGAAAATAAATATATGTATGATCAGGATGATATTTATGAACCTGTAATTGAAGAATGTGAAGCTGAAGATGAATATGGAAATGAACAAAAATATGAGCCAGATGAATTGTATTCTCTCATTGATGATCTAGAAAAATATTATCCTACTTTTATTTGGAGACCTTGGATACCCTATGGCTATAGAATTTCTTGGAATAATAATAGAGGAAGAGGGATAAGTTCTTCATGATCTCCTTTTCAGGAACAGAGAAGAGGAAGAATCAAATTTCAAGGAAGAGCTCAATAACCTTCACACAATATTCAACCTTTGATAGTCAAACATCCAATCCCTTTACCACTTACCTTTCCAAATATTTTCAAGGATAGTGATAAATGGGTTAAGGATAAGTTTAATTTCTTACTCCCATAAGAAGTAATTACAGTTCACTCAGCACTATAGTACCCAACATCCCCCTTTTCTTAAAGGAAAAATGGGGACCCACTTTTTTTTAATTTTGGTCTTAATATTGAGCACCTTTTTTAATATGTTAATGCAAAATCTATAAAATCTAAATCATTTCACTTTTGGTTGGATGATAATGGCATCATGTTTTCATGAGACTAACTTTTGTTCTACAAAAACTATTCTTTAGGTTTATATTTTAAGGTTAAATCTTTCAACCCTTATGAAAATTATCCTTTAAGGTTTTATTTTGACGGTGTTCTTGGGATTATTTTATTTTGGGATTACTATTCAGAAAGCCTTATTTTGTTGGGAAAATTATTGCAAACATTTTGTCTAAAATAATTCCCCTAAAAGAATTCAGTCGGCGGGCTCTTTGCCTCATGGATTTTTGGACTATGGATATTTTTATTAAAATAAATATTTGATGGATTATCCCTTAGACCATACCAAACCTACCTTTTAGGACTTTTGAAATGACCCTTAGTTGTATTAAAGTACCCTTTAGGGAAATCAAAAGTATCCTTCAACCTTTGCGAAGTAGACCCTTCAAGAAAAATTTACCATGAAGTACACCCTTTAAATCCTTTCCATATACCCTTCAAGACTTTTAAACTATCCCTTTGACTTTTTTTAAAATGTCCTTGGTCCTTTATCCCTTCGACCTTTCCCAAATCGACCACTTTATCCTTTCTGACAAGATCTTTTAAGGCAATACCCTTTGAGTTTTGTGTAAACAACCCTTTGAGACTTTTATCCCAAACCCTTTACCTTTTGGTATTGATCCCTCAAGATATCCTTTTTGACCCCTTTATCATATAAAAAGTTCCCTTTAGCCTTTATGTATTGGACCCTTTGACATGATCATACCTTTTGGGATTTTTGTTCTAAGCCTTTGACCCTTTTTTTGAAGTGATCACTTACCCTTTAAAATAATCATCACAGCCTCTTTTTCCTACCAAAAGACCCTTCAGACCGAAGACACGTACCCTTCAGGTTTTTTATAACCTACCCTTCGGGAATTTTGAAATGACCCTTAGTTGTACAAAAGTGCCCTTCAAGGAAATAAAAAGTTCCCTTTAGCCCCTATTAAGTAGATCGTTTAGGACTTTTGTCATGGATAAAATTCCCTATAAAGTGGACCCTTCAAATCAAAAGTACCCTTTAGGGAGATTAAAATTTCCCTCCAGACCTTCGAATATCCCTTCAAGATAATTTTCTTGGGACTTTTGCCCAGAAGAATTCCCTGGGGAAATTGTTATGGACATTTTATCTAAATTAATTCTTTCAAAGGTATTATTCTATGAACATTGACCCAAAATCATTTTTCAATTTAGACCCTAAGTGCCTTATTATTAAGATTACTACTTGTCTCACCATACTTAGCCAAAATAAAAGTAAAAATATTTCATATCAATACTTTAAAATACCGCCCACCAACCTGAGCTAACAAGTTTGAATTATATAGGGAAATAAAAGCCAAGTAAATGTTACACATTTATGTCACACAAACTAATATTCAATATAGGATTATGTATATGCAATATGCCATGATTGAAAATTTGACATTAGATTCAAGTTAACTTGCATTTGAAGTCTTCTACTTTCTTACAGTGATAAAGAGCCCTAGTTCCCACTTCAAAAGTACTATGAGTAAAACATCAACTGAGCTAGAGCTGAGTTGTTTGCACAAGCATACATAATGCATAGAAGAAGTAGCACAGAGTATGTATCAATGGTATATACATCAAGGATATTTTGAGGTACCAATCTACCATCCCCATATTAAATTAGGGACTCCATAGCATTCATGGACAAAGTCTTTGATGCTATAGTGTTTGGAGATAAATACTAGAATTATTCAACATTATGGGATGTCATTAATTTAGTGGATGTGTTTTCACTCGAAGATGATATGACACTAGCAAATACATTATTCATTAAGGAATTTTTTGCATTTAAATGCCAAAGATTACACTTTATTATAGCCAAAATAGAAGTAATGTCATGCATTGACCTTCTCAGGGCCTTTTTCTTTTTAGGGAAGATATCATAAGATGCTTTCATGTATCATTCTAATAACAATTTGATAGTCACATGTATTTTGGGAGTATATTTCTAGAGATTCTTGTCTTTGAGTTTACATAATGCCTACTTCAACAAATACACATTGGTGTAGTTTAACATAGAGACTTCAATGGAGAAGGTACTATCATTGTGGCTACTCCCAGAGTAGACCATCACATGGAAAGGCAAGAAACTAAAAGGAGCAATTTTAATTGACAAATTTTGGATGGGAATCCACATTGGTATTGATCTTCTCAATCAACTATATAGTATTCCTAGCATTCATTTTGTTAATTTGGATTGGGTGTTATTACTATATATGATTCTTACACATGATGCAACATATACCTTGGGTGAGATAAAAAGCCTTCAATTGAAGGAGTAAATTATTCATAAATACCAGCATCCCATACCCTCTAAAGACTTCTACATGATGTCCTCTTTATTAGATGTAGTCATGGGTATGTGTTGTAAGGATCTCAGTGAATTATGGACTCCAACCACAAACTATGAGAAGAATAGAATCTATGATCATTATCAATTCATGCATGTTTATTGTTATACCAAGCATATGGTGAGGATTTCTGAGGATGTCTATCCTTAGGTTTGGCAAGCCATTTATGGCTCACCCATGCCTTGAATTAGATAGAATATAGTGAAGAATTTGGCTCAAAAAGGGGATTATTTTCTTTACCCAAATTTCAATGTTATCATGGCTTGGGGAAATAAGGTTGTCCCCTTACGTCTCCCAAGGTTTGTGTTAGATAAGATAGCTAAACAAGAAATCGCCTTCCAATTATGGAAGAGTATTGAAAATGATTTATCAAGGCAAAAGAAGGCCTTGTATTTTTATCATATTATAACTATTGGTAGGATGGCATATATAATGAAGAAGCATCTTGAGGAAGTAGATGGAAATTTTAGGATTTATCCTTTCCCCACACTTGAACAAAGAGATTGGGATTTGCATGGGTTGATCCAAAACTACATTCACATGTTCAACATCCCCTATAGTCATGAGCCTTATAACTATGATTTATTATTTTTGAATGTTAATACTAATGAGGAAGTATTAGAAGGGGTGAAAATTGTTGGGATGCAAGAGGATCATTTGAGAATGATCCTTCTATTTCTACCAGGGAGTTGGACAAAAAAATGGCACTGTACAAAGGGTGGTGACATTTAGATTTATAGAGAGGATAGTCTAAGGATAAATCCAAAGACCAACCCACTTTTTCCTCGTAATGACTTCTTTTGAAGTTGAAGACAATTAAAAAATAACCCAAGCTACTTGAGCCTAATTCTACTAGGAAAAGAAAATAAGGGGATCCCATTAGCCTAGATTTTGATGAAGAAGAGAGCACACAAGAATTGTCTTTTGCAGTTTCTAGTCAAATGTATATTACTATGCCCCAGGTACACACTATTACATCCATCAAGATAGAAACTCTAGAAGTAGCACCATCATCACCTCAGGACTCCCCCACATAAGTGAAAAACCCCTTGGTATATAAGAGAAAGCCTAGGACTACTATGTCCAGTCCTATAGTGAAGACATCACAAGGCTATGGACAAGTCACTTCTACTTTATTAGGTACTCAAAATTTTGTTAGTTATCCTTTGTCTCTGTACCTATCTTTGGACAAGTCACTTCTATGAAAGTTCCCACACCTACACCCTCCATTTTCACTACCACCATCAGTCCTTTTGTTTCCACTTCCATCCCACTCACCACATAGATCCCTTTTATTCCTAATGACACCTCCACTGTTAGAGACGTTAAGAGGAAAAAACTATCCAAAAAGGTGTAGACTACTCTAGCCACCTCACAACTCCATGTCCATTCCACTTAGATCACCCTTCCACTACCATCTACCACTTCTATATAGGAGAATACAGTGATAAGTAATGGTAGGGGAAAGAAAGCCAAGCATCAAATGATCATAGTCCATCTACTTCCCTAGTTTGGAGGAGTGGATTAGTCCAAAATTATATGGCCTTCCTTGCCTAATGTCCTAACCGAGGCCCATAAGAAATAATAGAAAAATCAAGAATAAGTTGAGGAAGAGTTTGTTGTCACAAACTATGATGCATCCTATTTAGATATCCCTCCATGGGCAGTGGATCTAAGGACAAAGTTTCTAAATTGCCAAACTTCAAAATCACTGAGCTCCCCTCTATTTCTAATTTGTTTGATCCTCCAACTATAAATATCAAAAAGGGTGAAGAAGATGAAATTAGAAGATGATAAAGGCACCTAAATCATCCTTGAAGAGAAGCAACAAGTGTTCTCCCTCACCAAGAGGTAGAAGAAACCGCAAGGATAATCTTTATATGAGGAAAATCTAGTAGACCTAACACAAGCACATAAGGAAGCCATAGTTTCAGTCCATGAGGGAATAAAATTATCATGACAGGAGTTTGAGGTGGAATTATAGGTATTAGATTTTGAAGTGGAGAAACTAAAGGAGAAAGACAATATAGTACATATCCCTACTGGTATAGAAGTTGAAGTTCAGGAGGCAGCTTTGAGATGTTATAAAACGTTGTAAACCATGGAGTTTATGAAGGCTGAGATGGCCCCTCATGTGAGTTAGGATAATCAATTGTTCAATTCCTTAAGAGATGATAGTGTCAAATTCAAGATGTTAGTTGTCTATAAAATCAACTCTATATATAGTCATCTTGACCTTATGACTACGCTAGAGGCATCCAATACCTTAAATTTAGTAGTCATTCAATAGGAAGAGGTAAAGGATTGGTTAAAAAATTTTGGGGCTTTAATACATAGGTATTAGGCACATGAGGCTCATATTCTTCAAATTTTGCATGAGCTAAAGTTATCAAAAGTTAAAGACTCCACTCATAAGTTAATTAGTAGGATTAATTTGAATATACTTATCCAAGAAGCAGATGATGAGTTTAAGCAGAGCTTACAAGGTCTAACACTTGAGGAAATTGAGTTAGAATTAATCAAGGATAAAAAAAGTCACTGAACATAAAATATTCAAGAGTAAATTTCAAATAACCAAGGATAGGCATGGAAAGATCCTTAGATAGACCAAAAGAATCCATCGGCCATCACTAATAAATTTAAACATTATATGAAAGAATCATTGAGTGGCATAAAAAATTTATGAGGATAATGAAGAAAATAAGAAGTAGGTTTCCATTGGTGCTACTACATCTTCAATTTCCATGACGAATTCTACACCAACCAAGGTGCATGTAACACTCCAAATGAGTAAGCCTTGACAAGCTGAGATTTTATGCATGAATAGTTTTGTAATGATGAATGTACTTGGATTATTTTTGTATATTGAGTAGATAATTGTAATAAATTAACTTTATATTTTATGTACATACACACATTACATAATCTTGGAAAAGTCAATTTATTTTATTTAACTTCTAGTTTTCTTAGATGGTTTTTAGACCATAGTTAGAACTACATGTTCTAACTAACACATGTAATCACTTTGCATGAACTTGGAGGATGAGGTGACCCCTTCCCAAAGTCTATATATATAATTGTAACCAACTTAGTTTTTTATCAGAAGATTTTGGAATACAGAGCAATGAAGCAATTTTTTATTGTTAGTAAAGTGTTTTATGTATTTTCTTTCAAATTCCATCTAATTAGTTGTTATGGTTGTGTGTTTCAATAATCTTTAGTGTGCTATATATGCGAATGGATTCTTGATTTATTAATTGATATATTAATCGTAGATGTGTAATATTTATTGAAAGATTAGTAAATATATTGATTTAGTCAAGTTGATTGAATCATATTTTTGAATGCGTACTTGTGATTTATTTGGTGTAGTTTTATGTGTGTATGCAATAGCTACCTCAAATAATTCATTTACCTAGATCCATAATTTCCTAATTAAGGGTGTGAAATAGTTTCACTAAAAGGAGAAACCTTTGTTTGAGGATTTTTAATTCCTTGCACTTTTATTTTCCTTAGACTTCCTAGCCATGTCTGACTGTATGTGTGTTATTGCTGCTAGCAACAGGCATAGGTTTTAGAAATCATAGGTATATTTAAAAACCAACCAAGGAAGTGATTCCTAAGAACTGTAGATCCTTATTTTTTACCCTGCCTTTCCCTCCTTTTGAGTTTTTAATTAAGATTTACCCACTTTTATATTAAAAGCCAACGACCTATCCAACTCACATAGAAAATTCACTTGATTAAAAGGCCATCCAAAAACCTTATCAATAACCTGCATGCCCTACCCCTATTCCATCAAAGGTTTAAATACACCACATACCTACAACTCATACCCTAGAGTGTAGTTCACCTCCATTGAGATCCTAAAATGTTAGAAGCTACCTTATTTGATTATGGTGTGCATAAAACTTACATCAACAGTATTCCACTAGGGCTAAAAGGAGGGCCTTGACCCCCCTAGTGATAGAGGTTATTCTATATGTAGATTCATACTATAGTTACCCAAGAGAGTGACTAGATCTAAATCCTAGGTTGTTTTATTAGTGTCACCTTTGATAAGTCATATGAGACCCAGAGCTATGCCAATAGCTCTAGTTAATCTACCACCTCCACTAGGGAACCCCTTACCTATAAGGAACCCTTTTCCCGTTAATTAACCAATGACTTATAAATAACCCTAGTTATTTGGATCTGCTATCACCATCCCAAGAGACATGTTATCTGCCATCTTTTTCTCTTTCAAGCCAAGGACAATAGAAGAGCATATCAAATCTATTAAATCAGCTTTAAGGTTAATGAATGTAGTTGATGAAGATGTTTCATGTTGATTATTCCCTTTTACTTTAATGGATATGTATTATGATTCATAGTTAAATCTAATAAAAAACTCCATCACCAATTGGGAGCAATGTCAAATGACTTTTCTTGCACAATTTGGATAGGTCACCAATCTTAGATTGGTCTATCCTCACTTTGCCAATATGAGGGATCTTAGTGAGCCCATCCATGATTTCAATGTAAGATGGTAGAATATATATAACTAGTTTCCCTTGAGGTATAAACCAAAAAACAACAATAGCACTAGAGATGTATAAGAACACCTTAGACCCTATCACCACCATGTTCTTAAGAAGATCACCTGTTGCCAATACTTTGGTGTTAACATTTGAAGATGATATTGACATTGATAAGAAGCTCAACCCATAGATGTCTAGGGCACCTAACATCAACAATGGATTTCTAGTGCTCAATAAAATACCACACGTAGCATAATGTTCCATCATATAATAATAAAAAATTGTACACATTTCCTCTACTAACACAAACAATGCAGTCAAATTTTGGCTACTTGAAAAAACATGTGGCAAGCAATAGTTATCAATAGAACCAACATGTAGATACACTTCCCTTGGTTATTTTTCAAGGTACAAATTCCACAAAATTTAAATTATATTTTATTTAAAATATGGTTTAGAAGATGAGCAATGATTTCCTAAATATGCAATGAAATATGGGCAATGCCAATGCCCCAATTGGAAACTAGAACACCAGATTCTAGAGATACAACAAACCATTAAATAAGCCTAAAAATAACATGGAGCATGCCAACAAATTCTTAAAAATAAAAATACCTAAAATGGATCTCCCCAATTGGTGCAAGATACACAATACACCCCAACATGGTAAGCTCAATTGCATTGAGTTTTATACAACGTTTAAGATCTTTCAAAGGGAAGTAACTAGATAGAATCAGAAGAATAAACCACTAGAATCCCATCAAGATCTTGGATCTCCTAGCATAGCCATGTACTTCAAAACTCATGATTTTCCCTTCCCAAACAAAGATGATAATGAACAAGAAGATAATATGGATGAATTTCATGCTTTCTAATAGTTCTAGAAAGGTATGTATAACTTAAGGAAAAAAAATCTACTTACCACCTCGAATCCTCCAAACACCATAGTGATTCCTCCAAATCCCAAAGCAAACAACAATCTTCCCCCTCCAAATGGGAATGATCAATCACCAATCCAGGAAGAACCAAGTAAAGGAGGATACAACATCATGAAAGATATGAAGAAAATTATGGAAAATATAACTCTTCATGAGTTAGCCCAGATCACTAACAAAAGGATCTATTATGGAAGTCCACTACTAGAAAATCCCCTATGGAAAGAACTAAAGTGACTATAGACAAAACAAAATTTGTTAATGCCAATGTCATTTACAAGAGCAATGTTGAAGTGCCACCATTTTTTTTGACTATTGTTAAGCACGGGATATACTGAGGGGGGGTGAATCATTATATCAAAAATATTATAAACTTTCCCTTAATCAAATTCCACTTTAACATACATTCAATATATGAAATAAAACTAAAATAATAAACACCACACAAGATAGAGAGAGAGAGACTAGATTTAATGTGGAAACCCAATGTGGGAAAAACCACGGAGAATAATCTCAAGTATATGAATGAGCACCAACTTGTAGGAGCATCAACCCCTTTGTTGAGCACTAACACAATAACTATTCATGAGCACTAACCCATAGGAGCACCAACCCCTTTGTTAAGCACCAACCCACAAGAGCACCAACCCCTTTACTAAGCACCAACACAGCAATAATTCATAAGCACCAACCCATAGGAGCACCAACCCCTTTTGTGTATACCACACAACTATCTCTCAATGTTTCTATCTTAATAAATGATAATTCATTACAATATCTCTTTCCTCTCTCTCCTTTGCTCTTCTAAGCTAGATATAACAAATATAAATCATTCTCATTTCTCACACTTTACAAATGGCTTCTCAAGCCTTTATTTATAGCTTTTCAAATTACCTTTGGCCTTCCCCCATTGTGACCCTTCAATCCTCATAGAAAATGGTGCCAAACTTTCATGACCCTTTGTATCCTTGCATTTGAAAAGTCATAGGGTGACCCTTCATAAGCAAAAATGTTCTTTCCTCTTTTGTCCTTATCTTGGTGACTTTTCATATTCCTCAAAATATTCCTTCATGATAAATTGTGCCCTTCTTATTTTGTCTTCACTTGGTGACTCTTAGAATTCCCCAAGATGACTCTTCATGGGAAAATGCATCCCATTCTTCTTTTGTCTTTACCCTGTGAATCTTTGACTTCTCCATGGGCCCTTCTTTTGTCTTATATGCGACCAAAAATATATTCATTAATATTAAATAAATATTAACACACATTAGCCAAGATATAACTATTACAAACATCATTAAATGCAATGGGGCCTTTATCACCAATAATGCTAAACCTTTGACATCAATGACAATATTTCCAACAATATCCCCCTTTGTCACTAATGGCAACCTCAATCCTAAAACTACCACATACTAAAACCTGCACATACTATCATCGAAAAACAAACTGTAACTCCCTCGTATTGTAGCAACTTGTACCTATTTCTGTATCTACACCTGTACATTGTATTCTCCCCCTCTGACATCAATGGTAAAGGGCCTACCTAGAACTAACACTTAGCTCACCCTCAGTTGATGTTGAAATTTAATGGTAGGAAGTAAAAGAAATTACTCCCAACTTCTCTCATAGATACTCAAATATGTCTTTTGGTAGTGCCTTTGTGAAAATATCTACAATCTGCTCTATAGTATTGATATATTCCATCTTAACCTGTTGATCTGCAACTTGCTCTCTCAAGAACTGATATCTAATGAGAATATGTTTTGTTCTTGAATGCATTACTAGATTCTTTGAAATATTTATATCACTTGTGTTATCACAAAAAATGGAAATAGGTTCATCATACTTTACCTTGATATCTTTCAAAGTTTGCTTCATCCAAAGAACTTAAGTATAATACAATACTACTGCAATTTATTCTACTTCAACTATAGAAAGTGATACTAAGTTTTTATTCTTGCTTAGCAATGATACTAAGCTATCACCAAGGAAGAAAGCTCCTCCACTTGTACTCTTTCTGTCATCCAAACACCCTGCCCAATCTGAATATGTATAAGCAACTAAAGTGAAATCTCTACCTATGGGATACCATAATCCATAATCCAATGTCCCCTTGATATATCTAAATATTCTCTTCACCAATTGAACATGACTATCTTTTGGATATGACTAATATCTTGTAACCATACCTACTACATGCATGATGTTTGGCATTGAAGTTGTCAAATATAAAAGAATACCAATGATAGATCTATACAAATATTGATCTATAACAGGTGAATATTCATCCTTGCTCACCTTATTTCCTGTACACATAGGTGTGCCACCTAGTGCACAATCATCAAAACCAAATTTCTTCAACATTTCCTTGGCATATTTACTTTGAGATATGAAAATTCCTTTATTTGATTGAAATATTTGCAATCCTAAGAAAATTACAATTCTCCAAGCATAGACATCTCAAATTCTTTTTGCATTCTATCAAAAAATTATTTTGTCATCTTTTCAATATTTCCTCCAAAAATGATATCATCAACATATACCATAATAATCAATTGATGTTCACCTTCTATTTTGATGTAAATATTACTATTAGCAAATCCTCTCTTGAATCCTTGATCTTGTAGGTACTTATCAAGACTTGCATACCAAGCTCTGGGATCTTATTTCAATCCATATAATGTTTTCTTCAATCTGCATACATGGTTAATAATATTTGAGAGAATAAATCCCTCAGGCTGCTCAATGTAGACCTCTTCTTCAAGACTCCCATTTAGGAAGGCAGATGTGACATCCATTTGAAGCACTTTGAAATTCTTAAACACTGCATATGCAAGAAATATTATAATAGCCTCTAACCTTGCCATTGGTGTAGAATTTTCTTCAAAATCTATTCCCTCACTTTGAGCATATCCTTTACATACTAATATTGCTTTATTTCTAGTCACTTCTCCATTTTTATTCAACTTATTTCTATAAACCTATTTTGTTCCTATCACATTGTGATCTTTTGGTCTAGGCACTAATTCTCAAGTATAATTCTTTTCTATTTGATTTAAATCTTCATCCATAGCCTTAACCCAATGCTCATCATGTCTAGCTTCTAAAAAAGTCTTAGGCTGAATTTTAGATAACAAAGAGAAATTAACTTGTTCAGATTCACTTACCATCATTCTTGTGGTGCTAATTCCTTCATTTATGTCCTCAATGATGTCACTTTCATTATGATTTATCTAAATGTATTTGGATGGAGTTTTGGTGCCTTTTTTTCTCCTTCTCCTCATCTTCATCTAATTCTTCAAAGCCTTCCTCTTCAATGATTTCAGGAATGTCTACTAGATCATTGATTCTTTGTGTTCCATCTTCTTCTATCCTGACACTTGCACTTTCAACAATTTTATTGGTTCTTTTTTATAAAATTATAATCTTTACTTTTGCAATAATAACCAAGAAATATACCTTCATCTACTCTGGATTCAAACTTACCAAGTTTTTCATTGGTTTTCTTTATGAAGCATTTTCTACCAAAAACTCTAAAATAATCAACTGTTGTTGGTTTGTCTTTCCATAGCTCATAAGTAGTCTTGTCACTATTAACTCTTAATAATGATATATTCTTAATATGCACTGTTATACCAACCACCTCTCTCCAATATTTATTTGCTATCTTGGATTCATTTACCATTGTCCTCATCATCTCCTGCACTATTTTATTTTTCCGTTCAACTACTCCATTGGATGTGGAGTTCTGACTACTAAATAATGTCTCTTTATTCCATGATCTTCAAAAACTCAATAAATTGATTTGACATTAATTCTCCTCCATGATCTGATCTTAGACACTTAATCTTCAAACTAGTTTCATTCTCAACTAATGTTTCAAATGCTTTGAAATGTCTAAAAGCTTCTGATTTTTTATTTAAAAACATTACCCAAGTCATACGTGAAAAATCATCAATAAGCAACATGAAATATTTTTCACCTTGAGTGCTTTGAGTCCTCATAGGTCCACATAGGTCAGTGTGAATAAGCTCTAGCATCTGAGTGGTCGAGTACTCTTTTGTTTTGAATTACCTTCTAGCCTGCTTCCCATGCTGACAAGGTCCACAAAGCATGTCAAATGGCTTTGTAATCCTTGGAAGATTTCTAACTGCTTAATTTTTACTGATGTTGATAATATTGAAAAAAATTATGTGCCCCATTCTCCTATGCCATAGGTAACATTTTTCAATCTGACTTAAACAACATCTTTGACATTTGATGTCTAATAGCATATACAAGTTATTGCCTATTCTTTGAGCATCTGCAACCAATACATCTGAATATTTTCTTCTAATTTCACAACCTTCTACATAAAAATTTAGTGTGTTCCCTTGATCACACATTTTAATTAAAATCAAAATATTATGCTTAATACCTTCTACATATAAAACATTTTTAGTTTTAGTTCTACCATTATCCAAACTTAGTGTACCTTTTCTAGCAATTCTGGCAGTAGTATTATCTCCAAATTTCATTGTGCCACCATTAATCTTCTTCAAGGTTATGAACTTGCTCTTGTCTCATGTCATGTTCCTCGAACATCCAATGTTAATGAACCATGGCTTTTCTTCATTTCTTGCATGCAAAGCTGTCTGAACCAACATAGAATCTTCAAGTTGTGTCTTCTACCATGTCTGAACCTTCTTTGTCTAAATTGTGCCCTTTCTCTTTTGTCTTCACTTGGTGACTCTTGGAATTCCCCAAGATGACTCTTCATGGGAAAATACATCCCATTCTTCTTTTGTCTTTACCCCGTGACTCTTTGACTTCTCCATGGGCCCTTCTTTTGTCTTATATGCAACTAAAAATATATTCATTAATATTAAATAAATATTAACACACATTAGCCAAGATATGACTATTAAAAACATCATTAAATGCAATGGGGCCTTTATCACCAATAATGTTAGACCTTTGACATCAATGACAATATTTCCAATAACTATCAGAGCATTTGGTAAGAACATCCATAACCATTCAGTTGATTCTAGAGAATTTGAAATGTCATGCCTACTTATATATGTAATAAGCTTGGTTTCACTCCAAGTCCTTCAAAACTATCAGTCTTCCAACTAGACAAAATAGTGTTACTAGTAGTTAGAGAACTAAATAACATACACATTTAGATAGCATCTAAACCAAGACTCTAGATGACTATCGATTTTTTGGTAGTGGACATATCATAAGGCTATAGATTGTTGTTGAGTAGAGATTGGCCAAAACACTCAATGGATATCTTTCTATAGACTTTTCTCATATCTATCTACTATGAAGAGGATTTGAAATCTAGATCAAAATTGATAAAGAGCCAAAAATGAAATATCCCATCATAGAATACAATGTCAAAAATAAAAAGGTAAAGTATGACGCTCCCACTCTTGGTATTTATACTTTTACCACTCAGAATCCAACACAAAACCTAAAACTTTAAGGTTAAAATTAGTTATGGACTATGCATTTTGATGGGGCCAAGTCCAAGCAAGGATCTGGTGTAAGAATTGAGCTAATTGATCCTTAACGTAAAAATTTATTGGTAGCTTATAGATTACAATTTCCTTTTATTAATAATATATCTAAGCATGAAGATCTAATCTTGGGATTATAGTTTTCACTGAAGAATAATGTAAAATAAATAAAAGTATTTGATGACTTAGAGTTAGTAGTTCACTTAGTAGGAAACAAATATCAGTACAATTTGTCCTATCTAAAAAGATATAAGCATATAACATGGGATTTAATAGAAATATTTGAATATTTTAACATAGTATCACTCCCAAGAGAGAAAAATCAAGCCATTGATTCACTAGCTACTATTGATGCCAATCTCAAGTCATTTCAAGAGTCAAAGGTAAAGATATTATCTATTAAATTGGTTCCTTTTCTCTTTATTCTAGATAATGTAGAAAATTTCTAGGTCTTCGATGATGATCAATAGATTATTCAGTTCTTAAGTAATTCAAGGGATTTCAAGTCTCATATCATCGATGACAAAAACATTAACCACTTCTATCAAGAAGAAACAGATAAAGAGGGCATTGTCTAGCTCAACAAAAATTAGATTCCAGTTAATTTAGTCTCCTTGGAAAGACCATTTAACTTAGACCCTTAGGCATAGCAATTTAGGCAGCCCAAGTTTGATGAATTAGACTCCAAGAGAGAAAATCTAGGAGATGATCATAGCCCACATTACATGATTATTGGCCTCAGCTACACTATGGATGAAAGATAGCAAGTTAAATATTTGATCACTCAATACAAAGACATTATCACCTAGACATATGAAGACTTGAAGGTGCATAACTTGTAGGTCATCACTCACATGATTCCCCTGAATCAAGACAATAATCCATTCAGATAGAGGCAAAGGCTAATAAATCATATTTTAAATCCTCTTATTCAAAAGGAACTAGAAAAGTTATTATGTGCCAAAATCATCTTCCTAATCCATCATTCTACTTGGGTGGCCACTTTGGTTCTAGTTAGAAATAAGAACGGTGAGATTAGATTATGTGTAGACTTTAGAAATATGAACAAGGATTTTGAGAAATATAATTATCCTCTACCTTCTCTAAATGAGGTAATATAGATAATGAGTGTTTTTGAAATGATGCACTTTTTGGATGGATTTTAAGGCTACAATCAGGTACTATTGTAGTCTAAGGATAGAATGAAAATGACATTTACTATGAAATTGGGTACTTAATCATACAAAAGGATGACCTTTGGCTTGATAAATTTAGGAGCTACCTTTCAACGCATCATGGATCATGCCTTCATGGGACTAACATGAAACTATATAATTATCTATATTGATGATCTTACATTATTTTTGAATAATAGAAAAGATCACATAAGTTACCTACAATCCATATTTAAGAGGTGCATAAGGTTCAATATTTAATTGAAACTAAAGAAAAGCATATTTGGAGTCACTGAGGGAAAGATCTTAGGACATATTATCACAATGATGGGATCACCATTGATCTAGATAGAATCCAGGCAATTTTAAAAATTTGGCCACCAAATAGAAAGAAGGCGATCAAGTCATTCTTCAGGAAGATCAACTTCATAAGGAAATTAATCTCAGGGTTTTCAAAAATTTTGAAGCCTCAAAATGCCATCCTCAAGAAAGATGATAAAATAGAGTGGACAGTTGAAGCTAAAAAGTCTTTCCAACACATTAAAGATGCCATATTTTAGGCTAAAGTGTTAATTAGTCCAAATTTTACAAAATATTTCTATTTGTATTCATTCACTTTAAAACATACCATTTTTATGATTATCATGTAGAATAAAGATGAAACTAAGCATCTAATTTCCTTCATGAGCATGAATCTAAAGGATGCAGAGCTTAGGTATTTTATGATTGACAAGCAAATTTTCACTCTAGTAAAAATAGTGAATAAGTTTTGACATTACATCTTAAGTAACAAAACCATTACTATTGTACCCAACCCTATTGGCAAGCTCACCCTGTCATAGAATGAGATAGGAGAATGTCAAGGCAAATGGATGGCCAAGATCTAGGAATTCAACATAGAAATTAGACCTGCAAAGATTATTAGAGGTTAAGGCATTATTCAACTCATGACTGAGCTTGATCCATGAATCACTATTAAACAGGTATGTATAACACAAGTTTTTAAAGGATAATGTTATATAGATATAATCTAGTATTTACTTACAAGATATTTTCCCCTAGAGCTTAATAGAGAAATAAGGAGAACTTTGAGGCTCAAATCTACTCATTTTATGATAAAAAAGGGAGTCCTCTATAGAAGGAACTATGAAGGTATTTATCTTAGATGTGTACCTACAGAGGAGGATAAATAAATCTTGGAGAACTTGCATGAAAAGATAGGTAGTTGTCATCCTGTTGGGAATACCACAACTCATAAAATCTCAAGGTTGGGTTACTATTGGCCAACTATTTTTAAGGATGCTCATATGCATGTTAGAACCTACCATAAATGTTAAGTATTATCTAAGAGATAAGTAAACACAATAATTCCTCTACAACCAGTTGTTGAAAGAAGGCCATTTCCATAGTGGAGTTTAGACTTTATTAGTATAATCAACCCAAATTCCTTAGTAGGCCATAAATTTTTACTCATGGCTACAAATTATTGTACTAAATGGATGGAAACCATAGCCACAAAGCATAGTAGAGCACAAGATGTGATTCACTTTTTGGAAGAACACATAACAATTATATTCAACATACAAATCTCTTTGGTTTGTGATAATGGACTAGCTTTTATATTAGTGAAATTAACTGAATGGGCACATGATAATCATATCATAATCAGGTCAGCTTCAAACCACTACCCTCAAGGAAATTGACAAGCAAAGTCAACAAATAAAAATCTAATTGATGCAATCAAGAAATCAATAGGGGACAAGCCAAGGGACTAGCACAATTTACTAAAGCATGCTCTTTGGGTAGACTAGATGAGATACAATCAAGCCCTAAAAGCTTCACCCTACCTATTGGCATACGGGTGTAGACCAATTTTTCCAATCACATTGAATTTGCCCACCTATCAATTCATGCATGACTACATGGAACTGAATGATAAAGTAGAATTGATGTTGCTTAACATAATAAAAATGGAGGATTTAAGGAATGAATCCTTACAGACATTTAGCAAACACTAGGATATAGTCAAGAGGTGGTTTTCTAAAAGAGCAAAAGTCAAAGTATTCAAGATTTAGAATCTGGTCCTATTATGGGACAAAGCCGATGAAAAGAAAGGATAACACGATAAGTTTCCCCACTGTGGATTGGACCATATCATATTTTAGAGATCATGGGAAATAACACATTTCATCTGAAGGACCTCCAAGGTAATGAGCTTATATATCTGGTCAATGGATAGTTCCTAAAGCATTGCTTCAAAGTTGTTCCATATGTCAATATTAATAATTGAGGGTATTTTAGATAAGTTTAGATGTAGGACTAGAGTAGATTTTCATGCTTTCTAGTTTAGTTTCTTGCTTTCTAGTTTAGTTTCTTGCTTTCTAGTTTAGTTTCAATGCTTTCTAGTTTTTTGGGCTTCCTAGATTAATCTTTTTGCTTTTAGTATTTTGTTTTCTTATATTATATTTTAGTGCTTTCTGGATCAGTTGTTCTTTATTTTCTTTGGCATTGGAAGCTATGTTCTCTCTAGTTATTACCAAGCTAAAATCCAAAAATGACTAAGTTTATGATATGTAGAAAAGGGGAAAATCAAAAATCCTGACACATTGGGGACAATCATGTAGATTGGGCATATTTTTGTGTTTTTTTAGTCTTTAGGATGAAGTAAGGTAATCAAAGGATTATTCTAAATAGTATCACAATTGAATACTTTTACCAGGAATGTGGAAGTTTCTCTTGGATAATTCATACAAATTTAGAAAGTTTTCTTATTTTATTGAATCAAATGCACTTACCATATTAAATACTTGTTGATAGTGACAATTCTAGGTGTAGATCTGGTTGACAAGGATGTTTTAGTAACAATTTGTTTTATAATTATACTTGCTCATTGGGGTTTCATCTCCTCTCTTTTCCATTGATTTGAAAACAAGAGAAACAAAAAAAATTATATATATATATATATATATATAGAGAGAGAGAGAGAGGATCTAATGAGTTTAAAAGAGAAAAAGAAAATTTAAATAAAATTAAAATGCTCACATGATGAAATAAGGTTAATGAACCACACATAATGGTTAAAAAAAATAATGAAAGGAGAAGAGAAGAAGCCCAAGGTATCTTTGTCAGGGTTATGGACTCTTGTCTAGTAGTAGATCAATGCCTGAGCTTCCCTTGATTTGATGAGCTTAAACAGATAATAGAATGAAACCTACAACTTTATCAAAAACTTTGAAAACCTCATCACAACCAGGGTTAAATAATCTACATGTTTGACACACATAGATTTAAAAAATTAGAGGGCAAGTATGTTGTGTGAATTAACTTAGGAACCTATTTCATGTTTTTGATTTAAGTATTTTTTCTGTGACACACTTTAAGATTGATCTAAAGATTATGAAACTGGAGTTCTAGGTTATCGAATACTCAAGAGTATTCCCCCTATAATTCATTATTTGTTGTACCCGACATCCACCTTTTCTTTAATGAGAAATCAGGACCCAATTTTTTCAAATTTTGGTCTTAATATTGAGCCCCTCTTTTTCATATGTTTATGCAAAATATAGAAAATCTAAGGCATTTCATTTTTGGTAGGATGATATTGGCATCATGTTTTCATGAGAATAACTTTTGTTCTATAGAAACTATTCTTTGGATTTATATTTTCAAGCTAAATCTTTTAGCCCTTTATGAAAATTATCCTTTTGGGTTTTATGTTTTGGGTGTTCTTGGCATTATTTTATTTCAGTATTACTATTTGGAGAACCCTATATTTTTAGGGAAATTATTGCGTACATTTTGTCCAAAATAATTACCCCAAAAGAATTCGACCAGTGGGCTCTTTGCCTCACAAATTTTTGGACTACAGATATTTTGTCTAAAAAAATTCCTTGATGAATTATCCCTTTGACCCTACCGAACCTACCTTTTGGGAATTTTTAAATGACCCTTAACTATACAAAATTACCCTTCAGGGAAATCAAAAGTGCCCTTCAACCTTTATAAAGTAGACCCTTAAGGCAAGTTTTTCCATGAAGTAGACCCTGCAAATCCTTTCCACACACCCTTCAAGACTTTTGAACTATCACTTCATCCTTTTTAAAAATGTCCTTTATCCTTTAGCCCTTTGGCCTTTCCCAAATCAACCACTTTACCCTTTTTGACCAGATATTTTAAGGCACATAACCTTTAAGGTTTGTGTAAACAACCTTTGGGACTTTTATCTTGAACCCTTTATCCTTTAAAACTTATCCTTTGGGATATCCTTTTTGACCCCTTTGTCCTATGAAAAGTGCCCTTCGGCCTTTGCATATTGAACCATTTGACATGAAAATACCCTTTGGGATTTATGTCTCAAGCCTTTGACCCTTTTTTTGAAGTGGCCACTTACCTTTTGAAATAATCATCATAGCCCTTTCTTCCAACCAAAATACCCTTTTGACCCAAGGTACATACCCTTCAGGTTTTATGTAACCTACCCTTCAAGTTTTGTGTAACCTACCCTTTGAGACTTTTGAAATGACCCTTAGCTGTATGAAAGTACCCTTCAAGGACTCAAAAGTGACCTTTGGCCCCTATGAAGTATATCCTTTGGGACTTTTATGATGGACAAAATTCCTTATGAATTGGACCTGTCAGATCAAAATTACCCTTCAAGGAAATTGAAAGTGCCCTCTAGACCTTCAAATAGCCCTTCAAGATAATTGTCTTCAGACTTTTTCCTAGATTAATTATTTGAGGAAATTAGTGTCAACACTTTATCCAAAATGATTCCCCAGATGGAATTAGTCTATGGACATTGACTAAAAAGAATTTTTATTATGTAGATAGACACTAAGTGCCTTATTATTAAGAGTACTACTAGTATTACTATACTTATCCAAAATAAAAGTAAAAATATTTCCTATAAATAATTTAAAATACCCCCAACCAAACTATGCTAACAAGTTTAAATTATATATGGGAAGAAAATCCAAGTGAACTTTGCATATTTATGTTACATGAACTAATAGTCAATGCAGGATTCTATATAGGTGATACATCATGATTGAAAATCCTTCATTACATTCAATATAACTTGTATTTGAAGTCTTCTACTTTATTACAATGATGAAGAGCCCTAGTTCCCACTTCAAAATTACTATGAGTAAAACATCAACTGAGCTAGAGTTGAGTTATGTGCACAAGCATACATAGCACATAGAAAAAGTAGCAAAGAGTACCCATCAATGTCATCTGCATCAAGGACATTTTAAGGTACCAATCCACCATCCTCATATTCAATTAAGGACTCCATAGAATTCATGAACATAATCTTTGATGCCACAGTGTTTGGAGACAAATACCAAAATTATTCAGCATTATGGGATGTCATTGATTTAGTGGACATGTTTTCACACAAAGATGATATGACACTAGCAGACAAATTGTTTAAGGAATTACTAGCATTCAAATATTGAAGATTACACTTTGATACAAACATGATAGAAGTAATTACATGCATTGACCTCTTAAGGGACCTATTATTTTTAGGGAAGATATCATAGGATGCTTTCCTACATCATTTTAATAACAATATGGTATTCACATGCATTTTAGGTGTGGATTTCTAGATATTCCAATCTTTGAGTATACACGATGCCTACTTCAACAAGCACACAATGGTGGAGTTTAATGTAGAGACTTAAACGGAGAAGTTACTATCATCATGGTTACTCCCAGACCAGACCATCACATAGAAAAGGAGAAAGCCAAAAAAAACAATTCCAATTGACAAATTCAAGACGGGGATCCACATTGGTATGGATCTTCTGAACCAATTATATGATATGCCCAGTATTAATTTTTTTAATATGGATTAGGTGTTGTTACTATATATGATGCTTACACATGATGCCACATACGCCTTGGATGAGATAATAAGCCTTCACTTGAAGGAATAGATTATTCATAAAGACAAGTGTCCCATGCCCTCCAGATATTTTTACATGATGTCTTACTTGTTGGACGTAGTCATTAAGTACATGTTATAATGATCTCAATGAATTATGGGATCCAAACATAGACTATAAGAACATAATTTATGATCATTAATAGTCCATGCATGTTTATTGGTATACCAAGCATATGGTGAGGGTTTTTGAGGATGTATATCCTCAAGTTTTGCAAGCCATTCATGGCTCACCCATGCCTTGAATTGGATAAAATATAGTGAATAATTTGGTTGAGAAAAGGGATTATTTATTTTACCAAAATTTCACTATTATCATGGTTTGGGGAGATAATGTCGGTCCCCTATGTCTCTCAAGGTTTGTGCCAGATAAGTAGTTAAATAAGAAATTGCCTTCCAATTATGGAAGATCATTGAAGAGGATTTATCAAGGTAGAAGAAGGCCTTATATTTTGGTCATCTTATAACTACTAATAGGATGGCATATATAATGAGGAAGCATCTTGAGAATGTAGGTGGAAAACATAAGAGTTATCCTTTCCCTACATTTGTACATAGAGGTTTGGATTCACATGGGCTAATCTAAAATCAAATTCATGAGTTCAACATCTCCTATAATCATGAGCCTTATGAATACGATTTCTTATTTTTGAATGCTAAGTCTTATGAGGAAGTATTGAAGTGGGTGTAGATTGTTGGGCTGTAAAAGGATCATTTAAAAATGATCCTTCTATTTCTACCAGGGAGTTGGATAGTAGAAAGTCACTCTAGAAAGAAAGACAACATTCAAATTTCTAGAGAGGATAGTATGAGGAGAAATCCAAGGACCAAAAAGCTTTTTCCTCCTAAAAGGACTTCCTTTAAAGTTGAAGTTGAAGGTAGTGAAGAAATAACCTAGGCTACTTTATCCTAGTTCTACTAGGGGAAGACAAGCAAGGTATCTCATCAACCTAGATTATGATGAGGAAAAGAGCACACATGAATTGCCTACTTTAGGTTCTAGTCAAATATTTATTGATATGCCCTAGGTACACACTATTACATCCATCAAGATACTAACTCTAGAAGCCGCAACATCATCACCTCAGGACTCCCCCACACAAGTAAAGACCCCCTTTGTCTATAATAAAAACCTTAGAAATATTATGGGTAGTCCTATAGTGGAGACATCACAAGGCTTATCTACTCCACCTCCACTTTCATAACCAACTAGGGGAGATGTAGTGGTCATCAAAGACATTGAGGATGATACAAATGAGGAAGCCGAGTTGGAGACAACCAAGGTTATGAGCCTTTATCTTCTATACCTATCTTTGGACAAGTCACTTATATTAAAGTTCCCACATATACCCCCTCCATTTCCACTACCACCATTAGTCCTTCTATTTTCACTTCCATTCCACTCACCACATAGACCCCTTTTATTCTTGTTGGCACCTCCACTGTTAGAGACATCAAGAAGAAGAAACTATCTAGGAAGGTGTAGATCATTCTAGCCACCTCACAACTCCACGTCCACTCCACTCAGATCATCCTTCCACTACCACATACCAGTAGACTATAGTGATAAGTACTTATAGGGGAAGAAATGCCAAGCCTTAAATGATCACAATCCATCCACTTCCCTAGTTTGGAAGAGTGGATTGGTCCAAAATTTTATGACCTTCCTTGACTGATGTCCTAACTAAGGCCCACAAGAAACAATAGAGAACTCAAGAGGAGGTCAAGGAAGAGTTTGTTATCACAAACTACTATGCATCCCAGTTGGGCAATGGATCTAAGGAGCAAGGTTTTTTAATTAACAAACTTCAGAATCACTGAGCTCCCCTCTGTTTCTACTTTGTTTGATCCTCTAACTGGTAGTATTCAAAGGGTGAAGAAGAGGAAATTAGAAGATGCCAAAGGCACCTAGATCATCCTTGAAGAGAGGTAAGAATTGTTCTCCCTCACCAAGAGGTAAAAAAGATAGCCAGGGTAATCTTTATATGAATAAAATATAACAGACCTAGCAAAAACACACAAGCATGCCATAGTTGTAATCCATGAGGGAACTAAATTATCTTGATAAGAGATTGAGGCAAAAGTATAAGTATTAGAGGTTAAAGTGGAGTAACTGAAGGACAAATGCAAGATAGTAAATATCCCTATTGGCATAGAAGTTGAAGTTCAGGAGGTAGTTTTGAGATGTTATAACTCTTTGGAAACCATGGAGTTTATGAACGCTGAGATGGCCCCTCATGTGAGCCAGGCCAATCAATTGTTCAATTCCTTGAGAGACAACAGTGCAAAACTGAAGATGTTAGTTGTCTATATAGGTAAGAGGAATCCAATTCCTTAAATATATTAGTCATTTAGTAGGAAGAATCAAAGGATTGGTTACAAAATTTTGGGTCTTTAATCCCCAGTTATCAGGTGCTTGAGTTTTAAATTCTTTCAATTTTTCATGAGCTAAAGTTATCCAAAGCTAAAGACTCCACTCGTAAGTTAATTAGCAAGATTAATTTTGATAAACTTATCCAAGAAGTGGCCAATGAGTTTAATTAGAGCTTATAAGGTTTGACACTTGAGGAAATTGAGTCATAATTAAGCAAGGCTAAAAAAAAGTCACTAAATTTGAAATCTTCAAGAGTAAATTTAAAATAACCAAGTATGAGCATGTAAAGCTCCTTGGATAGACCAAAAGAATCCTTCAGTTATCACTGATAAATTTAGACATTATAAGAAAGTAGCATGGAATGGCACAAAACATTTATGAGAATAACAAAGCAAATAAAAATTAGGTTTTTATAAGTGCTACTACATCTTCAATTTCCATGATGACTTCTTTGCCAACCAAGGTGCAAGTAGCACTCCAAATGAGAGCCTTGATAAGCTGAGATTTTATACATGAATAATTTTATAACAGTGAATGTACTTGGATCTTTTTTTTATTTTGAGTGGATAATTGTAAAAAATTGACTTTATATTTTATGTACATGCACACATTGCAAAATCTTTGAAAAGTCAATTTTTTAACTTCTAGTTTTCTTAGACAGTTTTTAGATCGTAGTTAAAACTACATGTTCTAACTGACACATGTAACCACTTTCCATGAACTTGGAAGATGAGGCAACCCCTTCCCCAAGTCTATATATACAATTTTAACCAACTTAGTTTTTTGTTATAAGATTTTGGAATACAGATTAACGAAGCAATTTTTGACTGTCAACAAAGTGTTTTGAGTTTTTTTTTCCAATTTCATGTAATTAGTTGTTATGGTTGTGTGTTTCAATAATATTTAGTGTGCTATAGCTGTGAATGGATTCTTGATTTCTTTATTGATATACTAATCCTACATGTGTAATATCTATTCAAAGATTAGTAAATATATTGATTGACTTAGTCAAGTTGATTGAATCATATTTTTGAATTTGTACTTGTGCTTTATTTGGTGTAGTTTTTTATGTGTATGCAAAAACTGCTTTAGATAATTCATTTTCTTGAGCTATAATCTCTTTATTAAAGGTGTGCAATAGATTCCTTAAAAGGAGCAACCTTTATCTGAGGCTTTTGAATTCCCTACACTTTTATTTTCCTTAGACTTCTTAGTCATGTTTGACTGTATTTGTGTTATTGCTAATAGCAATAGACATAGGATTCAAAAAGCATATGTCTATTTAGAAGCCAACTAGGGAAGTTATTCCTAAAAACCATAGAGCCTTATTTTTTCCCCTACCTTACCCTCCTTTTGAGTTTGTTATTAAGACTTACACACTTTTTGATTAAAAACCAGCCACCCATCCAACTCATGTAGAAAATTCAATCTGTTAAAAGGCCACACCTCCATCCAAAAACCTTGTCAACAACCTCATTCCATACCCGTATTCTATCAATGAATTTAAATACACTTCATACCTACAACTTTTGCCCTAGAGTGGTGTTCACCTCCATTGAGATCCTAAAATGTTAGAGGCTACCTCGTTGAACTATGGTGGGAATAAAACCTACATCCATAGTATTCCACAGGCACCAATATGGGATGAAGACCCATATACATAATAGATTCAAGAATAATAAATATATGACATTGATCAATAAGCTTCTAAATGAGATAACACCCAATACATAATGAAATGGAGAGAATAAATTGATTAGATATAATAACCTCATCCTTCAAGAAAAATACCAAAATGTTTAGAACATGATAAATGTTGATTGGTATGTTTGGCTAATCTAGTACCTTCATAACCAAAGGATACATACATAAATCATCTTATAAATGATAAGTTTTCTCAATCTATCTCCATTCTAATTAATAATAAACATTTAGATTCTTAGGTAGACACTAGTGCATCACTTTCTTTATGTAAGATAATTGTATTAAATTATTGGGAAGAACTAGATGAGCAACATGGTTGTAAGTCCTTAGGTATTCAAGGTAATGAGTTAACATAAATAAGTACAAGTATTAATAACCTATGATAATTCAAGATATAGATTCCTTATTATGAGGAGCCTTAATTGATTAATATTCTCCTTATGAAAGTACACCCAACAGTGTTTTCCTAACTATCATTGGAGAAATAATTAGAGTTCCTACATTAGTTTATGCTATAGAACACTATCCTAGTAGAATAACTCTTATTTAAAGTCATAACAACATGGTCCTTGAAATATTGAATAATTAGGACATAAAATAAAGACATATATTTATTCCAATGATCCATAAAGTTTTTGGAAAAAACATATGCCTACTATGGAGATAAACTTGGTAGAAGGAAAACAAATTAATATTGGAAATAAAAGTCTAATTCCTGCTCATGATTATTTTGATTATTAGGACATGGAAAAATAAATAAAAGAATTAATGGATGTTACTATTATTTAACCTAGTATATCTCCTTATTGTTGCCATGCTTTTATGGTAAATAAGCATTCATATTTAATATATAAATTTGGAAGCTACAAGTATTTCTCAGCTTGACTATAAATCAAGATTTTATTAGATCAGAGTAAAAGAGGAAGATAAATCAAAGACAACTTTAAGTTGCCCTTTTGTTAATTATTAATGGAAAGTTATGCCTTTTGATCTTATGAATGAACATGCTTAATTTCAAATCATTATGGATAAGATATTTACACATATAACATAATTTACTTGTGTTTATATAGATGATATTCTTATTCTTAGCCAAACACTTGAAGATCATTTAAAACATTCAAAGAAGTTGTATGATACAGTGGTTTCGGTGAGAATAATATTAGCTAATATATATATATATATATATATATATATATATATATATATATATATATATATATATATATATATATATATATATATATATATATATATATATATATATATATATATATTAAGTCCCTTGACATGGAAGTTAAGAATATTAAGTTGAAAGTCTAAGAACTTATTAAAAATAAAATTCTTGAATTCCCTGACAAGTCAGATAAGAAACAACTCCAAGCTTTTATGGAAATTATTAATTAAGTAAATAGATTTTATGCTGATAGTGGTGTGGATAGATTTTATTTACAATAATTATTTAAAAATAATAGGAATTGTGTCTTGATTGATGAACATAGTAGATCATTCAAAACTATTAAGATTAAGTTTGATAATCTCCATGAACTCCATGTCCTGAAGACTAATAATCTTGCCATGTATATTGATGCTTTTGATATTTCATAGGAGGAGTTATTTGTTGTATATAATATAATCAATAATATATTTTTGAATATGCTTATGGTGTTTTCTCTAATGATTTTAAATATGGGTTTGTTTAAATAAAGAAATACATGCTGTTAGAAAGTGTCTAGAAAAAAATTCAACCATAATTATACATTTAAAGCATTTTGTAATTAAAACTGACTATAAAAAATTCTTGACATTCAAAGAGAATGATCATGGTCCAAAATATTGAATGGGTAAATATGTTTATTGGTAATAATATTTTAATAGAGTCAATTATACTGCTTAGTGTGGTGCAGGACAAGAAAATATTATTGTAGATTATAGGAATCATCTTCAAATACCTCAATGACTATAATTCTTAATTAATAAATTAAAATGTTTTAGGTTTGACATTCTATCAGTTTCAATTAAAGCATAAATATTTTGGTATTGAGTTATAGAGTGTTATAAAAGGATTTCTAGGCATGATGTACATGATTTAATGTCTTCAAAAGCCTACAATATAGAATCATTTGGTCTTTATAATCATTTTACTATTAAAAGGTTGAATTTAGATTTATTGGTCCAGAAGTTTGTTGATCTTATTTACAGGCCTAATTTCAAGTGGAGTGTAAAGATTGAGGAACAATTAAATTAATATCTAATCAGATTTGTATAGCTATGTGGATCTCCAATTCTTAGACTTTAGGGACCACACTTAGATGAAGAAACAATTACTTGTACTGTAATAAGATGAAGATTAGAATTGGGTTATGAAATCTAATTTTGTATGAATTATTATAATACTCTTCATAATCCTTACTGAGAATTGCAGTTTCTCTTCAAAATAACATGTAAGTGCAAACTAATATCATTTAAATATGTTACAAGAGAAGCCAAAAGATTCATTTTTGAAGGACATGAATCAAACCGATGGTACCCAAGAAGTTCATTCTCATCTAATGATGAGAGATGACTGACATGTGGCCTTGCCAATGTAGATTTGATAAATGATTCTACTTCATCAACATCTACTTAGTTTGTATGTCTTTATAGAGTGCATATTTCTTTATGTCAATAATCTACATTAATTATGTTAGTGTAGCTTGATTTTCCCTTAGTGGGAATGCCTTTACGTTTAAAGTGAGTGGACATGATGGACACTATCACCTAGTA
This sequence comes from Torreya grandis, assembly GCA_037957365.1. NCBI lineage: Eukaryota > Viridiplantae > Streptophyta > Pinopsida > Cupressales > Taxaceae > Torreya > Torreya grandis. The sequence continues at coordinate 2,018,925 of JARHVA010001936.1, forward strand.
ATAACTAACATTCCTTGATTTATTTACTATAAATAAATGTCTTAGAAAGTATAGTGGATAGGATAAAATAATAGAAATTTTGCTCTAGATACTGTTAGTCTAGTTTAGAGTCTTAATTTCAAAATTGTAAGAAAACTCTGTATTAAGGAATATTTTATTAATAGAAATAAGTTGTAACCATTTGGCCTTAGCCTTCACATTATTTCTCTTTAATTCAAATTACATACTAAGATCCTAAAGAAGTTTGTGTGATGTTGTATCAAAGCCATAGTAACTACTATCCAATGAGCCAAAGGTCTATCAAGATCTAGATTTATATTCTATTTTGTAAGTTCATAACTTATTTTTTTGCTTTGTAGTTTTTTTATTCATTTCTATGAGCATCAAATATGTTATTTTATTATTGTGAAATGATTTATTCTGCTCTAAGTTTAGGATACCTAGACACTCTTGCACTCGTAGAAAGTTATTATTGAAGAATGGTGGAATTATCTTGTGATGTTGATAGTAATCAAGGATTTAAGATCATGAATGAAGCTAAAGCTAAATAATTTTATAGTCTTGATCATCAAGGACAAGGTGAAGAGGTGCTCAAAAATGGTACTCTTTCCCAGGTACTCTTTTGAATTGTAAACCTCCTGGTATTAAGCCTTCTAGTGTTTATAAGGTATTCACATCTTGAATCCAAGGGAAAAAATATATTAAGAAAATTTTTATATAAAAACTATATCTATAGTCTATAGTGACAGGAGAGAGCACCTATCTGCAACCCTATATCTTATATATAAGGGGTGAAGCAGCTATATATATGTAAATAGGTATTGGTCCATCTATTATTTTATCTACAAGACCATATATCTCTATGGTTGGCCCATATATCTATTGTCTCTAAGGAAATGAGATAGGCTTATGACCCGATCAACAGACCAAAACTAATGAGTCTTTTGTCAAACCTCATGTGAAAAGTTGAGGTTCCTATTTAATATAAATCTAAGAAGAATTATCAGATTAATCTGATTTATATTCTTATGAGTACTAGTATTGATTATATAAGAAGTCATCTTGATGTTCAATTTGTTCATTTTGGCTTGATTTATGTATATATTAAAACTTTGTTTCTAGAAAATATTAAACCTATCCATTACTTAGCTCTTTGTGATCATAGGCATCCTAATGTATCCATGCTTCTCAATTATCCATCATTTCATAGCTTAATGATGGTCATGTGTGTTATGAATTCTATCTTTATATATCTATCAATTCTTAAGACAAGAGTTATAAAGAAGAAAATTTTGGCAATATAGATTGTTGGGGATTATTTTCCTCAATTTTGGTTTAGATATGTTCGGTCCATTTTAGTGTGTTAGTTTAAATATTTAGGTCATGTATTCCATGAAATATACCATCCACCTTTCAATTATTGAAATCCTTTCATCTGCACGCACACTAAGTGATACAATGCAATTATAAAAAGGTCTTATTTTAATAGTATTCCTGGACCTACTGAATGGAAACTAGATTAGCTTAAGCATGTAGTGCCCAAGGACAAACACCAATTTAATATTGTTCATCATGTGGATGGAAATAAGATTCATATTCTATAAATAATTCTCTCTCATAGAGTTTCTTCTAAACACAAAGAGTCTTTTAGGGAAAGTTTTTTTAACAAGTCCAATTGATGTACTAGAAAAGGATTTTTTTTGAGTTAAATTAAAAAATGACCAGATAAATTAAGGAGGAGAAAATTTCTCCTTTATCTATGTCTACTCTGCCAAGAGATAGAAGTATTGAATTCTATGAAGAAAAAGACATTACCTTTTACAAAGGTGTAAAATGAATGCCCATGAAAAGATATCATAAATCTAAAAGAAAAATATATTACTTTTCTTATGATTTTCAGTGTGTCAAGCCTAAAGATAAAAAGTCGTTCAATGAATATAAATATAGATATTATATTTTTGGACTTAATTCTTATTTTCAAAAAAAATTAATGACTTGTGTAAATATGTTCAGCATATCACGGCTTCCATAAGAATTGTACATAATATGAGTGATTATCTTGCCTTTATCAAAAAAATATGTTATACAAATCCATGAACATGTAGATACGTGCTTAAATGTTGTACATTCCTTAGCATACAGGGTTATGTGCATACTCTTGCTAGAACTATAACATAGATGATAAATTGATCATTAGTCCATGGTATCACTTCGCTTGAATATGAAGAAAATTAAAAAGTAAGGTAAACTAATCACTTCGCTTGAATATGAAGAAAATTAAAAAGTAAGCTAAACTATTAGCTTTACCCCCCAGCCATCAAGAACTGAACAAAGCCTCCAAAGATTCCAAAGATTAGACTTTGGGCCAAGACTTATTGCAAATCTTTGTGCAAAGCATAGGCATAAACCTAAATATATTAGCTCATTCTTTTCTAAATACATGTGCTTGTCCTCAAAATTTGTGTGGCCAGGAGTTTCGAAATCTAAACCCTAGCCAGAAGATAAGTCACATCTTGACTGCATGACAAAATTGGTCAGATGTCCTTGTTCTTCAAAGAGGGGACAAATGACTCACAAGTCTTTAGGGCATTCCAAAGTTTGGAATCTTTCATGCTTCCTCTGTCGCTGTATTTTTGCAATGTTATTGCTAACGGTGACACTCGTAACTAGCCCATAATTTCTTGAAATCCGTTCCCACTTAAAATAAATAGTAAATACTTGAATAATTAAAAGCATAACAAATTTGCATTGTTACGTGGAACAACGTATCGATAATGGTAGCAGGAGAAGTGACAGCACTCTATTTGTTTTCTTATATATAAGTCAAGGTTAGAGCCGTCTGCTAATCAAACTCATCGGCATCACATTCATTCTGATGGGTCACTGGGCATTCTTTACGAAGCATTCAAAGAACTATATGGTGAACAATGAAACACGTCATTATGAAAATTGATCTTTCGAAATACATAATATCTAAGTCATATTTATTAAGAAGAATAGCCCAGTAGTACATGGCACCTTTTTTAATGGGTTTGTAATCTACATTGATGAAACTAAGACGATAATGTATTTTTATATTCCAAATATGTTTTAGGTGCATGTTCAGGGTTGAATTCATTATCAACTCTTATTAATCTACATATTAAACTTTTTATTAAATAATAATATATCAAAAGAAGAAAAATTGATTATATGATTTCATGAAACATATATTAAAATTTGAGTCTATAAAACTTTATAGAAATTATAAATTCATAGTTAATCAAGTAATGAGGGCTTATCAAACAATATAAGATAATTTGATTTTATATACAGATTTAGTAATAGAGTGTAGTTGCTCAATTCAATTAATTTGAGGTTGATAACATTCCTAAAAGATAATAGACATGCAAATGTTATGGTTAGTGTGGCATCCCTAGTTCCCATTGATATTATAAATGATCATGCTATATTAACTATTGAGAGATCAATACAATCTAGTATCAGGATGAAAAAATTGAATTCTTTATAGCTATTGGCATTATAAAATGGTAGAAAGATTTCAAAATGGTACGTAGACGTGGTCAACTATTTGTCATTTAAGAAATAGTTCTTACATACTTTTTAATAAATGATAGAAGGAAATTACAAAGAAATGCACTTAGTTGTGTTGTAATTAGAGATTCACTTTTGAGGATGTCTTTCAATGGAAACTTTCTTAGATGTATTGAACATGAAGAAACTAGACTTGAATTATAAGAAGTTCATGCTAATGAATGACATGGGCACTTGTTTAACCCTAAATTTTTAAAATGGCGAAGTATTAAAAATATATAAATAGTTCAAGCAAAAGAGTGATAAACTAATATATAGTAGGGCAATGAATTACAAATGCAATTAAATGAATTACATATAAAAAGTATTGATTTTTAAAAATGTTGAATTGATTGCAATACTAAAGAGAAACGATACTTAGTTTTAATTTTTGTAGGTAGATTTAGACTAGAAACAAGTGTAAAATATGTAGCACAAGTATTCAAAATCAGTTGTTATATTTTGAAAATTGTACTTTTGTGTCTGCAGACACTACCTTCGTATCTAAACACTATCATTGATGCTAGAGTTTTGATGTGATGAAAGTGTCTAGTACAAGATAATAACTAGATGTTAATGCTATGAGATTCATCATTCTGGGTTTTCTATCACCTTTTTACCATTTTTTCAAACATAGAATACATGATATCACTCTTTACTAATTGAACAAACCCTAGCTCTTCACCCTTATTCACCCTTAGAATGAATTTTCTAAAAAAGGGTTAGTGGGCTCAATGGTGTGAAGTTGACTCCAAAGACACCTTTATTAATGGGTATTTCCTACATAACCAATACTAAAAGGAGGGCCTAAGACTTATTAGTTATCCCCTATATGTGGAAAAGTGTGTGCACAAAGGTGTGATATACTATATGATGATGCTTACGATGATCTATCTTATAACTTGAAAAATATCACTCATAAGTTGCTCTTTAAATGATTTAGATCTATAATATGACTAATCCTATGCTTTATATGAAAATATGGAAGAATATATTGGTTGTGTAGTTGATTGATTTAAATTTAGTATGTGTTTGCTTGGTATTTCCTATGTGAAGAATGATAAGGATTAAACTTGTACTTATAACACACCTTTTAAAAATATCTAACAGTAGGGTTCAATTAGATAAATAAGCTAACCCATAAGTTTCAAATTATTTATAATTTGCATGATTTTCTGTAACTGGACACTAGATAAGGATCTAAATACTACAATCGATGGTAGTGTCATTTTATGGTCACTAGTGTCTAAAAGGCTAAAATAGAGGTATGGATTTGAAACTGATAGTGAAGGATGTTTATCATGTTTTAAGCTTTATGTGTAATGCAAAAAACCTGATTCATTAGAAAGATATGGTTCATAAGATAAGAATTTAGGCATATTGAGATGGTGAATATAATTCTTTTGGTATTAAGGAGGTCTACAACTAAAGGGTAGAGACTTGGTTGATGTTTTTAAAAAGTATGATATTGAGATGCTATAAATATTTAATTTTAGTAATGCATAAGGATAAAATTACTAGGTTAAAGAAAATAAATGTGTAATTGGATGTGTATAACACACCTTTCCTTTACTTGAGCCCACTTTGAGTGCTTTTCTGATATGTGACATATAACCAAGACCATGTTATAGTATAAATTAGTGCATATAATATGAAATATGAAATAATAAAAATGCTTCAAAAGAAAGAGAGTAAGGAAGGAGTACACTTATGTGCAAATGCAACCATGTTTCCTCTTGATACTTTGACTTGGTAATGATGCTTCCTTATGACAATTGGAGATGGTAAAGGTTCAGACATAGCCCGTGAAGATTTGAGGAGTCATATTTTATTTTATTATGCCCCGAATCTAGTGCAAGGATGAGTTGTGACATGACCATTAAGATCATTATATCTCAATCACATAATTAAAATGTGAATATATATAATATGTTGAGGGTGAATGATTTGATCAACTCAACCTATAAATATGGTGAGATTGGATGATTTAATCACTCAAATATATAAATATGGTGATATTGAATGATTAAATCACTTCAATGTATAAAATAAATCAACTATTTTATTAGAAAAGGCTTGATAATAGTACATCCTAGTGTAACAATGTGTTCTAGTGAGTAGTGTAATTAATAGTTTTTGAAAAGTTTAGTGCAATATCATGGCATATGCACCTCTTATATATCTGAGATAGAGCATATGTGTCCTAAATCTGAAAAAAACTCTATTTCAAATATATGTAAAATTGGTGAAATATATAGGATACTAATCCAAGTTTATATTTGAATCATGAAACTAAACTAGACTTTGTGAAAGTGTACATGTCATGTCTTTATGACATGCCCCCACTAAATTCTAGAGATATTGAGAAGCTGTATAAGTGTGGAGATAATGTTTTTATGAAATGCTCGCACTGAAATCTAGAAACTTATCACTAAAATCTATAAATTGTGAAAATGTGGAGGTCATGCTTTTATGGCATGCCCCCATTGATATGACTGCCTCGCCTCCCAACCCCTACCCTCACACCTACCCCACCGCCCCCCCAAACATGTCACCCTTTTGAGTTGAGGTAACTAGAATTAGGTAGTTACCTTATCTCAAAAGATAAAGTGGTTGTATGATCTATGTATAAATTAGTCATGTAGCATATAGAGATAACATGTAAAATTAAATATATCAATTTAGCTTTCATTATGTGCTCACATGAAGTCCTAAAATGAATGATATAGATCATGATAATATATAGAGAGTAATAGTATAAGATCAAAAACCAATATAACACACACAAGATCACTCAAATGTAATGCAAAGTAATTGTCTAAGGACACCTCATACAAGAGGCATATTCAAATGTTATACAATAAAAAGGGATAACATATTTAAATTTTTAATCAACACAAAATGTCATATTTATATTTCCATCTTCAATTGAAATTACTTATATGTTCACATAGAATAATTATATATCACATAGAATGAGAAAAGATAAGAGATCACACAATAATAATTGATAGCATAACAGAATACTAGATAATATAACAGAGCCACTTTGAGGGGGTAACCTCCACAATAATGCAATAAGATTAGAATAATTAAAATTATCATCAAAAACTAACCACTACCTCCTATATATAGTCTAATTAGACATGGTTATTCCATAGGCCGAACTAACTAAGAACATAGAGAAATATAACAAGAATATAAAAGAGGTATGTAAGCCACAAGTCAGCCACATATATCCCTATACATGTAAAAGGTTAAAGTCATAGCATTAACCTCCCCATCAAAACAACATTGTCCTCAACATTGAATCAACTTTGGATGTTACTGCATAAAGGATTCATCCTCCCAAGTGGCATCTTCATGTGGAAGATTCTTCTATGTGACTAGGTACTCCTTAATTGCTCTAAACTATAGCTACTTAGTTCATATTTAAAGGATCACTTTAGGATCAAGAATAACTCTCCCTTCTTCATCCAATTTTGGTAATTAAATTTGAGTATCAACTTTGTGTCCAGTGACTTTATTTAGGCATGATACATGAAATACTAGATGTATACGAGTGGATGAAGGAAACTCTAACTTCTAGGCCACACTACCAATTTTATGTAAGATCTGATAAGACGCATAATACTTAGGGGACAACTTATTATTTTTCTTTTGCTTCAAGGAAATCTACTTATATGGTTACAAGTGAACAAAGACCCAATCACCAATGTCAAAATGCCTCTCAATCTAGTGTTGATCCACCTATTGCTTCATGCAATTTTAGGCCATGGCTAAATTTTCATGAAAACTTGAAAGGACCTCTTATTGATGGTGAATATGTTCCTCAACTACACAAACCTTAGGATTAACCTTTAAGTTTGAAGTGATGGATGGAGGGTGGTATCCATACAAGGCCACAAAAGGAGACATTTTAGAAGAACTATGAACAAAAATATTATACCACCATTCAACAAATGGTAACCAATGAACTCATTAATCTTGTTTATTAGAAACAAAATAATGGAGATATCCTTATATAAATTTGTTGAATACCTCAGTTTTTCCATATAATTGAGGATGATAGGTTGAGATATGAGCCAATTTGGTGCCCAAACATGCAAATAATTCAGTCCAAAAATTACTAGTAAAAATGAGATCTCTATCATTGACAATGACCTTAGGAGTACCATGTAGTTTATGAACTGTATTGAGAAAAGTAGAAGCTACTATACTAGAAATAAAGGGCTATGATAGAAAACAAAAATGAGCATAATTAGTTAGACTATCCACAACAACTATGATAACATTTTGACCATAAAATCTTGATAACCTTGTAATGAAATCCATAGACACCTCTTCCCAATGTTGGCTAGGGATGCATAAAGGCTTAAAAAAACTTAGGGTTTTGATGGTTTCACCTTTTTTTGTTGATAGATAATTCATTTAGCCACATATTTATAGGCATCCCCCTTGAGTCCTTTCCAAAAAAAACCTACTTGATTCTATGACAGGTTTTTAAAAATCCTAAATGACCCCCAAGTGGAGTTACATGAAGTTACTAAAGAATTTTTTATGTGAGATGGGAATTATTACATAGATATAATATATCTTTATCCCATAATGCATTACCCTTCATATGAATTTTTAAAATCCACCCAAACCTTGATGTTATTTTCCCATTGTGATCTTTCTTCCTCTAGTCAATCTACCTACCATATGGTCATGGCCCATAACAATGCCTTAACTAATTCATCCCTCTTGGATAGTGCATCTACCACCACATTTTCCTTGCCTTTATTGTAGACTATTGCAAAATCATAGCTTAACATCTTACTTACATATTTTTGTTGTTCTTCTGATGACAACCATTGTTCCAAAAAATATTTGAGACTATCATGATCAATTTTTACCTGAAAGTGATGACCCATCAAATAAGGTCTCCATTGTTTAACAACATTCAGAATGGCCATTATTTCCTTCTCATAGATGGGCTTGAGCCAATTTTTACCCTTTATCTGGAAACTTTCAAATGCAAGTGGTCTACCTTCTTGCATGAGCACAACACCCATACCATATCTAGATGCATCACATTCAACCACAAAAGTCTTATAAAAATTAGGAGTGGCCAATACTAGAGTAGAATAGCCAGTTTTAATTATTCAAATGCCTTAGTAGTTGTATTAGTCTAGTGGAAGGAGCCTTTCTTCAAAAAATAGGTTAGTGAGGCTACAATGCTACCATAAGTTTTGACAAACCTGTGATAGTAACTAGTTATCCCCAAAAATCCCCTTAGTTTCTTGAGTGTCTTAGAAACTAGCCAATCCATCATTGCTTATATTTTCATAGGATCCACTTTCACTCCTTCATGTGAAACCATATTACCCAAATGCTCAACCTCTCAATCTCTAAAAGTACACTTGAAAGGTTTGGCATATAAATGATGTTATTCCAGAATTGAGAGTACTTGTTTCACATACTTCAAATGGTCTTCTCAATTTTTAATATAAATGAGGATATCATCAAAAAACACCAAAATAAATTTCCTCAAAAATGGCCTAAAAATAGTATTCATCAAACTCTAAAAGGTGGATGGTGCATTTTTTAGATCAAAAGGCATAACCGTAAACTCATAATGGCCCTCATGAGTTCTAAAAGTTGTTTTGGGTATGTCTTCATCATAGATCTGGATTTGATGATACCTAGAATGTAGATCTAACTTGGTGAAATAAAGAGTGCCATTTAATTCATCTAGTAAATCATCAATGATGGAAATATGAAACTTATCTTTGATAGTGTACTTGTTAATATCTCTGTAGTCAGGGCACATCCTCTAAGTGTCATATTTATTTCTCATCATGACAACTAGCAAAAAATATTTGCTTTGGCTATGGTGAATGATTTCTATGTCCAACATCTCCTATACCATCTTTTCAATTTCAATTTTCTAGGCATAGGGATACTTTTATGGCTTGATGTCAGGTGGTGTACTAACATAAATAATTTTGATGGCATGATCATACATGTGATTAGGTGGAATTCCTTTCTACATGTCACTAAAAATAATTAAATGGGCATCAATCACTTGTTGTAGATCAGGAGGTGTAGATGTTGAGTTGACTAGACTTTAATGGAAAATAAGTAAGCCACAAATCCTTCACCACCATTTCAAATAATCTTGGTTATTTAATGAGAGATAATAAGTTATGTAAATCTATCCCTTAATCCCCTTATCTCAAATTTCCTTCCCTCAGAATGAAAGTGCATGAATAATTCTTGAAAATTCATCTCAATAGTGTCCAAAGTGGTGAGCCAATGTATTCCCAAAACAATGTTGGCTCCACATATGGGAATAAAAAACGTAGGAGAATCTAATAGGTAGTCTCCCATGGTCAGCTTAATACTATGAAATTTTCTTAAACAACTAATACTTGTAAAGCAGGATAAATGAAATAGTTCAAATGAGCCACCAACTTACTATGATGAAGTTGTGTGTGCTCCTAGAATTAACAAATACAGTGACCTTCTATTTATTAAGGAAACCCACCACCTAAATATTTTGGGGATTATTAATACTTGAAATGGAATGATAGGAAATAGTAGGTTGAGAGTCTTCATATTCCTCCTCTGGTCCTTCCACATCCTCACCAATTACCTCCATCTACATCCTCATTAGCACCTTCAATGTAAAACATTTAGCACAATGATGTCCTTTGTTCCATTTTTTATCACACCCATAACACAACCCTTTGGCTCACTTCTCCTCAATTTTATGAGGTGTCAATTTGGTGGGTAAGGAAATGATGGTACTAGAAAGGTGCAACCATGACCAGTACTACAATTTTTCCATTTGACCATCTCTTTTTCTTATGACATGCATGCCCTTGGGATAGCTTATGATACAGATGATGGATTAAAAATTAGAACCTCAAATTATATGTTATGTTTGATTCCACCTAGAAAATGATCATTCAAATTTGCCTCAGTGATGTCTTCCACCCATAAGGATAGATTCTGAAATTGATGAATATAATCCTACATAGTTCTTATTTGACACAGTTTGGCTAACTAGATAAAGTAGTTCTCAGAGACATTATTCCAATAAGGATCTAAAAACTCATCAATGATAATAAACCATGTAATAAGAGCATCATTCTTTTTATTTTAAGCACACAACCAGTGAAACCAAATGAACTTCCCAGGTTCTAGATATAGAGATGCCACTATCACCTTCTGAGAACTAGGAGTTTGGTGTAGATCAAATAAATTATTAATTTGGGTAGTCCAAGTGAGAGGATACTTACCATCAAACTTATTCATGTCCACTTTTGGTAACATTGGTTTCACACTAGGATTGGAGCTATTAGTGTTGAGAGGAGAAGGACATAAATGATCAAGTGGAGGGTTATTTATCTATAACTAAGATGAAATGGTATCCAATTGTGTAGGGATCTAAGGCAATTGATTGTGTACCCCATTAATCTCTCTTCACATCCTTGAAACATCAATTTGAATTACAACAAAGTCATCCTACTATACCAAGCCCTTTATGTGAACCTGAAGTTGAGAAATCATCAGATCTAAAGTTCCAGATTTCATATCATCCCTAGAAGGAGTCTTAAGAGTTCCACCCCACCCCCCGCTTTTCCTTGATTAGTAGGACCTGTCATACACAAATAAAAAAGTGTACCAAGAGATAGTATCATTATGATTGTGCACTAGGGTGAAATTTTTTGACACCAAAAAAGTGTATCGGTAGATTATACCATTATGATCATCTCATCAGGATGAATCCAACAACTGTAAATGTGCAAAGGTAAAATTCTTTTCCATAATTTTTTTTAAATATTTTATTTCTAAAAATTATTTTGAACAATACTACGTTGATAGAAAAATTAATTCTTATTGGATTGTAATTTATATTTTTTCACATCTTACACTTACAAAAGTTGCACTTCACCATATCTAAAAAAATGCTATAGGAAACTTGCCCAAATAGAAGCCCTGATACTACTTGTAATGAAATTACTTATATGTTCACACATAATAATTATATATCACATAAAATGATCAAAAATAAGAGATCACATAGAAATAATAAATAGCAAAGTAGAATACTATATAATATAGTAGGGCCACTTTGAGGGGGTAACCTCTACAATAATGCAATAAGAGTAGAATACTTAATATGATCATCAAAGATTAACCATTACCTCCTATATATAGCCTAATTATCCATGGTTATTCCATAGTCTAACCTAAATAAGAACATAGAGAAATTTAACAAGAATATAAAAGAGGTATGTAAACCACAAGTCTACCACACATATCCCTAAACATGCCAAAGTTTAAAGGCAAAGCAGATGAGTTGTGCCATAGCCATTGAGATCATTATATCTAAATCACATAATTAAAGTGTGAATATATATAATATGGTGAGGGTGAGTGATTTTATCAACTAATCCTATAAATATGGTGGAATTAGATGATTTAATCACTAAAATCTATAAATATGGTGAAATTGAATGATTCAATCACATCAACATATAAAATAAACCAACTATTTTATTAGAAAATGCTTGATAATAATACATCCTAGTGTAATCAGTGTGTTCTAGTGAGTAGTGTAACTAATAGGTTTTGAAAAATTTAATGCAATAGCATGGTATATGCACCTATTATATGTCTGAGATGGAGCATATGTGTCCTAAATCTTAAAAAAAATCTATTTCAAATCTATGTAAAATTAGGTAAATATATAGGATACTAATCCAAGTGTATATTTGAATCATGGAACTAGATTGGTCTTTGTGAAATTGTAGAGGTCATACCTTTATGACATACCCCCATTAAAGTCGAGCTATTGAGAAGGTGTATAAGTGTGGAGATCATGTTTTTATGACATGCCCCCACTAAAATCTAGAAACTTATCACTGAAATCTACAAACTATGACAATGTGGAAGTCATGCTTCTATGACATGCCTCCATTGATATGACCCCCCCCCCCTCCACCCTTTTGAGGTGAGGTAACTAGAATTAGGTAGTTACTTTATCTCAAAAGGATAAAGTGGTTGTATAAGCTATGTATGAATAAATCATGTAACATATAGGGATAATATGTAAAATTAAATATATTAATTTAGCTTGTATTATGTGCTCACATGAAGTCACAAAATGCATGATATAGATCATGCCCATGTCTAGAGAGTAATAGTACAAGATCAAAAACCAATTCAAAACACACAAGATCACTCAAATGTAATGTAAAGTAATTGTCCAAGGAAACCTCATACAAGGGGCATGTTCAAATGTTGTACAATCAAAAGGGATGATATATTTAAATTTCCAATCAACATAGAATGTCATATTAAAATTTCCAATCAACATACAATGGCACAGGGGCCAATGGGTAAGCAACATATTCAAATGTTCCACATGCAAGATAATAGCAAGAAATGTAATACAATAAAGGAAGTGAAATGTGAATAAATGAGGTATAAACAACTAGCATAAGCATATTATACTAGTCCCTATGAATATGTCTTAGCAAAACATTATGTAACATAGCATATCAAGTACACTGTAAAAAATATTAGCATGGATACAGACATGTGTAAGTGTTAATGTATAAGGTCAAACATGATAATGTATAAATGATCATAAATAATATGTAACCTTTATAAATCATGATCAAAAAATAATATGCCCCCAACATACTAGATGATGTGGGTAGAGAAAAGTTCTAACATCTATAAATACATTTTTTATGTGTTTGGGTATGTTTGTATCATAGTCAAAGATGTGTGAAATATATGTGTATGAATGAACTAAATGATTTGATATATACTAACATAAATCAAACAACATAGATTCTAAGGAGCTAATAAAATATGGGAATACTAATTTTTTTTGTGGTTTAAAATTATTTGAATGTTTTTTTATTTTCTTGAATATTTGATTTTTTTTGTATTTTTGGAATATTTTCAATCATTATGATTAATGTGCATTAAATAGATCAAGTTTGTTATGGTTAGAGTGTTCTGAGTTAAATTTTTTTATAACATGTTCCTCTTATTTCCTTACTTTCTTAGTATAACTACCATCACCATCATGTGATATGTGAACTAATATTCCCTTATAGAAGAATGAAATACTTTGATGGTTTTGATCTATTTTAGGTTCCATTTGGTATAGTGAAAATGAACCCAATGTAAATATGTATTGAGATCTATGGGGTTGAACCATACTTTTATCTAGATGACACACGGTCCATAAGTAATTAGAAATATTATGTATCCTAATGAATTTTTCCAACTTCCTTTGTGATGTAAGTCCTTGATGGTATATCCAAGTTGTGTCAGATGTCTTTCATTACAAAACATTTATTTTTCTATAGGATAAGTATGGTTATGCTGAAAATAATATCCACCTATGAATGATGTGATTGTTAAATCCTTTGGCAAGGATGCTTCTTGCTTGATAAGTTTGGAAGTGTTTGTGGAGTATGTCCATTTTATATTAGTCTCATATTGATTAATTTTTGTGAATGTGTTCATATAAATATTTGGGATGCCACATGTTTGTTACTTATATCCACTTGGTAATTCATTCCCATTGTATGTATAATGAAAACAATGTTTGTTCTTTGTAGGAGATAGATCTAGTGCTTTGTTATAATCGAGTAACTTTCAAGCATATCTATGCACATCCATGTAGAGATGGGTAAATGAGATATAACATTTATCTAATGCCATTCCCTTTAGTGGAGGAGTGAGATATGAATTTAGTTATAAATCTGAAGGTTGATATGCTAAGTATATGATGCTTTTTTAATCAAATAACATAATCTTGGAAGGATTTAACATCATGTTGTTTCAATTTGAAATTGTTCCAATGTAAATTTTGGAAAATTGTGTGTATTAAAGGCTGAGAATCAATCATATTCTAAATTTTTGAATGTATCTAAGGAAACATTTGGTAAATTATAGAACCAATCATAATCTTCATTCATAAGGCTCAAATTAAATTATTTTAACAATATTTGCTCATGTATAGCCTAATTTTCAAAAGAATGTACATATTAAACTATATGTTGGGTAGGATCCTTAGTCCAAAAAATGAAGGAAATATTAGAATGATAAATTCTTTTTGATAAGGATATTCAAATACACATTTTTATCAAGTTTTGTTTTAAAAAATGCTATCACTAATAGCAGCATTGTAAGATGGCATTTGTACTTTTAGAATTGAAAATTGGTTTTGGATCTCTCCTATAGTACTCATCATAGACATAAGATAAATAGTAAGAATTGTTGAATTTTTTAAAGATTTAATCATTGGGTGAAATTAATAATTTATTGGAAACATAAGAACAATAGATGTCTCATCAATTATGAGCATTTTTTTTGAGCTTTGAATCAATTGGAACATTTGATATTTCTAGAAAATTATATTCAATTGAAAGTTTTGGAATTTTTGAGATGGTGTATCTATTATAAATTTATTTAGGAACTTTTGGTAAACATTTGTCATATTATTTTTTTGGCATACCTGGTAATAGTTCCTTATTTTAAAACTTTGGTAGTGGTTTATCATGCAAGAGTTTTGTAATCTTTGGTAAGTATGCATGGATTGAATATTAAAATTCCTTTGGTAATTGCACATTTTTCAGAAGATTGATATATTTTGTTTATTTTTTATTTTTTGGGAGTTAAAATTAATCCATGATATTTTTGTAAATATTGTGAAATGTTTCACGATCAGAAGATGGAAATTTTGAGTTCTTATCATTCACTATGAGTGCCTTATTTGGAAATGTAGGAACATTGGATAATTGTAGTTTTTTGTATGAAGGAAAATTACCATGGGTAGGTCATTCTATTCTTGTGAAATTTGTAAAAAATATCAAAATTAAATAAATTAAGATTATACTCATTTGATCATCAAGGTAAGGTTTACAATGTTGTTCTTGGAAAATAATTGTTACACTTAATAGGAGTAATGCTTGATAGAAATAAAGGTTGCATATAATTTGACCATGAAGACAAGGTTACATCCTTTTCCAAAGAAGGAATTGTTATCACTTAATTTTTCACCCTTGGAGAGTTATTATAAACCTTCTCCAAATTGATTAGAACATGGGATTACCCCTAGGCTTGTGTGTTGCCTCTAACAAGGGTGAACCTCTAAATTGAAGGGCTATCTCCCTTGGTTTGTCTACTGAAGCTCAACACCTAAACTACTAGCTTATTAGCATGAAAAGAGAGAGATAATACATAAAATAAACCTATTCTAATGAGGTGATTCACCAATTTTAACCTAACCAATACTAACCAATTGTAGTGACACTTCAAGCAAAAGCCTAATCTATATATACACTATTTCAAATGTGCCCTTGCATTAGTATTTCTCATGGAGGTTTGTGAAGGAATATTGACCTAGGAGGACTAAACACAAGGTCATGACATGACACTAGTGGAGAGAAAACTCACTAAAAATCATGAATAACTTCATTATAACACTTCAAGAGACCTAAAATAGACTGTCAAAGTTGAATATGAATGCGAACAAGGACAACATGCCAAGGAAGAGAACCTATCACGTAACAAGATCAACAAGTCTAACATACACATTAAAACAACTCATAGAGAAGGTAAACCAAATAATTATTTATCACTCAAAGTCTTAAAATTAGCAGGGCTTCACCATACTCAGGTGGAGGATACAAACTTATACAAAAGTGGCTTAATATATAGAGAAAGTGAGAGAGAAGAGAAGAAGGGCATAGGAGAGAGAAGGTATACAAGTGTCATATGAGTTAAGACAAGAAGAGGAGTTATGTAAATAGCTAAAGAGGTAAAATAATTCCATTTTTATTTCTTTTTTACATGTTCTAACTCTCCAAGTGGCATGAGAGTTGAATTTCTTACTTGACACCTTGATTAGCTTCTTGAAACCTCTCTTATTTTTGACATGTTGAAGGACAAGTGGCCTTATTGATGGTCAAATCAGTTTCTTCCGTCTCTTTTATATTCTCTTTACACCTCTCAAATAACCCTAATATTTTATCTTTGACACATTATTTATTTCTCTTGCAAGGTGTATAGAGGACTCTTCATCTCCTTACGCCTATTTTGCACATAAGTTTCCAAACTTGGATTTATCTTCTTAAACGTGAAGATATTTGATTTTTCTTCATGACCTCAATCATCCTTATCTAATTATCCCACTATATTTATCATGTAATTTTCCATATCTTGGACACTTTTTCAATCCCTTGGAGATTCTAATCCTCCATTAACCTTGATGTTAAAAGTAAATCTTATGTATGCATGTAGACGGTTGTCTTGAAACCCTAACTATTTATAATCTTGAATTGGACCTTCAATTATGTCATTGGTTATCTAAAATTTTATGACCATCATAAATAACTCATTCTTACTATATTATCAAGCCTATAACATCTTCAAAGCACATTAAACTCCCACATCTATTGTTTACACACACACAATCCTGTAGGTGTGTTATTAGGTCTATTAGCTTATCATCCTACCACCACTTCCCTTAGTTTATTTGAAGATCCTTATTGGTACCTAAATATTTCAAACATGAAACATTACAATTTTTATTATGTCTATACAACCTTGTTGAGAATTGACACTATGAATATTCTTTGGAATTGCAGACCTACAAGTTGCACAAGGTAAGGACTGTGTTTATGTTTGAAACTTTAAAAGGTGTAATTGCATGACTGCTAGGACTGAAAGAATATTACCAAAATCACATCAACATGATATATCAATAAAAATAAAATATAAATCTCCTGTAAATGTATATTAAAACCATTTCAATCACTTATGCTCATGTAAACACATAAAACACAGTCCCAAAAGGTGAATGAAGACATGACTAGTTTTGAGAATTGTACGAAATATATATCTAATAATAGGATATGAATGGATTTTTAGGATTATATAATACCATGAATAATATTTCAAATTCACCAAACCACTTGGACAACTTAAAAAATTAGAAAATATGATAGTCAATTCAAACTTTGCACAAAAACCACTTTCCATGCCAAAACATCATCCAGACATGCCAAAATTAATAATTAATGTGTGTGAGGTATCTATATACATATTATAATTAATGATAAGTTATTTAAAACATACATGAATCCATAGTTTTTCTGTAGTTACACCAAACTCAACTTGTGGGGTTTTAAGCTCTCAAAACTAGTCTGGGATCTTAGAAATTTTTCATAAATATAATACAACCAATAAAAATACCAATGCCAAAAAATAGAATAACATAGTGGTCCAAAACTTTTTCCAAAATATCAGCCCCCAACTCTACCTTTATGGCCTATACCATCTGATTTATTTTGGCCTTCACTAGCTTGTGAATGGAGTGATGGGATAAAGAAGTGATTTTATGAAACTATTAGATATAAAACTTCTATAAAATATTTGTTATGAAATTTATGATATTAAATTTCACCTATTAAACATTTTCACTTGCACATAACTCCAACAAGTACATACAACTTCCTCTAACTCTTTAACATGCTGTTGAAATCCAAGAATTTGACCTTTCTCTAACATGATGACTGGTGTGATAGTTGATTAACTTATCCAGGATATTTGTAAAGTGTATAGTATTATTTTTACCTTAGTAAAATTGGATACACATTATAATTATCTAATAAATCACCTTTTCATGAATTTTTAACACATCCAAGACTACAAGTGAACCTTAAACACTTCAAAACTTCATGAGATGTTATTAAAAGGTGTTTAAGACATGCAATGATATTAAAAAATCCCATAATTACCTATGACACAAATTTAACATGCCTTATCTCTCCATGACACCCCTAGACCACTAAATGACCACAACATGAAATTACCTTAACTTCTTCAAACTAACCTTAAACCATGTTAAAAAGGTTAGATGAAGACTATAGGGACCCTATATGGTATGACATGATAATATGAAAATATTTAAGTTATAATGGGGTGATAAATTTGAATTGGGGTCAAATTTGTTCAACATTCTTGGTGATTCACAAGGGTAGCATGCCTACAATGTTAATAGGATTTGTAGCCTTGCATGTCCATTGGGTAATGGAGTCACTTGTACTTATTTTTAGACTTGAACATACTTTGACAACAAGATTGACCTTCACAACACACACAAAAAAAATAAGACACAAATCAAATTAAAACCCCCACATATGTCCTAAAGCACTTAAGAAACACAACAACAACTTAATCAAACTTAGACAATATACAAACTAACCTTAAACAAATTTTCTCGTCAAGGATCAAAGGGGAAACTTGTACCATCCTTTTCTATATGAAATGAAATAAGGCATGAATCATGTTTTCTCTTGAGCCTTGTTCTTGATATCTTAAAATCCTTCATGCTTTCCAATCTTCTTGGCATCTCTTCAATACAAGAACAATAGCTGTAAAAATATCACCTATGAAGGTGAATTCTTCTTATACTTCCACAATATTCTCATGAGGATATTTATCTATAACTTGACCCAATGATGCTTGATCTAAGCATGGTTCTTTGAATTTAATGGCATCTTAAATGGCATTAGGCTTCCCATCAACTAATGCAAGCTCATCAAGTTCCTCAAGGAGATTCGTATATGTAATCCAATCCTCATCATTATCCTAAATGAAGACATCTTATTTGATGTCTTTATGCACATGACATTCAACCTTGCAAAGGATTTCAACTTCTTGGATAAGTTTAATATATTGTTATTAATCAGCTTTGCTTTATTTTTATTCAAGAACCATAACCTCTTCAACTTCATCTTCTTGATCATTTAGCATTTCATCAAATTCATCTTGACTACTTGAAGAGTCTTACATTTCAATATTGGTTGCAACTTGCACAAGTTTATATGGCATGAGACCTTCCTTTTGAAACACACCCTCAAATGGTAAAGCATCTTTAATAGTGTCTTCAACTTGAACAATAGGAAGTGTAGGCTTTTTAAGGCCGTCAAATTCTTCACAATTTTCATTAATCTTATTCCACATGTCATCTTGATTCATGGAGTTGATATCAGCTTAATCTTCTATTTTATTTTCATATTCAAACTCTTGATCATACCCATGAGATCTAACTAACTCACTTGATGTGATGTTCTTATTCAAATTCCCTTCCTTGATGTCTTGATCAACCTCTTTGTGAACAACTACAGCCTCATCAAGATCTTCTTTTTATTTACTCAAGAAGATGGATTTATGTTTGTATTCACTAAGGGGAGTACATATAGTAAACTCTTCATCATAGACACTTAATTCATCTTTTTTATTAGCTACACATATGGCTTAATTTTCTTCACTTATCTCCCAAAGGATGGGTTCTCCTTCAATTAGGGATGAGGTGGGAGGGTGGTGAACAAGTTCATGGGTTGGAGAGGAAGTTGAGGTGTGGTGGATGGCTCATAAATGGGCTTGGGGATAGAGGTTTCTTAAATAGACTCTTGGGGAGATGACAAGTTAGGTTGTGAAATGGGAGAGACACCTTTTCTAGCAAGAGTTTCACTTTAATCATAGCCTTATTGAGGCTCTTTAATAGCCTCAAGTTGATATTTAATATCTTAACTTTTCCACCTCTCTAATCTATCCACCCACCATTGGATATAGAATCTCATTTCATGAAAATAATCATTGATGACATAATTGCCTTCCTCTTTAACTAACCTCCACTTACTCATAAATAATTAAACTCACTTTCTCAACTTCTTTATGACATGAATAGGGATAAAATCAAGTTCATTATCCCATTTTCTCATCACCTTTTTTGATTTATCACATTTGAAATGAGTGCCAACAAGGATTTAGCTTTAGGTGGAATTGAAGTAGGAGGGTAATAGTGGGTGTTTTGGTGAGATTCAACATGTTGATTTAGTTGCCTAATTTGAGCTTCTAAGGACTGAAATATTGATTCCCAATATTTCTCTTCCTAATCAATGGTATCATTTGATTCCTTATAACAAGGATGATAAGAATCATATTATGGTTGATATGGATCATAGGGCTGATAGGGAGACACTTCTTGATACTTTTATGGATATCCTTCCATATAGGTTTCTTCATAGGGATGCTCAACAACATCATGGTCATATAAGGGGAGAATAGGCTGACCATATGACTTTCATGACTCATAGGGATGATAACAATATTGATAGCATTGTTGAGACACATACAAGGCTGATAGGGAGGTGTATAGTAGAAAATTTTGTCATACCCAACCATCCTAGCTTCATTAGTAAAATGCAACACAAGATATTTAGTAAAATATTTTTACAATAAGTACATGGGCTACATATAACTAGTTTATTATATTCAAATTCACCATTGGTGTTATTGGAATGCCTCCAAAGGTTTATAGGAAGAAGACCACACGAAGAATTATTTCACTCTCTTAGACCTTAATCCCATTAGGCATGTTAAAACTATTATCACTCAAGTTTTCACCCTTGGATAGGTAGTTGAATCCTGCTCCAAGTTGAGTGGAACATGAGGTTACCTATAGGCTTATGGGTTTCCTATAATAAGGTTAAACCTCTAGATTGAAGGGCTAACTTCCTTAGTTTGTCTATTGAAGCTCATCACCTAAACTACTAGCTCTTTTGGATGAAAAGAAAGAGAGAATACATAAAATAAACATATTATAATTATGTGATTTACTAATTTTAACCTCACCACAACCAACCAATTACAATGACACTTCAAATAAAAGCCTTATCTGCACATTCACTAATCCAAATATACCACTTCCATTAGTATTTTTCATGGAGGTTGGTGAAGGAATATTGAGCTAGGAGGACTAAAAACAAGGTCATGACATGACACTGGTGGAGAGGAAACTCACTAAAACTCATGAAACACTTCTTTAGAACACTTGAAGAGATGTACAATAGACGTTCAAAATTGAATATCAATGTAAACAAGGACAACATGCCAAGGAAGAAAACCTATCACTTAACAAGATCAAAAATTCTAACATACACATTGAAAAAATTCATAGAGAAGGTAAAACTAATCATTATTTATTGATCAAAGGTTGAAAATGAGTAGGGATTCACCATGCTTAGGTGGAGGATACAATCATAGCCAAAAGTGGCTCAATATGTAGAGAAAGTGAGAGAGAAGATAAGAAGGGCATAGGAGAGAGAAGGTATACAAGTGTGATGTGAGTTAGAATAAGAAGAAGAGTTATATAACTACCTAAATAGGTCCAATATGCCATGTGCATCTCCTCTATAGGTGCTCTGACTCTCCAAGTGGTGTGGGATTTGAATTGCTTGTTTCATACATTGACTAGATTCTTGAAACCTCTCTTCTTCTTGATATGTTGAAGGACAAGTTACCTTATTGATAGTTAGATCAATTTCTTCCACATATTTTATATATTATTGATACCTCTTAATTAACCCCAATAGGTTATCTTTAACACACTACCTCTTTCTCTTGAAAGGTGTCTAGAGGACTCTTCATCTCCTTAGGCCTATTTTGCACACAAGTGTAAAAACTTGGATTTATCTTATTAAGTTCATCCAAACATCATGTATGTTCCATTCACATCATATTAGGCCTGCATTAATTCATTTTTAGGTCTCAAATTATCCAAAACAAGTCATTATCTACCAAAATCTCCAAATAGGCCTCATTCCTTATAGCCCTAAAATAGTATAAACCTCCTTGTATATAGAAACTTATAGAGGATCTTGAGAATATAAGGGTATATTCTAATACCTTCTATGTATTTTTAGCTCTAGGTTTAATTTCATGCTCTTAGAGTGAGTGGAGATATCCTTTTCTTCCCTTTCTCTCCTAACTAAGCCTCAATTATGCCTCCTTACCAAAAGAGTGAAAAATACTTATACAGCATCCCCACACATGCCAAACCCAAAACAAGTGTGTGATTCACTTAGAAAGAATCATCCCCCTCTTCCATTTCAATTTTGAAGTTCTGACTCACTATACAGACCTAAAAAATAGAAAAAATCAATCTTTTATCCCTAATTTGTATAGTTTCATATAGTCTTGTAATAACCAATTTCATGGGATGATGCTTAGAGGAGTCTTAAACTTTTTTTTGGGTGATTTGGAAGTTTGTCTGATTCATATAGAGACACAAATCTTCATTTAAATCTCATTAGGTCTTTATGGCTCTCTTAAGTAGCCTAAAAGTGAATTGGGTTCTTAAGGATGATTCATTAGGGTATCCAACTTTCCCTAGGATCCCAAGGTCCCATGCAACATTGTGACCCATAATAAGCAAGAAAAAATGACCTATCTGGTTAGAAACAAGCATTCTATGAGGTCTGAGAGAATTGAGGTTTGTTGGTGCATGTTTTGAGTTATTTATAATCTCCAATTACCTTCATGGGGTCTATGACATTCCTCCTAAACTCTTTCAATGTGTACCCAAATTATTTCTTCCATTAAACCTCTCTACACTCATTCGACTAGGCCTAGGGTTCTTGGGCCAAATTGCTTAAGAGGCCCTAACTTCCTTAGGCCCCTGTATCCACTCTTTTTTGGAGTTTTGGGTTCATGAATTATTTTTATATCCATTTTACCACCTTCTCATGGGTCTCTCAGTATTCAATTCACTTCACTTCACTTCATCTCTCAACTCATTGTTGCAAGTAGGTCTGTGTGTACATTTAGGAATGATAGGACTGTATAGGGTCTACCTGTGTTTTCATTCTTGATTGAGTCTAATATTTTCATGAAGTAATGTTCACTACTAAAATAACTATTTAAACATTTTTTCTTTCTCAAGTATCTTTAAATACCCTTAACCCTTAAATAAAACCAAATTATCTTGAGGAAACAAACATGTGTCTTATTTTGGACTATATATGCAGGGGTTTCCTTCACTTTTCTTGATTTTGAGTTAAATAATGGGATATTTTCTAACCCATATAATCTCATTCCATTACATCACTCTCTTTAATAAATCTTTGCAGTTTCTAGACTTTACAAACAATCATAGATTTCTCAAGAGCTAATAGGCATGATTGTGTGTTTTAACTATGTTGGCAGGGTAACTAGGCCTCTAACCTATGTTTGAAACATTTTGTCCTTAATGATTTGATGAATCCCTGAGTTACATATAACTTAAAATAATCACACACTATTTTTCAATATTTTGAGAGACCTTAAGTCACTCAAATAGACCTATAGGCATGTGTGCATATTAGGACTATTATCCTTATTTGGTTATTTTCTCCTCAAATTCTATAATAACCTATTTAGACTATTTTATATCAATGTATTGTTTTCTATTTTATCCTTTAAAACATTCACACAACCACTACCTAAGTTTTCGAAGAGACCTTTGTCACTTTGCAAACCTATAGGTTTCTAACTGCTTGTAGGTGTGTTCTTTTGAGACTAGATTTCAAAATGGTGTTTTAAGAGTCCTTATCTAAAATCATTAAAAATCTTAACTCTATTATGACATTTAGAGTTTTATACTCCCTAAAAACACTTTGAATCTCAAAGTTATCATCAACCTTAATATTTAGCAAAAGTTCTCTCCCCTAACTGTAGGTGACTGTCAAGAAGAGTCTGAGTGTAGTGGTTCAAAGTTGGCCTTAGAAGTTCATGACCTCAATCATCCTTATCTGAATCTCCAACTAGAATTATCATGTCATTTTTAATATCTTAGATATTTTTTCAATTCCATATATATTCCAATCCTCCATTAACCTTCCTGTTATAAGAAAATCTTGTATATGCTTGTAGA
This sequence comes from Torreya grandis, assembly GCA_037957365.1. NCBI lineage: Eukaryota > Viridiplantae > Streptophyta > Pinopsida > Cupressales > Taxaceae > Torreya > Torreya grandis. Next base: position 2,043,280 of record JARHVA010001936.1, read on the forward strand.
TGGTTGTCTTGAAAGATTGGTTGTACTTGATATTGAATTGGCCCTTTAAATATGTCATTGGTTGTCTAAAATTAAATTAACATCATTAATGACTCATTATTATTGTATTATAAATTATATAACATCTTTAAAGCACATTAAAATCCCACATCTATTGTCTACACACACACACAATCCTGTAGGTGTGTTATTATGTCTATTAGTTTATCATCCTAACACAACTTTCCTCAGTTGATTTGAATATCCTTATTTGTCCATGAATATTTCAAACTTGAAACATCACAATTTTTATTATGGATAGATAACCTTCTTGATAATTGACACCATAGATATTCCTTGGAATTATAAACCTACATGCTGCACAAGGTAAGGATTATGTTTGTGTTTGAAACTTTGAAAAGTGAAAGTACATGACTCATAATACTAAAATAATATTACCAAAATTAAATAAACATTATATATGAATTAAAATAAACTATAAATTTCCTATAAATTCATATTCAAACCATTCCAATCACTTTTGCTCTTGTAAACACACAAAACACAATCGAAAAAGGTGAATGAAGACATGACTAGTTTTGAGACTTGTATGGAATATCTATCTTATAAAATGATATGAATGGATTTTAAAGATGCTATAAGACAATTAATAATCATTAAAATACACCAAACCACCTTGATAACTTAGAAAATTATAAAATATGGCAGTCACTTCAAACTGTGCACAAGAACCACTTTCCATGCCAAAAGGTCATCCACATGTGCCACCATGAAGATTTAATGTGTGTGAGGTATATATATACCTATTATAACTCACTCCAACTAATTTTAATCATCCATTATATGATATTTTTTTCTATAGCTACACCAAACTCATCTTGTGGGGTTTTAAGCTCTCAAAAAGTAATTTACACTCTTAGCAATTGTTCATAAAGATAAGAGCACAAATCCAATGAACAATGCCAAAAATTTGAATCCCATATGGGTATTAAAATTTATAAAAAAATATAAACCCCGAATCTACCACTATTTCCTATACCATCTGATTAATCTTGGCCTTCACTAGCTTGTAAATGGAGCAATGGGAGAGAGAAGTGATTTTATAAAAAATTTGGATCTACAACTTCCTTCCAAGATATGTTATGACCTATAGGAGATGAAAAGATACCTATTTAATGTTTTAACTTTCACATGGCTTCAACATGTTTATACAACTTCCCCTAACTCTTCAATATGACATTAAAATCCAATAATCTAAACATTCTATGACATGTTGACAGGTGTGACAGTTGAGTAACTACTCAAACATCTTTGGAAAGTGTATAGTATGAATTTTTCCCTTAGTTAACTTGGAGCCAAAAAATCACTTTCTCATGCATTTTTAACACCTCCAAGACTACAAGTGAACCTTAAACACTTCAAAACTTCATGAGATGTTTAAGACATGAAATGACATTAATAAACTCCTAATCACATATGACACAACTTGACCATACCTAATCTCTCCATGACACCCCTAGATCACTATATGACATCAACATGAAATTACCTTAACTTCTCCAAACTAATCTTAAACCATGCTAAAAAGGTTAAATGAAGTCTCTAGGGGCACTATAGGGTATGACATGACCATATGACAAGTTTGAATTTACAGGGGGTGACAAATTTGACTTGGGGTCAAATTTGGTAAATAAGAATATCATACAATAAAAATAAAGATAAAGGAAGTATATCTTTAGCTAGCATACAAATAGATATAAGTAATGGCACATCCATAAAGGCAAATAACATAGAAATATTGTAAAAGAGAAATCAAAGGTATATAAGAATTTTTTTAAGTAAAATATAGCATCATTAGATAGAAATGGGCACAATATATTAATCACTACATCCCATTGATAATACAATATGATACACTTTCTAATTATACTACCTCTTCATGACCACAAAGTCCTATGGGACATACACAATCTATCACATATTGTACAATTATAGAGACGATACCTATACATTCTCATTAGTAGTATCACCAGTCTATTGTACCATATTCAAATATTAGATCTACCTATGAGAATCCCTGAGATGGGATCACGGGTTAGACCTTTTTCTTTTTTTAAAAATCATAAAAATCAAATATTCAATAAAATTCAAATAAATACAAAAATATTCAACATTCACATGTTTACTAGCTCCTTGGAATCTATGTTGATTAATATATGTTATTATATGTCATATCATTTATTCTCTAGATAAACATATGTTTCACACATATTTGAGTGTCATAAAAGCATACACTAGATACATTATACATGCACATACATATGGTAGAGCTTTCCTCTTCACATGTGGCATACTATAATGGGGGCATTTGCTTCTATGGTCATGATTGATATGGGTTATATTATTTTATGATCACATTTTCATTATCATGTTGAACTTATACACAAATGTTTACACATGTCTATGCTCATGCTTACACATTTTGTAAGGTACTTGATATGCTATGTTAGATTTTTTTTCTAACACATATATCCAGAGAGACTAGTATGATATGCTTATGTTGGTTATTCACATTGTCACTTCTTTGAATGTCTTTTTCTTACTTTCTATTGTTTTACTTGAGGAAAAATTGAATTTTCTCCTTTGCTTTTTGGCCACTATGTCACTATATGTTGCTTTCTTTTATTATTTATAAATTTTAATGCCATTCATTCGAGTGTGGAACATTTGAGTATTCCCCTTGTTTTAGGTCTCATTAGATCCATTTACCATGGCATTAAGTGCTCTTATGTGTGTGCTTGTTGAGATTGTATTATTACTTACTATACATTGCCTCTATGGCTTATTATGGTCACATACTATGATATTCATTGTTATATCTACATTGACATGCTACTCCTTTATGCTACATGATTCATATATAGATTATAAAGTTATGTCATCCTCTTAAGGTAAGGTAACTACCATATTCCATTTACCTCACCTCAAAAGCAGGGATAAATTAGTGGGGACATTTTATAGAGACATGACCTCAAAAATTATACAATTCTTATAATTTACATAATTTAATTTTAATTTACATGATTCAGATATACACTTGAGTTAAAATCCTATACATTGCACCATTTTTTTATAAATTTAGAACAAACTTTCTCAGATTTGTGACATATATTATACATAGATATAAACTCAAGCTTAAATTTTGATATATACTTATAGCTTGAGACACCTTATAGGTTAATATGACATTCAAGTGCACCAAAAATTACAAATACATATTTAAACTTATTCAAACATATTTACTAAGAAGCCTGATAATTTACCAAGAAACATCATTTTCACCAAGAAGCATCATTTTGATCTTTTTATATATGTAAAAATTAGTTTCCTTTGGTAGTATGGTTGATATTCAACTCCCTAAATGGCCCAACCTTACTTCCATTTTGCAGTTTTAGTTGGTTATACCTTTTATCTTGGATTAATTTGGTACCATACTTGAGTTGTGCAATTACGATTTAATGATCTCAATGGTCATGTCATAACTCACCCTTGAACTAGATTGGGGGAATAAATACATTTCAATATCCCTCTTCAAATCCAAATGTTCATTTTTGAATCTCTCTCAATTCCAATGCTTCATAAGGAATAATATTTACCAAGCCAAGGAACCAAAAGGGCGACATGGTTACATTGACATGTATGTGTACTCCTTCCTTACTCTCTTTCTTTTTAAGCATTTTAATTATTTATAATTTTAGATTATAAGAACTAATTTTTAATATAACATGCTCTTGGTTATAGGTCATACTACCAAAAAAAACACTCAAAGTGTGTTCAAGTAAAGGCAAGGTGTGTTATGCACACCTAGATACACATTTATGCATTACTAGATTAGGCAAAGAATGTAGATATTAAAATATAATTTATATATAATCTTAGTCTTTTATACTTGAAAAATATCTATAAAGGCTCTACCCTTCATTTTTATAACTACTTATTATTGAAATACTCACATTTGCCATCTCACTGTGCATAACAATGATATCCTATGGTCCAACCCTATCATTTCTGATAAACGATATCTCTTGCATTATACATAAGGATTAAAACCTGATATATATACTTCATTGTTATTTTCTTATCATTGATAACTTCATACCCTATTGGATAATTTTGTCCCACACAAGGACACTTGCATCGATGCAAGTGTCTAGATTACTATCAAGAGTCAAGTCCTCAAAAGTCGTCTAATTTAAAAATATTTAGAATCCTAAGGGTTAACCCATTTATTTTATTTTATCAATCCATGATATATTTTCAAAATGTGTGGTATAAATATAAATCTAATACTACTCATTATTCATCTAAAAAATATCAATAAATCACTTGTTTAAACTCACTCAATTGATTTCACAACTGAGTTCTACTTCACTATTCTTCCCTATTTTTATATCAGTCATATGATTAAACATATTATAGGTTTGAAATAATCAAAGAACAATCTGTGAGTATTATTTTCCAAGTTGTAAGCTAGATAAATGTAGTCATTTGCATATATTATATTTCACCTTTGTGCACACACAAGCCAACACCTAGGGGAAGATTACGTATGTTTGAGGCCCTATTTTGGATCATTGGCTACATATAAAATGATCAATGATAGAGGAATCCTTTAGGTCAGCTCAACCTTGTAATCCCACTAATCCATTTTTGGTAAGGTACAAAGACTTAAGGTGAAAAGATAGGGTTTGATCCACATACAATCATCGACAACCTATGTATGTAGTTAAAAAGACATCAACAAAAAGGTTAAAAAAATTAATAAGGATCCAAGTGATCATTTTACAATATAGTGAATAGTACATATAGGACAGTTACATCGAGATTAGGACAAAAGAGTCTATGCAAGTGTCCCAAGGTTGATGTAAGTATCTAGACCTCAAGAAACAATATTTCCAGAATCTGATGACTATATCCTAATACTATCATTGTTTATTTCCATATCTTTACTTTTCATATCTACATTTACATTCTAAGATAAGCTAATTATTGTTTCTTCTTCATGTTTATAGAATAAAATAATGATTTTGTATGTACTTTGTTTATTTAACATAACTTAACATTTTAATTTAGAATATTTATTTATTTAAGTTTTCAATTAACTGACATGTTGTTGAATAGTTTAATTCATCTTTGAGTGTGTGATAAATTCAATCCCATTAACCCTACATAATATTAAAAAAGGTTAAATAGAAACTATGATATGTGAATATATTTACAAATTTCTCATGATATATTGTTCCAATATTTATCCTATCATCTTCAATCATTACTAATAAATGCTCATCTTTAAGAAATAAGATGTTAAATAAGTTATGTGAAAAATATAATATTAACTATGCATTATAAACTATGTATAACTGACAAGATAATGGCCAAGATGAATCATCCAATGTGATTATTGTTAAAATTGTATAATTTATAATAAACACAAATAATGATTATTGGCATAATCATTTAATACATTATGTCTTTTAGGCATATACAAACATTGTAAGAACATCTATGAGGTCAACATCCTATTCACTAGTTCACTAGTTTATGTAGAAGAGGCACTATTTCTTTTTTAACTTGAGATTCCCTCATATGGAGTGTCACCTACAAAAATTGTTGATGATGGTAGTAATAGAGGAAAATATGGCTCTAGTTAGAAATTTTGGATGAAATACAAGTACATGCTATTGATAACATCAAATTTATTAAAATCCCCTTGAGGATAATAATATAATATTATATCATGATAATTTAATGTGGAAGATAAAATATTATAATAAAATTAAAAAACTATCAATATCGTCAAAAAGTCTAAAGGAAAATTTAAACTTAATTTTTTTTTCCTCTTTATTATAATATAAAAATTTGGATTAGGGACATACCACCTTAACACATAGAAGGTAAGTCTTTGAAGAATGTCATTAACATTACATCATTTTTTATTATTCTATGTTTGAACCTCATCTCTTATTTTTTTTGAATATTTTCCTCTTTTTTATGATTATACTCTTTTATGATTGATTGATCATTTATTTGCTTCAATTTTCTTCATTTTTTTTAACCGTATCTTTTATATTTAGCTCTAATTGTTACATTTTGTTTCTTAATTATTTATTATTATTTATTTATCTTTATTCTTACAATTTATTTATTTTTCCTAATGAAATTATCCTTTTTGTCCATACACTTTTTAATTTTCCCAATTTGATATATTTTTTTGTATTGTGTTAACCCATCGTAGATTCTTTGTTTTCGATAATTCATAAAATATAGAAGTTTTCATGTTCTTACCTAGATTTTCATGATTCCCATTAATTAATGATTGTCATTGTTTTATTTTATGTTTTTGGTTAGACATTAATTATATATTATCTTTCTATGGGGATCTTTATTTGATTACATTTTTTTACATTTTTTTAAGAGGATAATTTTATTTCTCTAATTCCGTAACTCATATCTAGTCTATGTGGGACATATTAATTTTTTATTATATGATTTATATTTTTCTTATTCGGATAAAATTTATTTGTGTTTATATAAATTAGCATACTTATTTTAGATATTTTTATGTAAAAGATGTTGAGAGGTATCATTCTCGAAGCACCTATCTTATATTAGATTTGTGACATAAGTGGAATAGACACCTCGATAATGATATCTCTTGACATTTTTTACATAGATTTATCTAAGATAAGTATGTTAATAGTAGCTATGCATTTTGCATATTTATTTAATATATATTGTGAAGTCTTTCATAAAACTTGAAATGTATAATATACATGACATTAAATGACCCAAAACTTTAATATACATAATCTAAAATTCTAAATCTAAATATTTATATAATATTCATCAAAATATACCGTACACATCACATAAAATGTCAAATAATGAATAATAATGAATAAGTACACATCACATAAAATGTCAAATAATAAATAAGTACATGATTTTTTTTCATAATTACATGAAATTATTTTTCTTCTAAGAGTTTCAATCTCTCTTCCTCAACTTTTCCTTTGAAAAATTGTTTTCTATTGTTTTACTTTTCATAACGGTCATATGTAAATGGAGGTAATATTCTTAGTCTTTCTAAGGACTATACACGGGATATAGCCACAAATGTTAATATTGTTCTTTCTCTTTGACCTATATCAATTGTGTCTTTTGAAAGGGTTAAACCTTGTAATTTTTATAGTGTTAATGCCCAAGCCATCTGTAAGGGTAGTTGGATTGTGCGTCCCCTTTGTATTAATGTAATTGGAATTGTATATGGTATTTCATCTTCAAATGGTATTTTTGAATAACTATCAAACTCGACCATAACATATGTTGGTGGTTCTAGTGGGACACTCTCAGGTTTGTAGATTATACTTGTGATATATTCTAGTGCTCCATTTACGAGCCCTACTTTTATTTAAAAATTGGAAGTTAACATGACCATTGCATCGATAACAATTAGTAACTTCATATCAAGTTCATCATTTGGACCTTCCATTGGTGCATTGGCACTTCCTACTTTGGTTGCAATGCTACATTCAACCAATCTTTTCAATGAATATAATTTTATTTTATTATAGTTACATACATTATCATTTGTGAAAAATAAATGAATACTATTATCAAACTCTTCGGGTGATGGCTCTAAGATAAATTCCCATCATTTAATGCCGACCATGTTGTGATTAATGACACAGAACTATAAATAAAAAATATATGACAATATTGTTTCATAATCGAAGGCAGTTGCACTTGTGTTATGACTTGCGATTGATAGTGATTACTTCCGTCAATACAAATGAACATTCTTGGCTCTCTTTGAGCAGCCACACAGTTTTTATTGATTTAATATTTCTGAAATTTTTAAAATTATTACAAAAGCTTGGTGGCCTCATGATTTAACAGGAATATTTCAATACATAGTTGGTTGTCACTCAATTCAATTCACATTTTTTTAAGTGCCCATTGTTGCAGAGCGAGCTCAGAAAATCTGGCATAGAATCAATGCTTGACCTCATGCTTGGCACCTGATAACATTTTCTATCAATGGCAAGCTCTAAAAAAGTGAACCAAAAAATATTTTTCGTAGCTTTTCCATAAATATCTCTATAATAATTGTCGAAGCCTTAAATCCATCCAAATGTAAAAATTTCAAGTTCAGAAGCTTCACTCCATAAAATTCAATTTGCTTAGGGCTCAGCCAAAATATAATTGTAAATATTAATAAATAAACAATGTAAATTTTTTTTTTTAAATATATATTTTTTTAAAATTATAATTAATATGTATTTGCATATCAAATCATAAAATATGATCATTAAAAATAATATAAATAAATATTTGTCACTTTTCTTTGACATCTCTTTTCCTTAACATATGTAAACTATGAAACCCATAAATATCAAACTTTTTATTTTATATATCATTAATTATAATATTTATTAATAATAATTCATCTAATATATAAGTTGTGGATTTATATATTATATTAGTTATTACTAATATATTTATATATTAAATATATAATAAATATCATTCATATATATAATGATATATAAAATAATATTTAATATTAAATTAAATATATAATATTAATTTAATAATATTATTATAATATTTAATAATTATATAGTGTATTTTATATTGTATTATATTTAGTATTATATATTATAGGGTTCATCTCATACACCAAAGTTAGATTTAGTGTTTGGATTTATATGACTTATAGTCATGGCAGAGAGATTTGTAGTATGTAGGGTGGAGGCTTATTTCATTCAATATTTTTATTGTCAAGGAGAAACAAGGATGTCATGAGAGCTGATTTGATTGTGGCAAGGCTCCACTTCCATTATGCATCTCGAATTAGCATTATAATGTTGCTAATATGGAGGCAAGACATTAAGGTCCCATAGTCTATCTTATAAATTTCATTCATACATGTTGCTAATATATTGACACGGAGAGCAATTACATCAAGGTAAGAACATACAAAGATGCTATACTCATACCCTTAGAAGAAAGGGCAAGGCCATACAAAGTATGCAAATAGTGAAAGGTTTTGAGGGGAGCTTATTAGTGGTGGTGAGGGTAAATTACAAGGTATTTTATGTGATATCACATATTTTACACCATAACTATATTTAAGATAGTAGTTAGATTCATATTAACATCACCCATTACAAAGGGGTATGTAGTTTGCAAAGTTGAAATATTTTATATTGGTCATTTTCTATTGTCAAAGGTGGATGAGGATGTCATGAAAGCTAATTTGATTACTAGAGGGCTCCACATTTGATGTGTAGCTTGAATCAATGATGTAATGTTGCTAATATGGGGATAAGACATTAAGGTTCTGGATTATCTCTTATAGCTTTCGTTTATTCATGCTACAGATTGACTTAACCTTTCATTTTATGTGACATTAAATTGAATTTTATCAATGTTTTGAAGAGTTAAAAGCTTGATATTTATGTTTTCCATAGTCCAAAATTATTTACATAAAGAGATGTCTATGGAAAGTGATAATTACTTATTTGTATCGAATTCTGTGGTTACACTATGCGACTTGGGGTTAAAGATATATAAATAAAAATTAATAATATTTTTTTGTGAAATCTTATTTTCAAAGAATTGTGAATTATTCATTTATTTTTGTTTGTGATTTTATTCTTGTTGAGTCATGAGAAAATTGAAGTTATTAAAATATGAAGCTTCTAAGCTTTAATTTTTACATTTGGATGGATTTAAGGTTCTATAGTCATTATCAAGATATTTATATAAAAACTACAATACATATTTTTTTGGTCACTTATTTAGAGTACACCATCAATAGACAATGTTAGCAAATGGTATGCATGAGTCTAGGCATTGATTATTCGCCATATTTTCCTAGTTGGTTCTGTCGTAATGGGAAACATATATATTTAGTCTCATACACTAGATTGCATATATTGCATACCAAATCTAGATTTAGAAAAACTATTTAGTTTTACATGACCTACACCCATATAAAAGGGGTCTAAAACATCCATGATGGTCACATATTTGATTGGCTATTTTCTATTATCAAGGATGGACTAAAATGTCATGAGATCTGATTTGATTGTGGTAGGACTCCACATCTAATGTGTGGCTCAAATCATTGTTGTAATGTCATTGATGTGGGGACAAGACATTGGCATCCCAAAGTACCTATTTTTGTTGAGTATTTTCATTGATGTTAGGTTGTCATTGATCTCAAAGAGAGCATGATTCATAATGCATTATTGACAAAGTGATCAGATTGATAGCTTCAAGAATACATGGCATATATGCAGATTAGTAGGGACAAAGAAGAGGTTGTGAGGCATCCATATATGTCTTGATAAAGTTTTGGTGTGTCATATGATCTTTTGGAATGAGAAACAAGCATATTTTAGATTAAGAGAAGCTAGACTGTCACTGCATGTCATGTAGATATGTATGATCTAACAAGTTTGTGCACTTATTATAGGTACTCAATAATTCAATAGTGCGAAAATGTTTTCATGGTGATGTTGTCTATAGTGCCAAGAAGGTACCCTAAATATTTGGAGTCCTAAAGTGTTTTCTAGCTTGATATATAAATATTCTAAGTCGCTCTAGCAGACTGTGATGGGCCAGAGACCACCAAATTTAACCAAGTTGAAGTCTGAGGTCAACTAGTCAGTAAATCTAATGGATCATGTTAAATCATAGATCTTGATCCAATTATGTACATAAAAGTCAATATGTCAAAGAAAAAATATGATAGTAACATGTGTCACATTCATGGTACTTGGACAGAAGATCAATGATGAGCATATGATCATACAATCATTAGATCAATCATGGGAGCTCGGATCAAAGATCAATGGTGAGAATTACAAGGTAAAGACCAAGTTAATCTACGGAGATTGATGGTGCATATTTGGTAAAAATTTCCAAGGTATATGAGATGAGGTTAACATGTCCAATGTTTAACAACTACTCAGTGACTGTTGGAATTTGAATATTTGAATTTATGAGGGGGAACCAATATACAATTTTTGAGCTATAACTTTTGATATATGCATATTTTTATCATGGTGTAAAAGGAAAAGTTATATAAGAATTCAAGACACATATATGGAATCTAGTTATAAGGTTTGAAAGTTTTTATAGTCAAAGCTATTTATCTCTAAAGTCAATTGTGTGTTTGACCATGGTTTTTAAGTGATTCGAGAAGGATATTTGAGTTGTTCTTTATAGTGTCTTAATGTTTCAAGATAAAATAAATATTGGAGAGTCTTTTAGACTCTATGAATACTATTTTTCTGGATTTTAGAGGTTTGATAAATCCATCTTCAGTGTGAATAAAGGCTTGGAAGTTGAATGTGTTAATTGAATACACTGGCAATTTGAGTGACCATGTTACAAAAGTAAGTTGAAGGTGTTCTGAGAAGAATTGAAGAAGTAAATGAGAATTAATATGTTCTATAAGTCTCTAAGGCTTATGATAAGGCATTGGTTTTCATAATTTTACCTTGATCAGTTATCGAGAGTCAAAATAGTATAGCTATATTTTTACTATGTGTGTTCAGTCTAAGTGATCATTTTGAGTGAGTTGATTTGACAGCTTAAATCCTATGTTAAAGTGTCTAAAGAACATGGAGGTGTATCAAATATCCT
>JARHVA010001936.1:2060000-2262500 GCA_037957365.1 Torreya grandis
ATCAGACACTTTTTACAAATAGGGGTGCCCAATTTTGGCCTAAAAGGCCAAAATATGATCAATAAAATGGTGACTCATAGGCATAATATGTCTGTTATACTGACTAGATCGGTAGCCTGAAATAGTCCATTGGGTATGGAGTCAATTATATACTAAAATAAACTAAAAACCTTGACCATGTTTCAGAACTTGATCAACAAGACAACCATTTATTACTTCCAACACACAAAGGAAAAAATCACACAACAAAGACCAAAGAAAACACACATGTGCTACATAGCACTTAAGAAAAGAGAAGACACAACAAAAATGAAACTAATTATGTAAAACTAATCAAATATTTTCTTTCCCCTCTTAGATCAAAAGGAAAACTTCTTAGGTCTCTTCCATGGCAAGAAAGTCATGATGCAAGACAGGTAGTTGGTTGAAGTAAGAGCTTGGTGACTCATCCTTCTTATTTTCCACCTTGATTAACATGTACCCAAGTGAATCAGACTCAAACATGTCTCTAACATCCATGTACTCATCTTGTTCCTTCATGCTAGTGTAGTCTATCATGGATCAATGGCTGCTAATTCATCATCATAGGGTTCATTTGTCTCATGAACCTCTTGCTATGCATCATGGTCCAATTCATTCTTTTTTATCTCTTTGAGGAGCTTGTCAAACTGATCTCTTGCTTCATCATGGCTTTCTTGAAGAAGGGTGGCTGGTGTGATGTTTGAGCTGAGACAAAAAAATTCTAGCTCATTCCAAAAATCATCATTTTCTCACTCAAGAATTTCTTCTTCAAATCCCCTATCAAAATAATCAGACCTCTCTCCTTCTTACTCAAAAATAAAATTCTCTATCTGCTCAAAACCATGGCTCTCCATCTACTCAATAACATGCTCTTGAACACTAATCTTCTCTTCTTTATTACCCCATGATTCTACTATTTCATTCAACTCATGATCTTAAGATTGGAGCTCTCTTCTTGAGGATTCTTTCTCAAGGTATTGAGTTGGTTCATGATAGACATTTCTCCAACTTGGAATCTTGATATCATTTGAAGGACTTGAGGAGGTTTAGGGAGAACAGGTAGAGTTTACACAACCATAGGAAAAGTTGCTTGAGGATGGACCTGCTATTTTCCAACATATGTAGGATGATTTTATTCAAAGGAGGGCTCCCAATCTAAGGAATTCAAAACATAAATTTCCATTTAATATCATTCTAATGTCCTTTGGTGTTGGATTTCTAGGTACAAAAGATTAAAAACAAGAGTAGTTAATGCATTATATGGATTATAAGGTTGACTCTTTTTATTTTAGTAAGCAAGTGATATTTGATAAAAAGGATTTGGTGTATAGGGAGAGGGTTTATTTTGTATAGGAGGAGGCTATTATAAGATGAAATAAGGAATAGAAGGCTGACTACCTTGAGTGTATTGACTTCTCCACCTTACTACTTTCTCCTCCATAGATTTCATGACTTTAGTTTTCTTAAACAAGCATTCCTCCTTGTACATAAGCTCTTGTTGCTATTTGTTTCACTCATTCAACTTGTCTATTTCCAACATTTACTTTTCAAAATTTAATATTATCTCCCTATCACTCTTGGATTCGCTAGGAGAAGGATAATTAAGAGGGATACTTGAGGTGATTGCATGAACAACTTGAGCTTGATCAAAACTATATGAAGGAACACAAGATCTATACTGCTCTATAATGGAATTATATAAATCAAATATGATTTCCTGATGCACTAGGGATTTTTGACCAACTAATTCAAATCAAAGTCGCCATTGGTGTTGATTGAAATGTCTCTAAAGTATGATTGATTTAATAACACACTGAGAATTCTTCAACTTCTTGGACAAATTGCCCCATCAGGCATGCCAAAAATTGTTGATGCTTGGATTTACACCCTTGAGAAGATGCTCAGTTCTCTTTATCCAAGTATCACAATGAAATCATCTCTCTTGCTATGGGTGAAAATTTTATTGATATGAATCTCTATATTAGGGGCTATCTCTCCTTGACGTACTACTTGAATGTTTCTTCTACTACTACTAAATTTTGGGTGAAAAGGGAATGAGGGAAACTGAAGCAAACCTAAATTAATGGAGGTGATAAACCAAAATAGATGATGGCTTCCAACCACATGTATTTAACACTTATGACCAAAACAAAAACTAACATACACTTTCCCAATATTTATCTATTTTCATCAATATTACACTGTGAGGTCATGAAAGATTGTCTTGTGCTAGGAGGACTAGACAGGAGTCCTTGAATGGCACTAATGAAAAGACAAACTCACTTAGACATGGACATATCTTGGAACACTTCACGTGCCCTACAAAAAGAAGCTACAAATAAGTGAAAGAATGAAGTAAAATTTCAAGGAATCCATAGCTTCACTAAGAAAATTCAACATTCAAGTAGAGCACACTATGAACAGTCATGGAAAAGGTAAACATTTAGTCATTTTATTGATAAAAAATGTGTAAAATTGAGTAGATCTTCACCATACTTTAGTGGAGCCTAAAAAATGAGCCAAAATTATCTATATATATCCTTTTAGAGGGAGGTCAAGCAAAGGGAATTCATGAGTCACATGGGCATGTGTCAATCCAAAAAAAGAAACAGTTACATTACATTCTATAAGAAGTTTCTAACGGTTATACCAGCAAAATGAAGATATCTCAAATTGCCTTTTGCTATAGATGGGTCTATTGGTTCGAAATTCATTTGGATGCTAGTTTTACCTTATTGGCTTACTAAGTTCTGAAATGACATAACAACTTGAACTATCAACTACCTATTTCTGCTTGTTGTTCACATATGTTTAGGATCTCACCATTTGTCTTCTTTATATTTGCCTTCTAGTTCCAACACTTTGTTTTAAAATCCAATGACTATTTTCATAATTTGAAGTTGACATCTTGTGGGTTGTCACTCCTTTGTTTGAATCCAAAATTTCTACAATCTAAACTTGATGTTCTATGGGTTGTCACCTTGCATATTTTCTTCAAAAAAATTTATCTTTCACATTTTTTTGAACCTTTTTTCCATGGCCACTGTTCTTGAAAGAATTCATTTGGGCCTTTTGTTTCCTTCTGTTCTTTTAGATTTAGTGATTGGTCCATTTCCTTCAAAATATTACTCTTGGACCATTTCTTCAGATAAAATGTCTAAAGTAATTCGGTCTTTTGGGCCCTTCATAAACTTCCTTTGGATAAAAAGTCCGAAGGAATTCTTTCCTTTGAAAATTGACAAATAGGATTTTTGAAAAGAACCCTTTAGATTCTTGAAACTATCTCTTTGTCTTTGGCCTTCCTATGTATACCCTTTATAAAATCAACATACCCTTCAATATTTTGAAATGGTTCTTCAAGTTTTTAAAATAAGTCCTTCAGAAAGTTGTAATATTCCACCTTTTATCTGAAACAATCCTTTAGACTTTATATGAAGTACCCTTTAGAAAAGGAAGTGACCTTTTGGAAGAATTGTTTGGACCTTTGAAAAAGTTGTTTTGGACAAAAATTTTGAAACACTTCTTTCCTTTGGTTTTTCTGCTAAGTGCCCTCCAAAAAAGCAAGTTTCCACTTTCAAGAAAAAAGAAATGATCCTTTGAAGAAAGCAAGTGACCCTTCAGAAGAATGTAAGTGTCCTTCGAAAAACCTATAGTTGTCCTTTGAACTTTTATAAATGGTCCACTTAGTCTCAAAGATACCCTTCAAAAAAATCCAAAGGTCCTTTTTGGCTTAGAAGAATTTTTCAAAAAGTTGTCACCTACCCTTCAGGAAAATTACTTTGGACAAAAAGTCTAAAAAAAATTAACCTAAGTAAAAGGCTTCAAACAAAAAGTTTGAAAGAATTCGATAAGGACTTTAGAACAAAATCCCTATTGATGCTTAAAATTTCACTCTTTCCAACACCAACATGGGAAGTTTCAGGAATGTGGGACTTGCGACCTGAAATGACCTCCATATTTTAAAGAAGTTGGCGCTTCTTTATCTCAAATGTATTTTGGGAAAAAGGGATAAAAATTAAATAGAATCACCAACGCATTGAAAGAAAATTTAACTATGGTGATGCACCTGAGTATGATTCATTCCTTAATACTTAGCACAGTGAATCTATTTTTAGGATTCAATTACATTAAAGAGCAAACAATGCATGATCAATGTAAAATATGAAAACAAATATAATCAAAGGTTCACAACTTAGATGATTTTGAAATAACACAAAAAATATTAGCAAAGGCACAAAACTCAGTCTTCTTATTAATTTTCCAGTCACATAAAAGGCACTAATACATGCACAGTTATACAAACTTTCTGAATTAAGAAAATAAAACAAAGGCAAATGATATTACTGGCCACAGCAAGAAAGTCTCAAAAACTTCTTGTAAATCTCTGATCATAATCTATTTGCAAAAAATTATCTCCCTTTCCTTTACACCCTTTTCCCCTATCTCAATCCTTGGACCTATGATTTGAACCCATATTTATAGCATAGGTCTAGCTCAAGATTGCTCACATGATCAAATCCAAACAGTCTAACCGAATTAGAACTTAACTGGAAGTGTCTGACAGAAGATATCTTTTAGATCTAAAATGGTTAGCCTCTCTGCAAGTTCATTGGCTGAAATAGTACTCATGACATTTCTCACTATGAAACAGGTGAGGACACTTGGTAGCATCTGCTAGTCTTAACAAGTGACACGTGGTAACTTCCGCTTATCTATAAAAGATTTAGATACCTTTTGAGATTCCTGTGGAAGATGACACATGGCAGCGTCTGCTTAGCTTTAGAAACACTATAGAAACATTTGGGACTCATTTAGATTCACATAAATGATGACACTTGGCACACTCTACTTACTTTAGCAACTCACCTAGGGCCCACCACAGTCCTTTCTCAATAATGAAACAAAAGGAAGAAACTATGGATGTCAAGACTTGGCAAGTTTTGCTAATATTACAAGGGACACGTGGCACTTTCCATGTAACTTAGAGAAACATATTAAAACCTTCCACAGTTTCCACTTGGTGCCTTCTATGTGCACTGAGAGAAGCTTCTTAAAAGAAGCTTTTGAAACTTATATGAAATTGAAATGCAGATGCCGACACTTGTCGAGCTCTGTAGGTATATAACAGGACACATGGCAGCTTCTGTTTTACTTAGAGAAATTATAATGTGTCCCAATTGATGACACTTGGCATGTTTCACATGACTCTGAGACTTAGATAAAATTTAGGCAAAATGAAAACCTATGCCCATGCTCTATGTCAAAACCTTCACTACCAAAATTGAAATGCGCAGGGACAAAACTAGAGTGCACAACTGAAAATCAAAACAAAATGTAAAGTATTTTACTCTATAATTCTTGGTGACCCTAAGGACTTTTGAGCCTACTCAAAAAAGAATCCAAAAATCACAAATTTTGTAAGGCCATCTAATAAACAGACCATTCAGCATCAAATAGTCCCTGCTTATTTTGCAAATCCTGGAAGGCTAAATCAAGGTTAATGATGTCCTTGTGAAAAAAACTTTGAAAAACATGAACTACAATTTTCAATTAGAAATCAAGATGGGCCATAGGGATCAAGACAACTTTCACTTTTGGCATTGATGAAGCATCTGTTAAACCCTGGAAAACTGACTGATCATTTTGTCTAGCTAATAACAAAGGCTTAATCTCATCAACCATTAACACAGTGTTGCTATCAATAAAAGGGGAGGCAAGACCCAATTACACCAAATCTTCAATATGCTTCTTCATGTCTTTTACTCCCTCTTTTACCACATTTAGGAGCTCTTTGCAATTAATTGTTGTAGAGTTACAACTGAGAACTTCATTCACCCTTTTTGCAGCAATCATTCTGTCACTAATCCCTACTGTTGATAATGTTTCATCAGTTGTGTCATATAGCTTTTTTAGCAGCATTTGAGAATTAGATACTCTCAAAGAGAAGGTAGACAGAGTGGCCTAGACTGAAGTCTCCACATTTTTTGCACAATTTTTGTGCATTTATCAAGAAAGTTAGAGAGTGTCTGAGTTGAGTAATCTCCTCAGAGATTCTTTTCCATATTAATACATATAGCTCCTTGACTAGGTTCAGAACTCCTACATTTTTTGGTCTATTAGCCAACTCAAGTGTCAATTATTTTGTTTTTTGTTTCTCAGCTTGAAGTTGGGCTTGTATGGAGGTGATATTTTTCTCATTCAGTAGTTTCTACTGGAACTGAGTCATCTGTTGCAGTTTTTCCTAACATTTTTTTTATAGTGTTGCCTTTTCTTGCCTTAGGGCTATCACTGCAACTTTATCTTGTGTTAGCTCTTCTTTTAAAGAAGCATTTAGGGCTTGAATAGCCTGGTTAATCTGACAAGAAACAATATCTTGCAACTATTTGTTGAGACTCTCTATTTCATCATTCTTTATTTTGATTTCTGTAGCCAGATTGATACCATTTGCTTTCTCCTGAGCCAGATCAGCCTCCATCTTCTGCAACTTCTTTGATACTTTCAAATAATTAGTAGCTATAGTAGAAGTGGTTTCATTCAGTACCTCAACCATGTTTTGTTGTCTAAAAAGTGACATATACATAGCCACTGCACTCATTGTATAATCTTGAGGTTGCATCTGCTCATTTGGCCTGACTACATTAGGTGACAAATGAGTCACCATTAGTTATTGCTGGATTGGGTCAAATAGTGACCTCATGTGTGGTGCAGCCAGAGCTTTATTATCTTTCTTCTTTTTATCCATCCGAGCTTCCCTATCCTTCTTAGCAGTGTTTGCTTGAGCTTGGAAGGTAGAGGGAGAGGTAATATACCTATCCGCAAAAAGATAACCCTGTGGCAATCCATAGGGAATAACCAAATGTTGGCTAGGGGGAATCTGGGAAGGTATTCTCTTTGGGATAGAAGGGGAAAATAGAGGCAATGATGTGACCTATGATGACATGGCCTGAGTATTAATAGGTGGGGAAAATTGGGAAATTGGCATAGCAGAGGTGGCAGGGGATAATATTTGGCAAGTTAGGATTTCCACCCCTATAGAAGAAGAAGGAGAAATAACACGTACCTGAGGAGCAATAGATGTACTCAGTGGTTGATGCTATGATGGCTCTACCTCCTCATCTAAATTAGGCTAAATTTTTAGCTTCTTAGGTTTCCTTGGCCTTTCTTCTTCTTGTTGTGCTTCTTTCTCTTCAACGTTTACCACTGCTGCTAGTGGTGATTACACGAAACTAGGAACCCCAAAGGTTGACACTAATGAAGAAGCTCTGGGTGGTGAGGATACCACATTCTTTTGTTATTTTATAGCGACTATAGATAAAGTTTGTCATGGGGCCTGCACTGTATGAGTGGATTTTGCTTCCCCCTCTAACTCTCCACCTTGTGTCTACAGTTTGCTTATATCAGGGCTAGAGACAAGAGATGGATGCCATTCATCCCAAATTGCCTCCCATTTCTCATATGAGTTTACATTACCAAAAGGGTGAGTTATCTCAAAAATCTCCTGCATATATTTCCAATAGGCTTCTATTTTCTCAGGTTTTCATTCTTTGTTCTTCAACACCCTTTTTAAACCAGAAGTCATTCTGATTTTAGGGTCAAAAACCTTTTCCTTAACATAAAAGGTCTCCCATGGCCTAGCCCCCTGAAAGGGAAAATCTGTCAATTCTACATACAAATCAAGAATATCTTCCTTAGTGTTTCTTCTGTCTTCCCAAAAGGGATAGCCCTCGTGCTCAATTATAGCATTGACCTTGTTATTATTGACCCATAAGGTTATGAAACTGGTTGGGTCATATCTCCATTTATCTTCAATTAGAAGGATACATGGGATAACTAGCTTCCTCAGCAACAAGTGCTTAGCATCTCTGACCTCTAGGGCCATGTTTTTATTTACCCATGGAATATCATACATTTTCTTTTTCTTCTTCCTAGTGCCATAGTCATTATCAACCACAGACACTTGCCAAGTGACCTCTAAGAATGCTAACCTAGGAGTCAAAATCTTGGGTAGCAACATTGGTTCTCTATTAAAACCATGGACCCTATTGATAGTATGATGAGATCCAATAAAGTAGTCACAGGGAATAGTGAAATTTGTCATGAGGCCTTTGACACTTGGAGTTAATCTATTTTCAACAGGCTCTAGGCTTAGGTGACAAAAGGTAGGGGCAATAAAAAGTTCCCAAATTTTATATGGGTCAAATATTTTGGATAAGATATGTGTCCATGTGGACACAGGAATGGTCCTATTATGACCAAAACTTGGGTCATACATATTCAGATGCATATATTGTGAAAAGATGCTAGAGTTTTGATATAATATGAGGTGAAAAAGATAAGAAGAATACTTGAAAACCCCTTTATATTTAAAGTGAGTGAGTTGGTCAACCATTGAATAGGCAATCTGCTCTAATAAGAAGTCTAGCTGATACTCTTGAGACTTGTCTACAGTTTTTAATCTGAAGAGAATGGCCATTTGCCAATCATAGATAGTTATGTCCTCTTTCATTCTAAAAATAAATGCCATCATGGATAGTGCTTCTTGACTGGCCTATGCAAATTGTGCCCTTCCTATTGGTATCACTGGCACAATGGTATCATCATCCCCTAATTGCAATTCTAATCTGAGAATCCTCAATTGATTATTAATTTTTTCCCATGTTTTCTATATTTTGGCAATGGTGGGAAATGTGGTTGTTTTATCATGATATAGGGCCAACATGTCCCTAATGGCCTTTGGTGTAATTTTCACCATGAATTGACCCTATTTTATGGTGTTTGAGGGTGCATGAAATAATTATGCACATATTTCAACTAAGTCAGGGTACAGATGTACACCTGGGACAATGAATTGTGCCAATTGAGAAGTCTATATCCTCATCCCAAATGTTTCAGATTGTCTAGCCTTGGCCTTTTGGATACATCTTTGGTGTGCTCCTTCTCATAGAGATTTGCAAAACTTTTGAAGGGTTGGGTCTGTGATTCCATCTGCAAAATCCTTCACCTTTTCTGGGTTGTTCGCATAACCAACTTCGGGGACTCTAGTCCTTGGATAGGTCCTTAAGGGTTGTGCAGGGGACGAAGCATATGATTTTATAGTGAGAAGCTTATCAATGGATTCATAAATCCCAAACCCCTATTTAGAAGACTATGCCTCCTCCATATCTATGTCTATACTAGGAACTAGTGAACTTATGTAACAAGTATGGAATCTTTGCAATAGGGAAGGCACTTTTACTAAGCAGGTTTTGCTATGAATTGAAATACAGGTAACAAGGATTTTCCTAGCAAAACGTAGGAATGGATGAGACACAATTAAGCCTGAACTCTTGTTATTAGGGTATTTAATGACACATCAAGTCTCATAAATGGCATTACAACCAAAAAACCATTAGTAAATCTTATTAAATCTGTGTGAGACAACATGTCAGACACGTCATAAAAGTTGCTGCGTAAAGATACCTTGGGGAATTTTAGGGATTTGAGAGAGATTTAGTGAATATGAGAGTTTTAAAAAATTTGAAAAGACTTTGAGCCATGGCCACGTGTTCATAGAACACTTATTAAAATAAAGAGTAGGAAAAAATATCAGAAAACAGAGCAACAAGGAAAGGGAAACTATCTAGCTATAATAAATGGGAAATACTGCTTAAATGAAACATTTCAGGTAGATCCCATTCACAAGAATCTCTTCGGGTTTTCCCTCCATCGTTTTGAGCTCAAATTAATTTTTTTGTTTACATGTATGAATCTTATAGGGGCCAGTTCACAATGCCTCAAATTTCTTGAACTTTTAGGAGCTCAGCAAGTCTGACCTGCATGGGGCCATTCTCCTCAATTTCAATCTATTTTAATAACTAGAGAGCATGAATCTCCAAGCTCAGGGGCATTATAGTAGGCTTACCATAGATCAATTCATATGGGGACATATTTTTCACTTATTTAGGCATAATTATATTATCCCACAGTGCTATATTAAGCACTTTATGCCACTCTTTGTGATGATCAGCCCCTATTCTCCTAATAAGTCTAATCAGGTTCTTGTTGGTTGATTCTGCCAAACCATTACCCTAACGGTAATAATTTGAGAAAGTTTTTAGATAGATTCCATACTTTAGTGCAAAGTTAGATATTTTTGCCCCTAAAAATGGCTTAGCATTATCTAAAACTATGGAATGAGGAGGCCCAAAGCGAGTAGTGATATCCCCCAGAAAGTCTAGGATCACATTTCCTGTTGCTTAGTTGAGTGCAACTACCTCACTCCATTTGGTAAAATAATATGTGGTAGTTAGAATCCATTTGTGTCCCATACTCGACACTAGATTGATCATTCCAATGAAGTCAAGACCCCATTGAGCAAAGGGTTCATCAAAAATTATAGGACTAAAGGCCATTACTGCATTCCTTCTCTTCCCCACATAATACTGAAAAGATTGGCACTCTTTGACCAGTTGATAATAGTTTATAAATAAAGTGGGCCAGAAATAACCTGCCTAACTTATCTTTATAGCTGTGGTTCTTACAGAAAAATGTCCACTTGAGACTCCATGGTGCATTTCATGTAGTATTTTATGATCCTCATCTTTCTCTATGCATCTTAGAAGTATGCCATCAGTATTTCTTCTAAAAATAATCTGGTCAATCAAAACAAAATGGACCCCTTGCTACCTATAGTATCTCCTCTTGTCCTGAGAGAGCTCTTTTGGGAAAATCCCATGTTTCATAAACTGTATTCTATTTGTAACGTAGGAGTTCTGATTAATTTCTTGTATCCTCAATACATTTTTATTTTCTATTCCTTCAGTTATCATCTTTTCCATATCTTGAGCCATGTATTGGCACAACCCCCTACCTCTGACCAACTTAGTGGGTCTAACCTCTACATCATACTCAAGGATCTTTGTTATCCATTTTTCTCTTTTTTCAATAATTTCACCTTCCATAATGTATTCTCTGACACTAGGATGAGCCACAAGTATCAAAATCTTATTTCCTGATACCATATGCTTGAATTTCTTGAGGGCTTTTACCATAGCATATGCCTATTTCTCCACAAAGTTGTATCTAGATTCATACTCCCTAAGATTCCTTGAGAAAAAGGCTATTGGGTGTTCTCCATCTTGTTGATCATCTTTCTATGTTAGGACATCAACAACACTGAACTCTCCTCCATAAACATACATTATAAAAGACTTAGAGAAGTCTGTGTTACTAAGTACTGGGGCTATTGAAATTGCTTTCTTGAACTCCTCAAAAGCTTGTCTTCCTTATATAGTTCACTTGAACACCAATTCTTTCTTCAACAAGAGTGTCACTAGTCTCATTAGGCCTACAAACCCTGATATGAACTGACTGACAAAATTAATCTTTCACAAATAGGACTGAACTACTTTCTTATTTACTGGCACGGACAAGTTCATTATGGCTGTGACTCTCTCTAGATCTATAGAGACTCCTTCTTTGGATACTATATGTCCCAATAGTTTGCCTTGGGTTACTGTAAAGATACACATCTTGGGATTTAGAGATATTCTAAACTCTTGACACTTCTTAAAAATATATTCCAGA
Source organism: Torreya grandis (assembly GCA_037957365.1). Lineage (NCBI taxonomy): Eukaryota > Viridiplantae > Streptophyta > Pinopsida > Cupressales > Taxaceae > Torreya > Torreya grandis. The sequence continues at coordinate 2,071,587 of JARHVA010001936.1, forward strand.
TGATCAAAATGATCAACAACGTTCTTGGAAAAAATAGTGAGATCATCAAGATAAATTAGAATGATTTTATTTATGAGTTCTCCAAATGCTACATCCATTGCTCTTTAAAAATTATCTCCAGCATTTGAAAGGCCAAATAGCATCTTGGCATATGTAAACGTTCCCCATTTGGTAGTAAATGCAATCTTGTATTGGTCTTCATCAGCCAACCAAATCTGATTGTATCCAGAGAAACCATCTAGTAAGGAAAATCTCTCTGATCCAGCCATAGTTTGTAAAATTTGTTCCATAGAGGGTAGGGGATAGTGATCTTTCAGAGATGCTCTATTGAGGTCTCTAAAATCCACACAGAGCCTTATGTCACCATTCTTTTTTCTGACTGGTACTAGATTGGATACCCAGGTTGAGTGTTTGATTGGAAAAATTATTTTGGATTCTAAGACTTTCTACAACTCATCCACCATTAGAGGTTCAATCCTTAGATTCACTAGCCTCTACTTCTATCTGACTGGCTTAGATCCTTCAGTCAGTTCTATGGTGTGCTAAATGATGTCTTTGTTATAGCCATGAAGGTCTTCATAGGTCCAAGCTATTACTCTGTCATATCTTTCACACAAGTCAATTAGTCTTTCTCTTTCCTCTTGGGTTGTGGAATTTCCAATCTTTAGTTTTCTCCCTTCACTCACTTGTATCTCAGAATAATTTGCTTTATTTGCTTGAAACCTTTTCTTCTCTAGGCTTATATCTTCTAGATCAAATAGGTTTTCTAAAGTAATCAAGACTTTGGGAATATTATTGGTCTTTAATTGAATAATTTGGTCTCCATATGCTTCTTCAATTTTGGGTTGCAATTGATCAGCAAATTCCCCTAACTGTTGCAAAAATGAGAGTACCTGAAAATCATTTTCAAAGACTTACCAATTTTCATCATTGTCTAGGATAGTTGGCCTTACTATAACTTTGACTGACTCATTGTTGACTAATAGATCAATTGCTGGGTCAAACTAGGAGCCAATCTGTGCCATCCTATCTACTTCAAAAATTTGGGTTCTAGGAACTACTTCAATATTGAATGCTTCAAAATCATCTATTAAGTCCCAAATTCTATGTCTATAGGATCTCATCCTTACATTTTTGGTTATTGCCTTTTCTCTTATTTGTTTCACCACTAGTTCTGAATCTCTTTTTACTATCAGATTCTTTACTCCCTTTTTCTTGGCTAACATGAGCCCATGTACTAAGGATTCATATTCAGCACCATTATTAGTACAGGCAAATTGGAAATGGATAGCTCTTAAAATTTTCTCACCATTTGGAGCAACAAGACAAATTCCTACTCTAGCACCATTTTTACTTCTATCCCCATCAAAATTTAAGGTCCAGATTTTTAAGTCCTTTTTAGATTCTTGAGTCTTTGGCATTTCTTCCCTTAAAACATTTGGGATTTTATGGTCTTCATCAAATATGACGTAAATGCCCAGACCAATAGAGTCATAATTTCCATATGGGTCACTTTGCATCATAGTTAACAACTGGTTATTTTCCTCCTCTTGGTCATGTTCAGTCCAGTCACCTAACTCTTCAACAAAGACCCTTTCTTCCTTATTCAGCATAGCATGAGCTGCCTCTAATTTTGGGGTTGGTTCATTGGTGATGTGATCCTTAGCTAGTGACTTAGATAGTATTTTCATTTTTGTACCATATTTGGTTCTTAGGATGAGGTGAGACCAATCAAGTGACATATAACCTCTTATCTTGGTGTGAAATCTCTGGCTAAACATAAGCCAAATATAGGGGGTATATCTATGACTATCACATCCTGATTGACAATTATATTAGGGCAAGTATACAATTCCAATAGGAGTTGTTTAATTGTCCCTATTGTTTGCACCGATTTCCCATCCAGCTGCATAACTCCTCTAGTAAGTGGCTCATACTTTATTTTTAAAGCATATGCTATTTGTTTAGGCATTACTATAGTACTAGCCCCTGAGTCTATCATTACATTATGTAACAGTTTCTTTCCAACTATCATATTCAAATATAAGGGCTCTAGTTTGGATTTGCTTACCTCTGGTGCATTGTTCAAAAGGAATGTTGTCTGCAGAGGAACCGTGTCTTTGAGCTTTTCCTTATCAGCAGGTCCTCCTTTGGTACCAGTATGTTTAGGCATTACTTGGCCTTGTAGAGCTTCTTGAAATAGTGTCTTTTGCTTAGGAATAGCTAACATGTCCCATATTGACACATGTATTGGGGTCCTCTTTAGTTGATCCACCACATTCACCGATCCTAGTGTTTGGGTTCTTGGATAATAAGGGTACCTTTTTTTCTTGAATTTGTCCAGAAATTACTTGGTTCTACATTGGCTAAGGTATTTCTTGTCTAGCATATGTGTTTTGATGACCTTGAAATGGAGGAATCCCCATAATTTCATTATTTGTGACTTTAGGCTATTCCATCATCCTTCTCTTAGCTCTGGTGTAGTAATTTGATTATACCAATGGCTTCTTAGAAGTAGAAGATTCATTTAAGAATACTAACTCTTCATCTTCAACCCATGAAAACAAATAATGCTCAAGGGCTATTTCTTCTTCTTAATGTAAGGACATCCCTTGCATATGAGCCACTAGGACTGAATTTTGCATACCAGGGGATTGGTAGGGTTGAGTGTCAGAAGTATTTATAAATTATCCATCCATTCTTCTTTGCTCTACTATTTTCTGCTATAGATTACCCCTAGGACAATCTCTGGGCATATGAGCATTATTACAAGGGAAACACTAGGCAGTGGTGCCATCTGCATAATTATTCTACCCTAGAACAATCTCCTTGTTTGGATTAGGGGGAATAGTCTGTGAGGATGTAGGGACTGTAACTAATTGGTTTGATGGCTGAGGGTTAGTTTGCCTTTGAGGACCCTGATACTGATTTGGTTGTGGTGGAGGTCTATTTCCTTGGTATCCTTGATATTGGGGTCTAGGATAAGGATTCTATTGTCTTTTTAGGTTAATTATCTCATTAGAAAATGTCCTTAAGATGTTCTTGACATTATCCATATCAGATGACTGGATAGGGAAATCTACTTTAGCAGGTTGTTGAGGAAATGTATACATAGACACAAGTGGGGCTATGGGATTAGGGGCTTCTTGAGGTAAAGGTAAGGTAATCTCTGGAAACATGGGCATAAGAGGCCTTGGGGGTAACTTTCCAGCATCTATTAAGTTAGTTTTAGCTCTGACTGCATAGTCATAGGCTTCTGGCAGAGTCTGACCTCCAAGTGACTAAATCATTACTGATATATCTGAATTTAAGGCTTTAAGATAAAATACTATAGCCATACCTGGTGATGGTCTTGCTGTAGTAGGAATTCTTTCCCAAGTCTTTTGAAATATTGAATTGAAATCAGTCATTGCTTCTTGTGGTGCCCTTTTGATAGTAATCAATTGTTGCAACAAATAATATTTATCACCCTTTTCTTCAAATCTTGTAAAGAAAGCATCTCCATGCAAATCCCATGTATATATTATATTTGGGGGTAAAGATCTGTACCAGTCTAGAGCCTTCCCCTTCAAAGAAGCTACTAACAATATTATAGCCACATTTTTATATGTGATCACATGTATTACACAGACATCAGACACATCCTATAGATGTTCTTCAAGTGTTTTGAAATCTTCCCCACTGAATTTGGGCAGAGCTTTCAGGGCATTTACTGGAATAGGATCCCAAGTGGCTAGTGGTACTGGGAGAATCAGAGCACTGTCAATGTTCTAATTTGAAAATTTATTTGGGGCTATAAATGCTCCCATGTTTTCTCTTGGTGTTGCTATAAACTGATTGACCCTTATTCTTGAATTAGCTATCAATGGTGGTAAAAGAATACCTGGGTTCATAGCATATTAAGCTCTTGTTACTAGTCCACAGCTCTGACTCCTTGTAGCTCTCTGGTTCATACAATCTTGAAAGAAACTTTAAGAGATTGTCCCATTGGGCGTGCTAAAAACTATTGATGCTTAAAATTTCACTATTTCTAACACCAACATGGAAAGTTTTAGGAATTTGGGACTTGTGACCTGAAATGACCTCCAAATTTTAAATAAGCTGGCTCTTCTTTATCTCAAATGTATTGTGGGAAAAAGAGATAAAAATTAAACAGAATCACCAATGCAATGAAAGAAAATTTAACTATGGTGATGTGCCTAAGTATGATTTGTTCCTTAATACTAAGCACAGTGAAGCTATTTTTAGGATTCAATTACATTAAAGAGCAAACAATGCATGATCAATGTAAAATATGCAAAAAAATAGAATCAAAGGCTCACAACTTAGATGATTTTTCAATAACACAAAAAATATCAATAAAGGCACATAACTCAGTCTTATTATTAATTTTCTAGTCACATAAAAGGCACTGATACATGCACAATTATACAAAAATTTTGAATTAAGAAAATAGAATAAAGGCAAATGATATTACTGGCCATAGTAAGAAAGTCTCAAAAACTTCTTGTAAATCTCTAATAATAATCTATCTACAAAAAATTCTCTCCATTTCCATTACTCCCTTTTCCCCTATCTCAGTCCTTGGACCTGCGATTTAAACCCATATTTATAGCATAGGTCTTGCTCAAGATTGTTCACATGATCAAATCCCAACGGTCTAACCAAATTAGAACTTAATTGGAAGTGTCTGACTGAAGATATCTTTTAGATCTAAAATGGTTAGCCTCTCTAAAAGTTCATTGGCTGAAATAGATACTCATGACATTTCCCACTATGAAATAGGTGAGGACACTTGGCAGCATCTGCTAGTCTTAACAAGTGACACGTGGTGACTTTTGCTTATCTATAGAAGCTTTAGATACCTTTTGAGAGTCCTGTGGAAGATGACACATGACAACTTCTACTTAGCTTTAGAAACACTACAGAAATATTTGGGACTCATTTAGATTCATATAGATGATGACACTTGGTGCTCTCCACTTACTTTAGGAACTCACCTAGAGCCCACCATAGTCCTTTCTCAGTAATGAAACCAAAGATAGAAACTGCGAATGTCGACACTTGGCGAGTTTTGTTGATATTACAAAGGACATGTGGCACTTTCAGTGTAACTTAGAGAAACATATTAAAACCTTCCATAGTTGCCACTTGGTGCCTTCTGTGCACACTAAGAGAAGCTTATTGAAAGAAGCTTTTGAAACTTATAAGAAACTAAAATGTGGATGCTGACACTTGTCAAGCTCTGCAGGTATATAACAGGACATGTGGTAGCTTCCACTTTACTTAGAGAAATTATAATGTGTCCCAGATGATGACACTTGGCATGTTCTGTGTGACTCTGAGACTTAGACAAAACTTAGGCAAAATGAAAACCTACGCCCATGCTCTGTGTCAAAACCTTCACTCCCAAAATTGAAACGCGTAGGGATAAAACTAGAGCGCACAACTGAAATTCAAAATAAAATGTAGAGTATTTTACTCTACAATCCCAAAAGTAATATACTTAGTGAAGGACCAAATCAAACCTTTCAAAATAATTCATTGGCGAAGACTTAGCCAAAATACTAAATAACAAAGCTATGAAAAGGAAAACACTTGGGTTTTTACATGTAATAGACTTCAACTTTGTATAGGAACATTTCTTGCATATTAGACATGAAATCTGCGTACTAGACATTAACAAAGGTATATACTCAGACACTTTTTGTAAATAGGGGTGCCCAATTTTGGCTTGAGAGGCCAAAACTTGGTCAACAGTCATATTGCAAGATTTTTTAAAATCAAGCTCTCTATTGATAAGAAGGTGCACAGACATCCTAGTGCATTCAAGAAAGGTCAATCCTTGGTATGGAATCCTAAGGAAGTGAAGACAAAGAAAACTATTTCGATTTAGCTAAAAGATCAAGGTGGAGTGCCTACTAAAGCAAAAGAGGAATCAGATATGAAGAAAGTTTAGGAATGCCAAGAGAATATGTCATCTATCCAGATAGAAAAAGAAAATCAAAAGTTAGTTCAAGTCAATCATAAGGAAAAGACCAAAGTTCTAAATAAGGCTAGTTCTGAGGTATGTATGGATCTAAGAGAACACCCTATTATTTTTTAGCATGTTTCATACAAAGATTATTAGTTGTCAATGGCTAGTGATGAGGTTCTTTCTTTAGATGAAAAGGTATGTCATGAATATTTGTTCTCTCCATGTATTGTCAATTAATTCTTTAAAAAAATGAAGAATATTGTAGTGGATGAGCATGTTTCTTCTCTTAATCTTAAGAAGAAGAATAAGAAGAATAACTATTAGTATTAGATGACCAAGGAGGAGAAGTAATATGAGGAGTTTTGGGCAACTCTTACTTTCACATTGTTCTAGGACATTGTGGGTTAGGTTGTCTCTATCTAGGCTTCAAGGAGACACTTGACAAGCAAGAGGAATTTGGTGGATGCCAATTAATATTTTTTTGATATTTCAAGACAAGAATATCATTTTATGATGTGTTTGGTTAAGGAGGAGCTAACTCAGTTAGCCTGAGTGGCTTAAAGAGCTATGCATGATTTGAGGGGGAGCATATGTGATATGTTCCAATCATGGTTGAGATATGAAGAAGTTTGCTACAAATGTGAATTTAAGAATACTAATATTATGACTTGATAAAACCAATTAATATGTTTTGACAAAGTATTTAATCTTCATGAATGAGCAAAGGGATCTGGTGAGTTTTGTAAGTAGACAGGTCCAAAGATCAGAGAAATCCAAGTCCAGATTGGTGCATATCAAAGGGGAGTAACTGTTTTATATGCTTAAAATTATATAAATATCCTAAGCATCTAAAATATTATTTGATTACATACATTCTATTGAGAAATTTTTGTTGGCATGTTTAGGAAGAGACCCTTTGTCATTAATGTCAAAGGGAGAGAAAGACCAAAATGAAGAAGTTCAAGTGAAGTCATTTTGATGGTGTTTTGCCATCAATGACAAAGGGGAATATTGTTGAGAATTTCATTGATTTTAGGTTGTCATTGATGTCAAAGAGACCATGATTCATATTGCATTAATGACAAATTGATCATATTGATAGATTGAAGAATATATGGCATATGTGCAGATCAATAAGGATAAAGAAGAGGTTGTGAGGAATCCATAGATGTCTTGATGAAGTTATGGTGTGTCATGTGATCTTTTAGATTGATAAATATGCATCGTATATCTTAAGGGAAGCTAGACCAAAACTTCACATCATGCAAATATGTATGATCCAACAAGTCTGTGCATTTTATTGCAAGTACTCATAAAGTTAACAATGGGAAAATGTTTTCATGGTGATGTTGTCTATAGTGCCAAGAAGGTACCCTAAATATTTGGAGTCTTGAATTATTTTATATCTCAATATATAAATATTATAATCTTCTTTAGTATATTGTGATGGGCAAGAGACCTTCAAGTTTAACCAAGTTGGAGTCTAAGGTCAACTAGTCAATAGATCTAACAATCCACATTAAATCATAGATCTTGATCCAATGGTGTGCATAAAAGTCAATATGTCAAAGAATGAATACACTAGTGATATGTATCACATTTAAAATTCCTGGATAGAATATCAATGATAAATATATGATCATGCATTTATAACATCAATGGAGTGGGTCGAGTCAAATAGTCAATGTGTGCAGAAGGCATGCAGGGCTGCCAAGTAGCATAATCATGGGAGCTCAGATCAAAGATCAATGGTGAGTGTTGCAAGGTAAATACTAGGCTAATCCATAGAGATATATGGATCATATTTTCTCAATTTTTATAGGTTACATGAGATGAGGTCAACATGTCTTATGTTTAACAGCTACTCAGTGACCATTGGAATTTGAAAATTTAAATTTGTGAGGGAAAACTAGTACACTTTTTTAAGATATAAATTTTGATATATGCATAATTTAATCATGTCGTAAAATGAAAAGTTATATAAGACTTCAATTCATATCCATATAATCTATTTATAAGGTTTGAATGTCTATACAGTCAAATTTGTTGATCTCCAAAGTTGACTATGTGTTTGACCATGGTCTATAAGTGATCTGAGAAGGATATTTGAGATGTTCTTGATAGTGTCTTGATGTTTCAAGATGAAATCACTATTTAAAAGTGTTTTATACTCTAATAATACTATCTATGTGGATTTTTTAGGTTTTACCAATCCATATTCATTATGAACAAAGTCTTGGAACCTGACTATGTTTATTAAATACACTAGTAGTTTGAGTGACCATGTTATAGAAGTAAGTTAAAGGTGTTCTAAGAAGAATTAAAGGAGAAAATGAGAATGGAGATGTTATATAAGTATCTAAGGCTTATTAAAAGTAATTGGTTGTCATATTTTTCTCCTAATCAGTTATAGAGATCCAAAATAGTATAGCTATATTTTGACTACATGTGATCAGTCTAAGTGGTCATTTTGAGTGAGTTGATTTGAGTTATTAAACCCTATGTTGAAGTTTATAAAACACATGGAGGTGTATAATATGTCATAAATGTTTCACCCATGTGATCTAATCATATTTATATGTGAAATATTTGAATGTTTGCTTCATATGTTTGAGATTATGTTTTCTTTGTATGAAGACCTAAAGAGCAAGGAGACCTATTTGGTATGTTTGAGTGTTGACTTGGTGTTCTAAGTGGAATGGACCCATGAAAGAGTTATAAAAGGGATATTATAAATATTATTGATATTTTATAATAATTGGTGAAGGATAAAGGTGGTCCAAGTAGTCTCACATATAACATGTGAGTATGAAGGCCTAATTATTTTAGGTGTCACCAAGTCCTAATGGTGGTTTAGGGATAATAAGATAATGGAAAACCTATGAGAATTGATTTAAGATATGTCTTAGCATGATATAAGTCTTAAGGGTTAAGGCAAGTCCTATGGCTGACCAAGAATATAATATTCATGAAGACTCTATAAAGATTGAAATCAAAGGTGATGGTTTCTAGACTTGTGAGAATTGAGTTGAGCAGTTGTGCGAGCGAGGATTCAAGTGAAGGAGATAACCTTAAAAGAGAAGGTATAGTTCATTAAGGATCAATAGAGAGTGAATAGGATTATTCAATATTATCTTATTAAGTTGATGCAAGAGATCACACAGGTCATTAGACCTAATGAGCCTAGAAGAGGCAGTTTGAACAAGTTAGTCCTAGAGGTAGATTGTGAGAGATTAGAGGTGAAGAGTGTATAAAAAGGTGATCATCATCATTTCAAGAGTATAAACAGGTTTTCAAGGTGATTTGAGTTTAATTTTAGTTTATTGGGTGCTTGGTTTCCTAAGGGGTTATAGCCTCTTTGTTAGTTAGAGCTAGCTAAAGGTCAAGTAGGTGCTAAACTAAATTAAAGGGTAGATGCTCCTTGATCAGTTTTTATTGGTCTAAATGTTGGATCTTGTTTTATAGTACTGTAGTCCATATTTTAGGTTTAAATGGGTTTTATCCCCCAAGAGGGTTTCCCACATATTTATATGTTTATGTAAAGTATACTCTTATGTATGCTTTGGATGTATGTGCTTTCATGTTTATGTTGCTTGATCAAGTTGATATATGTTGAATGTTTAAGAATTGGTAATTGAATTGGATTATCTAGTATCACTAATTCACCCCCTTCCCTCATTGATTATACCTCTAACCATTTTTATATTTGATAAATACATGATGTGAATATATTGACACATAGATCAATTATATTGTGCTTATGAACAAACCAAAGTGTCATACTCAGCCCCATGAAAGAAAGGGAAAGGTCATATAGAACATACAAATCATGAAATTTTTCAAGATGAGATAAGAGGTGATGGTTATGGGTAATGATAGGGCATTTAATGTGATATCATCTAATAGGGGTCCCATATCATTCACCAAATTCAGATTCAGGATAGTCATTAGATTTACATGACTAACATCCATTACCAAAGGGTTTTCATCATGTAAGGTGGTGGCATATCTGATTGGCCATTATCTATTTTCAAGGGTGGATGATGATAGAATGAGATTTGATTGAAATATAATAGGTTTTGAAGTCTGATGTGTGTCTCAAATCAATGATGTAATACCACTATGTGGGGACAAGCCATTGAGGTCTCAAATTATATCTTGTATGTTATATTTATCCATTTTATATATTACATTGATATATGTGATATGATATTAAACTTTAAATGTGTATTTACCCAAGGTTGTTTGAGTCCATCACCTAAAACATCATGTCATTTCCCCTCATCATCATGACCCAAATCACCTTAAAATATTTCACCACTTATAAAGTCTATATTTTTTCCATTTCCTACCACATCATCAATGTTCAAGATCACCATAAAACAAAACATCTCCTCCCTTCAAAAATCATTTCCATGCCATAAAAATTAACACACAACCTCATTTTCTAATGTCGCCTCCACCAGAAATATTAAATTATTTTTACATATTATATTATGCACAAAAGATGAGACAAGGTCAATGATCATGGGTGTCAAGTGAGGCATGACTACCAACTTAGACTACTTCAATTTAAAACTCCATGTTTTAGTAAAAAAATTTACATTCCTTCCAATGTAATTTAAACCTTTGGTACAATTGTAAATTACAAATAATAATATCTCTCAAATTGTGATACTATAATTTAGTATTTTTTTTTCTATTGGGCAATGATAATAAGTTTAGATTAATTGGTAGAGATTTGACCATACTATAGATACATTGGCTAGGATGAAGTTTGGTGGATAGAGAAAGTTCATCAGATGGAAGAATTCATTGGACCTCTCTCCTAAGATTTTCTCCTTTTAGATGGATCCATCAGAGGCCAAACAAATCATTTTATGCTAGAATAATTTTCTTTAGTATTCAAAAAGTAGAGTTTGGTACAATAAGATTATTTTTGGGACACCATAAATGTAGTATTAAAATAAAAATATCTACAACCTTAGTGTTTAAAATTACATCTTTGTTATATATCTAGCCTATACACTAATGCCTACATATTGTAAACTCTCTTATTTCATGTTACATTAGACTAGAGTGATTTAAGGGGGCAGGCATGGGGGTCATGAATCAATTTATTTAAAATAATCCTTCAATTTCATTTAACATCCATGAAGCATTCATTCACATATATACATTAGCCAATGTATACAAGCATCTATTAAAGCAAACAACATAAGAACACATGATATATGTTGAAAACCCTCTTAAGGGATAAAAACCTTTGATGAAAAACTTGGAATATATTACTATAAGTAATTAATAAAAAATTTAGTGGGACACCAACCCTTCACTAGTCAAGCACTAACTCAACTAGTCCTTTAGCAAGCACCAACTTGCAAGGAGGCACCAACCCCCTTAGGTAAATTAGAAACAAATAAAATACCTTGAATGTATTATCATCATTAGGCAATTTTTTCTCACTAAACTAAATATTAACACCTTATTTTTCTCTTCTCAACCTTCTATCTCTCTCATACAGCCTATTAGGCCTTCTAGCTCAACTAGCCCTTTCCTTGGAAAAATTAGGTCAAATGACCTTGCTCATCACCTATAGAAACATTTTTATATCTTCATGAAATATTAATCACACCTATATTATTATATTAAATACATTTTGTTTCCAAAACTTTATATCATTCACTCATATCCTCAATAATCTAACTAGTCAAAATAGGCCTATTAGACCTTCTCTTTATACTTAACTCTTCCTCTTACCCATCTTGGTCAGCCAATAACCCCATGATACTTGGATAACCCTTGGAATAGACCAAAAAAATGTTTTTTAATTTAATAAACCACTACATAGTTCTTTCATTACCCTTAAGTTCCAAAACCACCATTAGGCCTAATAGAGACCTAATGCAATTAGGCCTTCTCTATGCACATGTTTCAATTAAAAATCCTTAGAACACACTGAACCTCAAAAAATGGATTAAAAAATTCATACATGATTAAATTATACCCATTATAATCTCACCTTATGTTCCAAAAACCATTTATCTCATTTCACTCCTTAAACCACACAATTAGGTCTACTTGCCATTAGGCCTTCTTACTGCCAGAAAGTCTGTCTTGAAAATATTAAATATACACTCAAACTTGAAACATAACCATAATAAAAAATAAAAAGGATGGAAAATTTATTTATTTATTTTAAATAAAAATTTAATTATAATTCACCAAATAGGTAAAATTACCTCAAACTGATCAACTTCATATGCTCACTCAGAACTACACACATGCCTTAAGAACCCAGTTAAAAGCCTTTCAATTTTCACACCTTTATGGGAGTTTATCATGAATAAAAATGTTTTAAAATTGACCTTTAATATCTATATAAAAAATTTACATGCATTTTGTTCTTCAACACTACGAAAAAACACTCAGGAACAACAATCTCACTCACATACAAAAAACTGCATGTAGCTCCGAAAACACAATCAAGAAGATCAAGTATTAGAACACCTTGAGAAAAATTTTATGATATTCCAATTATTTTAAATTAACCTTAAATATCCTTTTAACATTTTTTAAAATATTTATTACAAGGTTCAATATCAATATTGGTCTTACATACCAATCTCACATCTTCACCTTACACAGACTTCACTATGTTAGATAGGTCACTTTGAGAAAAATGTTTTGCTTATGTTTTACATCACCAAGACTTATAAATAAAGGTAACATGAGTTATAGGTATTTAATAATTACCTCATTCATTTTTATCAATCCCTAATCCTCTAAAAATAATCCTTAATCTATTTCTCACTACTACCTAGTTTTCTCACTATCTTGCTCATTAGGCTCTTTTAGCGATAGGCCAACCTCCATGACTGGTTTAGAAAATTTTAGGTTTTGAAAAATATTCAAAAACTTACATGGTTAGAAACTAAAATTCTCACACATCATCCTTCATCCATTTTCATGCTTTGACTTAGTAAACCCTACCTGTTACATCAAAATTTAGAGAAATAAAGGGTTTCGTATAGCTTCTAATCACTCTTATAAAAAATAAAAACCATATAAATAAACATAGAAGAGTCCTTTACATGTTATAAACATTAAAAAAGGTCAACAAAACCATTATGAGCCATAACCAACAAAATATTTCCTATCTATTCATTATGAGGGCTTTGACTGGTTTCCCTTCTTAGCAATCATTTATAAAGGATTATCCCTCAAATCCAAAACCAATGCTAGGAAATTCAATATAGGACCCTTCCCCAACATCCATGAACTAATAAAAATTTCATGTAAAGGTTTCACATGCCAAAGATCATAATAAAATCCTTCTCAAGTTTACAACACCCCATTCTGTACATAGAGAAGACCTCAACACCAATTTTCATACTTTATCCTTCAGGATAAGAATTATAACTTGGTCAACACACTTAACAGATCCTCTCACACCTTTGTCAATTATCTCAAGAGACACCTTGGGAAATGAAATTGACCCCTCATTAGGCCACACTAGATCTCTTTGTACACTAGACCTTGAACTTCCAGTCATACTTTGACCTTGATCACATCTTGAACCCTATTGTACTATTATAAAAACCTCACTCTCATGTCAAATGAATTAATACCTTGCTCACATGCTATCACCCATCATATCATAAGCCTTATATTGATTACCTCATATCGTTACCAACCCTGTGCCTCCTTGTTAGGTTTCTTCATGTAAGGACTAAGCCTCAAAACTTGAACTTGAAACTCATCTAAAGTCTTATTTTCTTTTTACTCATTATTTACATAGCTTTGTATACTTTCTTATGCCTATACTAACTTATACTGATACATATCACCAAGCTTCACTATGCTTTATGCATACACCTTATCTTAGGGCTAGACTAGGCTTCTCAAGACACCTAGTACACATCAATAACTTACCTTGTACCATGAACTTGAATTTGACATTACATCAACCTAAAAAATATTACTAGGTTGCCTTCAAATTTTATCTTGTCAAAAGACTTCTTTATCAGATACCATCTTACCATGCATTACCTCAACTTTGACCTTGACATTAATGACGTCTTATCTTGACTTTGACATCAATGAGAAAAAAAATTCTTCAACATAAAAAATAGGAACATACCTCAACAATCTCCCCCTTTTTCATTGATGGCAATATTTACACAAAAATGGTCAGTCATAACTCCCCAAAATGGATCTTCTTTAATACTGACTTTTCTCCCAAATAAGAACTTTCTCCCCCTTTGACATTAATGAAAAAGGGTAATCTTATTGGCAACTATCTGATCCTTAGACCTGAAACAACACATTTTTTCTCTTCAAATAAACTTAACATAGATCATGATTACATACCTACTCTTAGAGCATAATTAACTCCCCTTGTTTCCATGAGAACTTTAGACATCATCAAGACTATGACTTGGTTTAATTAAGTCATCATAAAAAGTATTTATGACCAATCTCTTGTGATCACACCTATAGTAGACTCTTGACTAAACCTTGAATCTAAAAATTGAACATAGAACACAAAACTCCCCCTAAGGCCAACATGCTTCTTGCTTACTAGTTGAGTGCCTCCATGAAGCCTAATGTAGTCACCTCTGCTCTAGGGAACTAAAACAACATAAAATCAAGAGATTTCCAGATTTCCATGTCCTTACTAGATTCAACTTCCTTCATGATCCTCTTAGGCTTGAATAGTCATTTTGGCTTGACCTCTTCAATATTTCCTTGAAAAACATTCTGACTTAGTTTATTGGTCTTGACTCTATCAATAATATAAGCTAATAGAAAGAATTTTTAGCTTTCCTTTGCATATTGATTATGTTTCACCATGGAAAATAGTCCACTTGGACTTGTAGACTAGTCATCAACTTTGGTTACCTTGGGTTTCCACTCATTGTCTTATCTTCATTCTTGTACTCTAGAAGCCACAACTCTCTTGTTTTATATTGAGAAACCATGCTTACAGTATTTTTCAATATTACCAACCTTTTGATAGTTGAAACACACTATTCTTTTTGATGGAAACACACCATAACCCATACCTATTGACTGATGACTCTCATCATCGTTCTATTCAAATTCATTCTTAGAGGCCTTCTACAATGCCTTGCTTTATGTCTAAATAATTTACATGAATAATAATAGCCATTGAAAGGGTTAGCATACCTTATATTATTAAGAGATCTAATAATATTAGACTTAATTATACCATCACCCTCATTATTTGATTAATCATTGACCTTCTTGATCATATTAGTGTTCTTATTTTGGTCTCTACTGAAAACAAGTCCTATTTTGCCATTAATAGTCATTTGACTACTTGAAATGTTGTATAGATCATTGGTACTCTTTTCAAACCTCATATATTACTTAATTTAAACATTTAGACTCTTCTTGATTTAAACATCTTGCTTCCTCAACCATGAAGAGGAATTCATTGACATCAGGTCCATCACCTTTATGATCACTCTCAAAATCACTTCTCTCATTCTCATCATATGATTAACAATCTTCCTTGGTGTGGAAACTTCTTTTGTTCTTGAAAAACTTCTTATCATCGTACCTCCTAAAGTTTTTATTGCTCTTATCAGACCTGTAGGACCTTTTATCATCATCATAACCTTCATCATTCCCTTAATCATCCTTTGTATTATGCTTATGAGGGAAATTGTTAGTAAAGTGTCCAATCTCTCTACAATTGAAGCATTTAAAGGGCAACTTGCCCTTGTATTTACCTAAGCATGTCTTTAACTTTATTGAAAACATAGTTATCAACTCATCATCATCAATATCAGATTCATCATTATCTTTGAATTTATTACCTTGTGTCTTCTTCTCCTTTTGATTATTTTCTACTTTGAATGTAGTTTCCTTATTTGCAAGTCTTCCTTAATTTGTCCTCATATCATATGTTGTTAGGGTGCCAAGAAGTCCATCCATCTCTAGTTTGTCTAGATCTTGCATTTCTTCAACAATATATACCTTAGAATCAAATGAGGGAGTTATAGATCTCAAAACTTTTTGAAAAATAATATACTCTTTTAATTCTTCACTTACCTCTCTTATGATGTTGACCACTTCATCAACCCTCAAAAATTAGGTTGCAATGTTCTCATATTCATTCATTTTTAGGATTTCAAATTGTCTTCTATGGGTTTACAATTTAGCCAACATGAACTTGGAGTCTCCCTCATGAATAGTCTTCAGTCTATACCACATTATCTAGCATACATATAGTGCATCACCTTCATTACCTCTGATAGGCCACACATAATACCATTCATTATAGTTGAATTATTGTCACTAGCCTTCTTTCCTATTACATCTATAGGAGGAATAGGGGGTGTAGTATATCCATCCAAGACTAATTTCCAAAAATCATGACTGATAAATTATATATGTCCTCATCTTGACGCTCCAAAATTCATAATTGGATACATTAAAGAACATATCCTTACTTATATAAAAACCACCTTGTGCTTGATTAGCCATCTATGCTTGCTTAAGATCTCCTTTAGGCTATTAGGCCTCCTTAAAAGGACTTGATCTAATACCAAATTTTGTAAATGAAACTAATGATATTGTGTGAATTAGTTTCTTTAAAACAATCCTTCAATTTCACATCACATCCATGAAGCATTAATTCACATACATACATTATCCAATACATACACAAACATCTATAAAAGCAAATAACATAAGAACAGATGATATATGTGGGAAACCCTCTTGGGTGATAAAATCCACTGATTAAAAACTTGGAATTTATTCCTATAAGCAATGAATCAAACTTTTAGTGAGGCACTAACCCTACAAGGAGTACCAAACCCTCACTAGTCAAGTACCAACTCAATTAGTCCTTTATCAAGCACCAACTTGCAAGGAGGCATCAACCTCCTTAGGTAACTTAGAAAAAACACAACTACTTTAAATATTTTATCATCATTAGACGCATGTTTCTCACTCAATTTAATATTACCACCTTATTTTTCTCTTCTCAACCTTCTATCTCTCTCAAATAGCCTATTAAGCCTTCTCACTCAATTAGCCATTTCCTTGACAGAATTAGGTTAAATGAACTTACTCATCACATGTAGATACATATGTATATATTCATGTAATATTAATCACACCTATATAATGATATTCAATCCCTTTACCTAGTTCCAAAAACTCTATATCATTCACTCATATCCTTAATACTCTAAATAGTCAAAATAGGCCTATTAGATCTTCTCTTTATACTTAACTGTTGATCTTACCCATCTTGGTCAGATAATAACCTCACAATAAATGTATCACCCTTGGAATAGAAAAACAAACATGTTTCATAAGTGAATAAACCACTACATAGGTTTATCATTATCCTTAAGATCTAAAACCACCATTAGGCCTAATAGAGACCTAATGCAATTAGGCCTTCTCTAAGCACACATTTTACTTAGGCCTCCTTGGAACACCTTGAGCCTCAAAAAATAGATGAAAAACTTCATAAACACTTAAATTATACCCATTATAATTTTAAATTATGTCCCAAACACCATTTATCTCATTTCACTCCTTGAACCACATAATTAGGTCTACTCATCATTAGGCCTTCTTATTGCCAAAAAGACTATCTTGAAAATTTGAAACATACACTCAAATTTGGCACATAACCATAATAATAAATCACATGGATTGATCCTTAATGATTTTAGGTTCAATAAAAATTCCATTAGAATTCACCAAAGAGGGTAAAATACCTCAAATTGATCAACTTCATATGCTCACTTAGAACTGCACAGATGCCTTAAGCACCTAGTCAAAAGCCTTTGACTTTTCACACCTTCATGGGAGTTTATCATGAATAAAAATGTGTTAAAATTAAACTTTTATACCTATATAACAACTTCCTATGCATTTTATTCTTAAAAACTATGCAAAAACACTCAGGAACAACAATCTCACTCACATAGAAAAAATGCCTGTAGTTCTATAAACACAGTCAAGAAGATCAAGTCCTAAAACACCTATGATAAAAATTTTATGATCTTAAAATGAATTTAAATTAAACTTAATAATATTTATAACATATTTTAAAATATATATGACAAGGTTCAATATCAATATTGGTCTTACAGACCAATCTCACATCTTCACCCTACACAGACTTCACTATGTTAGACAAGTCACTTTGAGAACAATTTTTTTATTATTTGTTTGCATAACCAAGAATTATAAATAAATTTAAAATTATTTATAGGTATTTAATAATGACCTAATGAATTTATATCCATCCCTAATCCTCTGCAACCAATCCCTAATCTCTTTCTCACTACTACCTAGTTTTCTCACTGTCTTTCTCATTAGGCCCTTTTAGTGATAGACCAACTTCCATTATCAGTTTAGCACATTTTAAGTCAATAAACTTCTTATTAAATTAAAAATGGGCACAAAATACAATTCTCACACATCATCCTTCATCCATTTTCATTTTTTGACTTGGTTAACCCTTCATACTACCTTAAAATGTTGAGAATCAAGGGGTTTCCTATAGCTTCTGCTCACTCTTCTAACAAACCAAAAAAATATAGAAAAACCTGGAAGATTCCTTTACATGTTCCAAACATCAAACCATTTCAAAAAAACCATTATGATCCATAACCAATAAGGTCTTTCCTATAAGCTCATTATGAGGGTTTTAGGAGGGTTTTGACTAATTTCCCTTCGTAGCAATCATTCATAAAGGATTGCCCATAAAATCCAAAACCAATACTAAGAAATTAAAGATAGTAACCTTACCCAACTTTAGTTAACTACTTAGTATATCATGAAAAAATTTCATGTGCCAATGAGCATAATAAAATCCTTCTTGGGTCTGCAACACCCCATTATGTGCACACATAAGACCTCAACACCAATTTTCATGCTTTATCCTTTAGGATATGACTTAAAACTTGGTAAACACAATTTAAAAAACCTATAACACCTATATTAATTCTCTAAAAATATTTTACACCTTGGGAAATGAACTTGACCCCTCATTAGGCCACACTAGGTCTCTTTGCACACTAGACCTTAAACTGCTAGTCATACTTAGACCTTGATCACACCTTGAAACATCTTGTTCTATTATCATAACCTAATTCTCATGTAAAATGTGTTCATATATTTTTCACACACTATCACCCATCATTTCACAAGCCTTATAATTCTTACCTCATCATGTTACCAAACTTGTGCCACCTTGCTAGGTTTATTCATGTATGAACTAAGCCTCAAAACTATACCTTGGAACTCATTTGAATGCTTAATTGATTCTTACTCATGTTTACATAGATTTTTATACCTGATTATGCCTATACTAACATAAATCACCAAGCTTCACCATGATTTATGCATACACCTTCTCGCAAGGCTAGAATAGGCTTCTCAAGAGACCTAGTACACAGTAGTAGCTTACTATGTACCATGAAATTAACTTTGACATGCCATCAAACTCAGAATAATTGCTAGTTTAGCTTCAAATTCTCTCTCAAAAAAGAGATAAAATTTTTCCTTAACATTTTCTCTTGTCAAAATACTTCTTTGTCACATACCATCTTACCATGCATGGCCTCAACTCTGACCTTGACATTTATGACATCTTATCTTGAATTTGAAATCAATGACAACAAAAATGCTTCAACATAAACAACAAGAATATACCTCAACATAAGGATGATCAATAATCAGCCAAGTTTAACATTCACCACAATATTAAGTTTTAAAACATCACATGACATTCATATATGCCTCCATACTTCTTATTTGTGCATAACATGCACCTATGGAAATATATTGAGATGACATCTGAGTGAGGTATTTATTTCAAAATAATTAAAGCCTTGTCTAAACACCATTTCAACTACAATCATGTTACTCCATGACAACACATTTATGTGAGGCATTTTATAAAATAATCTACTTGTCTTATTTATGATATTACTATTACATAGGATTTGAGTATGCTTTCATAGGCTAAATGAGAAGATTCATTTAAAATTTGATGGTAGACCCTACTACCTATCATGTAAAATTTTGATGATGATTATCCACTTAACATTGCCCTTCATATGGAAGGTAGTATAGTAACTACATACCACCATAAGGAAACACATGTGATAGTAGAAAACTTACTTGACAGGACAAGTAATATTGTATTGATAATCAAATAGACACATTGAAGGTTACATTGTATCCTTCCACTTTACCTATTATAAAATTACTTACACATTCCTTTGACTATGAAATAATAATAGCACTTGTTGGGTTAGTTTTTTTATTTAGGCCTAGCTTTCCTTAGGCATGCACTAAAGTGATTAAATCCCAATGAGCTGGCATGCTATTATTTCATATAATACATACATTTATTGCATGCTTACCTAAAACACACAGCAAGGGACCAGTTCCCATTGTTTTTTTTGCATGAAGGTGTATTTGGCATATATCAATGCTCGAACATAAACTTTATTCAATGACTAACCAGAAAAAGAAATGCACAGTTGTGGGCCTAAATTTAGTTAAATGAACAAACATAATTAAAACGACTAGCACTATTATTTCATGAATCCACATAATAACATTTAGGTAACACAGCTTCTATTCATCATATTCATAATAGGTTCACAAGTCACATGAAAAATGCATGATGAAATTTAATGATGCAACTTAGCTATAAACTAGAGTACAATAGTAATATTATAATGATTTACTTGATTACATAAATGGAATAATAATCAAAATCAATCACAACATTCAACAATAATAAGTAGAAATACAAATCTCTAATCATGGGTATTTATACTTGGTTCTCCCTGACCAAGTATTTACAATACTAATAACACTCTGAGTGACTAGCCAATGATCTTCAGTGGATTAAGAATTATGGTAGCCAACTATATTGCTTCCCTAAGGACCTAGGCCTTTGTGCCCCTATATTCCTATTCAATATTATATATACATCACTAAGTGCCTATCTTCTCATAGGTCAGTGCCAGATTCATGGGTGACTTAGTTTTTTTAATCCCTAAGAATTTTTCCTTAACCATCTCCTACTTCCTATGCACTCCCCAATTATTTCATTAGTGTTTTGATCCCTCATTTCTTGGGTTTTCCCTTTGTAATGCATATTCTATAACTAGGTCTTCTCATGCTCTAAACTCTTGTGCCATTATCTTTCACACTATTATTCTTTCATGTCATGCTTCTTCTACATTGTGTGCCTCTATCAAAATACTTAGCCAAAATTTGGAGTCCAACATAACCCCATACTATGCCATTAGTCCATCATATACTAATCACCAATTTTAGATTCTAACAAACATCCAGGGACAACTTGCTTGATTTGATTTTTGACATCTTCCCAATGTGACAATGTGTTGAGAAACTTCATAATTATTTCCTCAATGGCCATTTTTAGCTTTTGAGTCTCCTTGGGTTGTTTGGGACACTCACTTACTTTATTGACCAAATGTTTAAAGGATGTGGAATAATATTTATAAATGCCCTCAAACATGGTGACTTTAGTTACGACCTATCCTCAGAGTGTCATAAAGTTAGAATTTATTTCTTATCGATATGTGTTTATTATCTCTTCCATGGCCTCTACATCCTTAAATACATTTGTGCATTTGGAGTGGTAAGGGTTGTATCAACCAATTACTAGCATTGAAGCTCTTTTGCTTGAAGATGATTTTCCAAGTTTTATTTAGGTCATGTCAGCTTCTAAGAAACCCCATCTAAAATTGAAATTACATCTTCAACTCCATGCAAGGTTTTCTTTCACACATCCTCAGCTTTGGAAAATTACTCTATTTCCCATACTTTCTCATATCTGGGGCTAGGTTTCTCTTTGAACCATTTCAAAAGGAGGTATAAAAGAGTCTCTAGCTTATCAATTACCTTGCCAGATAAAGGGTCTCCATCTATGAGCACTGGGACTTCACCTATAATTTCCTTTTAGATATTAAATGTTTTCACCTTGGTAGTTGTTTCTACTTTCAACTGGTGCTTCAACTCAGCCAACTCTTCTTCTAGTTTGATGCAAGCAGTGACGTCTTTATTATATAGCTCCACCACCTTGGCATGTTTAAGTTCAACCTACCATACATCAAACTCTACAAGGACAATTTAATATGTGACCTTCATGTTAGTTTCAAGAGTGTCATAGTAGTATGTATAGAGTTAAGCTAACTAGGATCTACTAAAACTTAGTGGGTAGAATTGCCACCTACATATCCAATACAAGACTATCATATGACATCTCAAAGTGTAATTTTTTTTTGTACATGTCAAGTAAGAAAGACATCTTGTGATAAATTTGGTAAGATGCATCCTCTTAAGCAAGATGAGAATATAGATAAATTATATTTTCATGGATACCTTTCTAGTATTAGATATGGAGATTGGTGACTACATCAAGCTTGTCTATTTTGACCACAAAGTCATCAACTAGCACTTTCCCTTTCAAGGGATCTTGATCAAGTATGTCTACATCCATGTCTAACTAATGTGAAATGGTCTTGATGTCGAGGCCACTTAGTCCTACTTCTGCTTCAAAACCATGCCTCTCTTCACCATATAAATATCTACTCTCCATCTACGTTTCCTCAAGAGTGGTATCTTCTTGCCATAATGGGGAGGGTGTCTTATCAGAGTCAGTATATTATTTTTTAGGTTTAAATATCTCTCTAAGGTCCCTTATGGTAGCTCTCCCAACTCCTCCCTGTTACCTTCTTTAGGATCCTCTATCTCATGTTCTAAGGGATTAGTTTCTATACTTAGTGTTGAGCCTTTCAACCATTTTGCTAGTGGATCCCTCTTTGGTAGTGACTGGATAGTCCTTTAACTTTTCAAAGGATCTATCTGATATCTTATATTGCCATCATGCTTAGGGTACTTCTACTTCCTTTCTAGTGGTGGTTTTAAAGGGAGTTTCTCTCTCTCATTCTTTGAGATCCCTAAAGATTTCTTCTTGGGCTTCAACATATAAAATAAAGTATGAATGGAATCCCTAACTAATTCTTGATGCACTTTTATGTTCATTCTATCTGAGTTAACCTTTTCTCTATAAGCTTTATTCCAAGGGTATCCATACATCTGGTAGAGAGTGTGACTCTTCAAATCAATTTGTTTAGCTTCAAGTGTCATAGGCTATGCATCATATATTTTGTTGATAGAGTTCATAAAGTACTGCACTATGAAAACATAAAGTATATTTAGCTAAGCAAAAAATTCTCTATAGGGGGCCATCTTGATGCATGTAAGGGAGTAATGTTAATTTATAGCAAACTTTTCTTGGTCAGCAACCTGTTTATGCAATTATTTTGTAATGTGCCACTCATTCCCAAAGGCTTGTTTCCTCCTATCATACCATTATTTTATATTTAGCTTACAAGATGGAGTGATCAGGAAAGGGAAGGTGAATTCCTTTTACTACTCCATAGGAGACTTATGATTGACTAGGTATGCCCATCTCAATTCTATAGAGGTGTAATCAAGTACACTAATTTCATCACCTATTTCATTAAATACCATTAACAGAAGAAATGTGCTGCATAAAAACCTATGGTTGGGCACCTAGTGAGCTTTCTTTACATCTTCTATGATTTTATTTGAAAAGTATAGCACCTAATTGTATTTTAACCCCTCAAATACTTGGTGTGAAACATATAGGTGGTCCATGTCCACCTCCTTCCATCTGTCTTTGTCTCCAACCTTCATCATTATAATTTGTGTGTCTACTCAGAGGGAAAAATCTTAAAGAATTTTGATGTGCATAGCATGAACTTATTTTCAATACTCAAGTGCCATAGTCATTTTATCTATCTCCTTTGTGTCTTCTAGATCATATGTAAGGTCTAAAACTGAGCAATATAACTCTAAAACTTTGCTAATTCTTACAAATTTAATTCTCATCCAATGCCCAATGAAGTAGATGTAGTCCTCATGCACCCATGAGATTAAAAAATTTACTATTTTTATTGGATTTCCAAATTAGGGAAGGTTGAAGTATTAGAAGAGGCCAGCATTATCTAAGGTAGTGAAAATATTTAAGTCATATAATAGCTTACTCTTGGTATTCTAGTGCTTGACTCTATAATCATTTAGTAGCTCTACCTCATTCCCAGGCTATCAATGATTGAAGTCAAAGAGATTACAGGTCATTATGTTGGATACCCAAATTTTAGTAGGAGTACCATCTCAGGGTATTACATTTCCTTAATCAACAAAGGTGGAGGTGGAGGTACTTGATCTTTCTTTCTCATTTGGCATGCCATCTATGTTCCTTCATCTCTCGCATGCACCCCTTATTCTTCATGTGTTTATTCTTTGATTATCAATGTCTCCCCACCAACACTCAATTATTCTTCCTTTGGAATTGCATGCAATGGTTCACTTTATTGGGCCTTTTTCTTAGGCTACATCACCATTTGTAAAGCCCAAAATTTGAGGCATGACCATCCAATATTCCCAAACTAATATGTTTTTATTGTTGTAAGAGCCTCAAATCTCTTGCTTCAATGCTCGCTAATGGTGGATGAAGACCTATGTAACCTAAAACTTAAAAAATCCTACTTGACCTTCCAATTCACCTAGTTCTAACTATTTGTCTCAACTAAAACACACCTCAAAATCTAAAATTATCTAAAATTCATCACTATATACTTGATTGGATGCATTGAATTTATGTTGCAAAAGTTCAAGTTCACTCCTTTGGATTTGTGAGTTCTCAATCATATCAATAGTAAAAAGTGAAATGAACCATTTAGCATTTTATAGGTTCAAGGGGGTAACTTGCATTTACTACCTAACCTCTTTGACCATCACTTCATATAATAAATGTGACCAATGGTATTGCAAAGATATGATGTTGGCACACTTACCATTATCAATATCTCCTTGTATTAATTACATATTCCTTCCCACACTCTTTCCAAAGTGCATGAAAACTATAAATAAAATTTTAATATTTAACCAAAGTTAGGAATTCGTTCTTTAACTCATCTATTTTATGGTTACACACCACATCATGTGTATTATTTGTTCTTATACACCTTTACTTGTGGGCCTTTATTTTTGTGTGTATTAATATAAACCACATACATGTAACACCCCTACCCCACAATAATAGTGCTTGTGGTCCTCCATGAGAACATAAGTATAAAATTACAAATGTTGAATATAATTCCACAAAAAGGGCATGCAACTAGTCTATCACTTTATTGCAAACAAGAGATCCTAAAATAAACAAATGGCATATGCATTATTGGTACTAAAAAGAAAGAATTATTCATAAAAATATGGTCACAATTGACCACCATTTTAATGACCAAGTATAAATTGGTGATCTAAATACTTCAATCAACATATGCTAGTGGCATAGATATTCTGAATAATAAAAGGACCATCCCAGTAGACATGAAGATTCATGTGAAATAAGAATTTGACTCAAGAGAGGATGGTTAGTATGGTGTTATTTCAAAAATGAAAACAAAATGAAAGGAACACACTAGCTAGCATAACATCTCTAGGCCTAGACACTAGGAAGAACTTAGTTAACAAACATGAATAAAACATACAACTAAAATGTAAAAGAAACCTTATTTTACCTCCCTTGGATGATCCAAAATGTTTGTTGTAGTGGCTTTCTCGGCTTGTGCTCATGAAGTCCTTGGAAATGGAAGCTTGGCTACCTCCATCTCTCCTTGGCACCTTTGGCTTGTGGCTTAGCTTGGCTTGGAATCAATTTGGCATGATAAGACTAGTATCTTGAAGCTTTTGGAACCAATTTGGCATTATAACTTTTCATAATCATGTATTTGAAGATATTTAAGCATAATAAATTTTCACTAAAATAGCTTGGAAATGATGTTCATGGCCTCTTTATTTATAGATTTTTGAGATTGATCAGAATCAACCTAAATCATCCATTTCAGGATTGAGACATGTAGCTAAGGATTAATATAATTATGAAATTAAAATTGATAAATAGGCTCATCAATATTTCGGTTAGAGGATCAATTAGGATGCATGGAGGGATTTGATGAGGCATGGGAGGAATCAATCCTAATATTTATGGCATTTATGGCCTAGGGATGTATTTCTAGGAAATGAGGTCACTTGATGATGCAAATATTCAAAATTCAATTCCAGAACAAATTATTCAACAAGTTTCCATGGAATTATTAATTTTGCCTTGATTTGGGTTATTTAGCTCTTAAGCATGTTTAAGTGCTTTGTGTAAAATTACTCAAATTGATCAAAATGTCTTGTTATTGGTCCAAATTTTGACTAGATTAGAATTGGATGTTCATGTCAGATGCGTTAGAACCGTTATCCCATTTAGGATGCTACTGATAATAAATAATAAATACACGTATCTTATGCAATATATTTTATATGAAAGAGCAATTCAGAGCACCTAGGTGCAAAATTAAAATTTTGACTTGAAATGATTTGATCAAATTTAGCTAACCCATAAATTGCATTGCCCCATTTAGGGACACCCCAGCCAAAATCAACACTTGAATATGTCAATTTCACATCATTTAGTGTGTTTTAGTGTTTTTTAGGCCAAATTGTGTATTTTGGGTAGAAATTGGTCAAAAGCCAAATTGGGGGTTATTGGTGGCCAGATTTAAGTGTCTACATTCTACCCCTATTTAGGAAGATGTTGCAAACCATAGGCAAAGTAATGTATTCTCAAATAATGAGAGATGACATGTATGCCAAAAAGAAGATGATGGTTGAAGAACAAAGCTCCAAATGGTTTTGGGAAGCCTATGATGATGCCCCCTTGAGGGAGTGGCTATCACAATTGTTGATGGATGGTCCCTCAAAAAGAATCAAGAAGAAAGGTGGAATCAACCCATGGTTCAGATTAATCCAAATGAGAAATGCTTGCATGCATTGATTTAAAAATATTATTGATTTACCCAAAGGCAATTATAATCAATAATAAAAGTCAAAATAATGATTTTCCCATAGGTAGTTATAGTCATTAAGAGGACCTAGATTGGCTAAAGATGATTGTGCCCCAGTTAGGGCTGATTAGCAAGCATAACTCAAGTATATAACCTGGAATATAGATTAAATATGATCAGGTACAAAATTATGAAAGAGATGAATAGAGGAATGAAATTGATCAATAGAAAATGATTCAGTTGTACCTTTCAATGAGGAAATGCACATACTTATTAGTAATGATACAACTAGAATGGTTAATGGGTTGAGTTGATCAAGGGTGGGATGGAAGGATCTGCCAAGGTGCCAAGGAGAAACTTCTATGGATCCATTGATTGTAGACCTTCTTAAAGCTGATTTTTACTATAGCATGTGATGGTAGGATTTATGATAGAACACCATAAAGACTTGGCCAAAATATACATAAGGACTAAATCTTGATATCCAATAAACCCTTTAAAATAATACACCAATGATAAAAACCATGATGATAATATTGGCGTATGAATATGGATAGACTTAAGAATAATGTGCTTGAGGAATCACCCAACAAACACATATATATCGAGTCAAGACAACAGTGCTAAAAGCAAAAACATAAGCAAGAAAATAAATAAACAAACAAATATAAAAACAAACAAACAAACAACTTTAAATAAATAAATAAATAGAAAGCCTGAAAATAAAAGGAAAAGAAAGCATCCTAATAATGACCATGCCTGAGTAAGGCAGATCGAGGATAACTGACTAGGCTTAGACAAGACAAATATTTTTGGATTTTTGAAATGTTATGAATGTTTTTAGCATTTTAAGGTATCTTAACTTGATCAAGAATTACAAGATACCTACTCACAAAATAATGAGAGTATTTGGATTAGGTTGCTTGTAAAATAGTGGGAGCATATAGAAAGGGGAACTGAGGTGACCTCAACATGAATTGAGCATGACCCACATAGTCCTAAAATGACCTCAAGTAATAGTAATTCCATCCACATAAAATGTGAGGAAAAACCAACTAGGTCCCAACAAGTTCTCAAATCTGGTAAATGGCTAGTCAAATGAAAACAATAATGGAAAGGTGATATGGCAATGCATGATAAACAAGTGTTGCCCCTAGTTTACCCATAAGCAGTTATAACTAGGATACAATGTCATAGGTCAGTGATACTAATTTTCCCATAGGTGGTTATAATTAGTAGCAAGACTGGTGAAACACTGATTTGCCCATAGGCAGTTATAATCAAGATCACATAAACAAACTTGATAAGATGAAAGATATCTTACCAAATCAATTGTCATACTAATTTCAAGACTGTCATTGAAACATAGATTGGATTGATTGTTGAAACTTGATTGGAATCTCCCCGTAAAAGGTGTAAGAAGAACCAAATGAACCAAGATCAAAACAGGATTGGGTAAGATGACTAAAAATAGGCTCTAGTCTAGATAAGAATGGAATGATAGGATGGCACGGTCTTGCTAAGGATAATAATGGTTTGATAAATTGGATGAAATGGTAAGAAGGTTTTGCCCAAGTGATGGGGTGAATGAAAGGATACGTGATAATGGAAAAAGGATATATAACAATGGCAATGGCATGGTAATGTGAAATGGTATGGTACATATTTTTGGCCTGCATGTAGTTTTTGATATATGATTCTATTTTTCCTATTGAGATGGAGATGCACATCCTAATAAATAAATGATACAAAAATAATACTCGATCATGTTAATTACTATCCCAAACCTCATCTGAATAACTGCTCTATCAAAAATGGCCTATAGATTTTGATGTTGAGAATGTTTTTATGATCTTTGTTAGTCATTGATTCTGATTTCTTTAAACATCGAGACAAGGTATATTTGTATCCTCTATAAAGGAAAGTGTGGCCATGGATGGTAAATAAGGACAAATAATGGATGGTAGGTTTGATTGTGAAATGGAATGGTCGATGATAATGGAATGTCAAATGGTAGGGAAACAAATGAAGATCAAGACATTCAGTCACACGTAATGTTTCTAATGTTAGATTCAACATATCTTTGGTTGTGGCAGGGATGAAGACTTATTCTCTCGATAGGACCAATAATTTTTTTTTTATTTGGGCCTAAGAGTAGATAACATCTAATTAGGTTGTAGATAGGAAGCTACTTTGATTTGATCTTTGATTTTGTCTTCATCAAGCAGTGAAGAACTTTTGTTCTCAGCTATTGGTGCCTCAAAGAGGTTTTCACCAATGAATTTGTCTTGATTGTCCCATAGTACCTTTGAGAAGGTTTCACTAATGAATTTTGAATTTTGACTTTGATTGTCTTCTAGCACTTCCAAAAAAGTTTCACTAGAAGATGTTGGGTTGAAACTTTGATTGGATGCTAGCACCTCTAAAAAGGTTTCACTAGGAGAGTGTTCTTATGCTACATGAATGTGGTCTTGGCCTCCCTAATCTTATTCAAATGCTATGTATCCATTGATTTAACTCAATAAAGTGTGATTTTATCGATCCCAATCGACACTTGTGGGAAATGGAATGTCGATGATATGGCTATTTTGGTTGATGGTAATGGCATGTGGAATGAAAATAGAATGGGGAGAGGCTACAAAATCCTTATACAAGATACTAGGATAACTTCTGTTGAAGATGAAGTAATCATCCTCAAAAACCATATAAGGATCATAAATATATTCCATTAGTCTGCAAGGCATGCGTAACCAATGTTGTAACAACCATGAACATATTCTTATTTTGAATTTGATTCTAACTCAAGGGACTCTAAATATAGTGTTGAAATTGATGTTTATTTTAATTTTTATGTTAAATTTGATGTTGGTTCAAAAATAGAACCTGACTCTAACTCTAATTCTTCATCTAATGGGTACTCTATTACAATGATGTCTTGTTGAATATTTGGTTTTGGATAAGTAATAGTCTATGATGGCATAATGGGCTCCACAAATACTAGTTTATCAAAGTGGGTCTCCTCTACAATGGGAAAAATGTCAAGAGAAAACTCCTCAGAGACAAGCTTGTCAATAGGAGGCTCTTGAAAAATAGGCACATGGTTGAGGTAATGATTTGGTCAAAGGCAGTTATAATCATTAAGAAGTGACTCGACAAAGACTGGTTCATTAGTGTGAGACTCCTAAACAAGTATTATAGGATCAATAGGTGATTCATCATAGGCTGACTTACCATAAGTGGTTGGTTCAACAAAAACATCTTGGATTGGTTGGTTGTCTTGGCTTTGGTTTCCAATGAGTTCAAAAATACCAGTTTTAAACACAGCTTGGTCTTTGAATGATTGGTTGGGTTAAGGTTTAGATGGGACTGGTAATGGATGAGGAATGAATTTTGGTTGGATAAAGTTAGGGCCTTGGGGAGCATGATTTCTTGCATAATCCAAAGGACTAGGTCTTGGTATGATGAAGGGGCATTATGGAGCTTGGTTGCTCGCACAAGCCAAAAGACTAGGTCTAGGAATGGTAATGGTATTCCTTGGATATTTTAGTCTTGGAATATAAATTGTATGATGTGGTGGACCCTGATTACTTACACAATCCAAAGCATCTAAGTCTTCCTCATAAACCATATCATCCCAGTCATGGGTTGGCTCATAAGTTAGCTCTTGATTATGTTCCATGTACTGATTATTACAAAGAGGGTATGGATCTATATCCCAAATAGCATTATTTGTAGTTGGGTCTTCAAAGTCCTCCTCACAAGCTTCTTCATGCCAATCCAGGTCTCGAGTTAGATTTTATAGATTTTGACTATGTTCCCCATATGGAGTATTGTAGGGAGAATAATAAAACTCCTTAGAAAAGTTTTCTCTATGGGGGTTCTTAGTGAGATTTTATGTGGCCATTCCATCATAATTTGGATTTTATGCGACTCTCCTATAAGTGTAGCTATTCATATTTTCATAAATGATGACATCTCCAAAACAAAAAATCTTAGAGTTTTATAAACTCTGCTACGCCCCTAACCTATCACATGTATGAGGATAGTATTAGCCGACTTGTGGCTTACTTATCCTTCTTTGATGTTATATTACATTTATCTATGCTTTATTTTTATTAGTAGGTCGGCCTATGGAGTAACCATGGCCTAGATAGACTATATATAGGAGGTAGTGGGTAATCATTTATCATCATATTGTGAATTCTACTCTTATTGAAGCTTGTGGAGGTTTCCCCCTCGAAGTGGCTTTTCTATTATCATATATTTGGATATATTTCAGTCATATTTAGATATAATTCTACTATTCTTGAAGTAATTTCATTACAAGTGGTATCAGAGCTGTGATTTGGGTAATCTTGTGGGCGAAACACTAAATTTATAAATTTTGCGATATATAAAAAATGGTTGTGAATTTATTTTAAAACTTTTTACTAGAGGTGAAAAATAACCAAATAAATCCTCCATTAAAATGTTATCTCATTTGGATCTGTCACAAAAGTTATCAATATTTTATGGTTTTTCATAAAAGTGCTCTATAGTGCGCAATTCAAAGAATTTTTATGAGTTATTTACATTTTTGGAAATCTTAGAAAAATTTGGATACATTTTGTTTTTTGTATATTTTGATTTGAGGCCGACATAATTCCAAGATCACTTGGTCAAGGTAGGGTCAAAAGTGCCAATAAGGGTCGACATCGTAAAACCCTTTTATGGCAGGTCCACAAACTCAAGGCCGAGGAAAGGGTGATGAAACTCCAGGTAAAACTCCTAACAAGGATGAGATGGAGTCAGAAGGGGGATGTACTAGACCCTTTGTACCAAGGTTTTCTGACATAGATCACAAAGTGAGCCAACTTGACTACAGTGTGCAAGGCATTCAGAGTGAGGTGCAAGAAATACAATATAATATGCAATCTATACAAGATAGTTTGGGAG
Organism: Torreya grandis; assembly: GCA_037957365.1. Taxonomy (NCBI): domain Eukaryota; kingdom Viridiplantae; phylum Streptophyta; class Pinopsida; order Cupressales; family Taxaceae; genus Torreya; species Torreya grandis. The sequence continues at coordinate 2,103,474 of JARHVA010001936.1, forward strand.
ATATCATGCTAGATTTAAACATTAATCAGTCAACTCATCAAGCTAACTTTATTTCACAAACCCACCAGGGTGGTTCTCCTAACCAGTCTACTTCAAACCTAACTCCATGGCCACAGAGGAACCTATTACCAAAGGTGGATATGCAAAAATTTGATGGAAAAGATCCACTCAATTGAATCAACCAAATGGAGAGTTTTTTTGACCTACATCAGATTCCAGGTGGACAAAAGGTTACCATGGCATCCTTGTATCTTGAACCTGATCAATTCATTTGGTATCGATGGTTGTGTGCTCAAAAGAAAAAGATGACTCTCAATGTCACCTGGTCAATTTTTATAGAGGAGCTATAATTACACTATGGCAATAGTGTGACAGAGAATTACTTCAGCCAATTGGCAAAATTGTGACAAACTGGCTCTGTCAAGGATTATATTCATCATTTTCAGAATATGTCCTTACGTGTGGAGACAATTTTTGAAGCAAACTTGAATTACCTATTTTTGGGTGGACTCAAGGACCACATCCAACATGAGGTATGCATGTTTAATCCACTTAAGATTTCTGATTCTATTATCATGGCACGTAGAGCTGAGGAAAAATTCATAGCCAACAAGAATCAACCATTCACTCACTTCAAAGATCGTAGCATATCATCACCAACATTTCCTCCACCTACTAGATTGACCCCTCAGCAAATTGAAGAGAAGCATGCAAAAGGATTATGTTTCAGTTGTGACAGCAAGTGGATTAAAGGACATAGATGTGTTGAGAAGAAGTTATTCTACATTGAGGGACCAAATGAAGATGAAGAAGTAGATGATGCCTCCAATGATGATGAGGAACATATAGAGGAGGTACCTAAAGATTCCCAACCTACAATCTTTTGTCATGCACTTGCAGGTATTAGCACTCCATAAACTCTTAAGGTGGTGGGTTTCATCAAGAAATAGAAGGTGAAAGTGTTGATTGATTCAAGGAGCACACATAACTTTATAAATTATAAGTTGGCCACTCGATTGAACTATTTCATCTACCCAGCACCAGAATTTCAAGTCATGATTGCAGATGGTGGCACAATTAATTGTTCAGGCAAATGCCATAGTATTAAGCTTACTATGGGTGGGTACAATCTTAACTCTCCTATGTTTTCTATTCCCATGGGTAACACAGACATTGTTTTGGGAGTCCAATGGCTCATAACCTTAGGTACCATTGAGATGAACTTCCAAGAACTATTCATGCGCTTTCATTCTGAAGGTAAGAAAATTGAACTATGTGGATTACATGCAAAATCTCCACAATTGATTAGTTCACATAAGATGACCAAGATGCTAAAAAAGGGGGTAGAGGTAATTATTACATGATTATGCTCCATAGAAGCTCAACCCACACAGGTATCTACACATCCTGATCTACAGATAATTCTTGACGACCAATCATCTATTTTTGGGGCCATGCCAAAAGGACTACCACCAAAAAGAGAACATGATCATGCCATTCAACTAATTCTAGGTAGTCAACCACCAAATATCATACCATATAGATATCCATATGCACAAAAGAGTGAAATTGAAAAGATGGTCCATGAGATGTTGGAGGCAGGGATCATCAAGCATAGCCAAAGTGCATATTCATCACCAGTGGTCATGGTGTGGAAGAAGGATGACACATGGAGGATGTGCCCAGATTATAGGGAACTCAACAAGTACACCATCAAAGATAAGTTTCCTATTCCAGTAATTGATGATTTACTTGATGAGTTGCATGGTGCTAATTATTTCACAAAATTGGATCTTCGCTTGAGGTACCATCAAATTAGAATCAAGGACGAAGATGTTCATAAAATTGCTTTTAGAACACATGAGGGCCATTATGAGTTTTTGGTAATGCCCTTTGGTCTTACAAATGTACCATCTACTTTTCAGAGCTTGATGAACACTATTTTTAGGCCTTTTTAAAGGAATTTTGTGCTAGTTTTCTTTGATGACATATTGATTTATAGTCAAACATGGGAAGCACATCTGCAACATGTGAAATAGGTGTTGATAGTTTTGGAGAAGCACCAACTTTATGTGAAGCCATCTAAATGTGATTTTGGAGTACAAGAGGTAGAGTACCTCAGTCACATTGTTTCCCATGAAGGTGTTAAGTTGATCCCCAGAAGATCAAAGCGATAATGGAATGGCCCATGCCAAAAACTCTCAAAAACCTTCGAGGGTTCCTTGGACTAACAAGTTACTATAGAAGATTTGTGAAAGGTTATGGCAGCATAGCAGCTCCACTCATTGCATTGCTAAAGAAGGATGCTTTCCATTGGAATGATGATGCCACCAAAGCACTTGAGAAACTAAAAGTAACTATGTGCACCACTCCAATTTTGGCTACTCTAGACTTCTCACAGACATTCACTGTTGAATGTGATGCTTCTGGGTCTGGATTAGGGGAAATAATAATACAGGGAGAAAGACCCATTGCATTTGAAAGTCATCAATTCAAAGGTAAGAATATACAAAAACCTATCTATGAGAAAGAAATGATGGCTATTCTTCATGCAGTTGAACAATGGAGGCCTTATCTAATGGGTAGACACTTTAAGGTGAAAATGGATCATGATAGTCTCAAATACTTTTTAGAGCAAATATTATCATCTAAGGAACAACAAAAATGGGTAACCAAAATGTTGGGTTATGATTTTGAAATCATCTACAAGAAGGGTAAAGATAATGTAGTAGCAGATGCACTATCCAGATGGGATGCATCCATAGAAGCATTACTTTGTGCAATGTCCATATTGCAAGCAGATTGGGTGGATGAAGCTAGGTTAGAATGGGAACAAGACAAGGATACATAGGTTCTTATTTAGAATCTCCAGCAAGGTAATTTATCCTCTAAAAATTTTGAATGGAAAGGTAATGTCCTATGGTATAAGGGTAGGTTATACTTGTGCAAAAATTTAAAGCTTAAGCATAAGATTCTTGCAGAGTTGCATGCATCTCCAATTGGGGGACACTTAGGGTTCTTGAAAACTTATCATAGAATTAAGAAAGAATTATTTTGGGAAGGACTCAAGGGAGATGTACAAAAGTTTGTGCAAGAATGCTTGATATGCCAACAAAATAAAGGTGAAACAGTTAAGACCCCAGGTCTATTACAACTGTTAGCAATTCCTAGTCAAAGGTGGGAGGAGGTTTCCATGGATTTCATCACTGGGTTGCCTTGTTCTGAAGGTAAAAATGTTATTTTGGTCATTATGGATAGGCTTACAAAATATGCCCATTTTTGTGCTCTCTCACACCCATTTTTAGCAAGTACAGTAGCGGCTATTTTTATGGAAGCAATTCTCAAATTACATGGAACCCCAAAAATAATTATAAGTGATCATGATCCTATTTTCACTAGTAATTTCTAGACTGAACTATTTTCTTGTTTGGGTACTCAGCTAGCTCATAGCTCATCTTAACACCCCCAATCTGATGGACAAACTGAAGTGGTTAACAAATGTTTAGAGGGGTGTCTCCATTGTTTTGTATTAGATAAACAAGAACATTGGGTTAAATGGCTACCACTTGTAGAATGGTGGTATAACACATCTTTCCATACCTCTTCAAAATGTCTCCATTTCTAGCACTATATGGTTACCATCCACCTTCCATCACTTCTTCATTAAAGGTGCACACCAAGGTTCGAGATGTGGAAGAGCACATTCAACATCAACAAGAGGTTTTGGCTAGTTTGAGAGAGAATTTGGCCTTGGCACAAAATAAAATGAAGCAACAAGTAGATCAACACCGTAGTGAGCAAAATTTTGAGGTGGGTGACTGGGTATTTTTTCATTTACAGCCTTACAAGCAGATGTCCTTGAAGCAACAGAAAAAGGACAACAAACTTGCTCCTAAGTATTATGGCCCTTATCAGGTTCTACAAAAAATTAGAAGTGTGGCTTACAAGCTCGAGTTACCTCATTCATCTCACATACACCTAGTATTTCATGTTTCCTATTTGAAGAAGGTCATTGGATAGAAATTTTCCACCTAGACAGAGCTCCTAGAACTAGATGAAGAAGGATGAGTCATTTTGAAACTAGAGAAGATCCTCCAAACATGTAATAAGAGGTTGAGAACTAGAGAGATTAGGGAATATTTGATCAAGTGGAAAAACCAGAGCAATGAAGATGCAACTTGGGAAGGTGAATATTTTCTACAACAACATCCAGAGTTGTTCAACGTTGAGGACAACATTGGTTTGAAGGGGAAGGGAATGCTACGCCCCTAACCTATCACATGTATGAAGATAGTATTAGCTGACTTGTGGTTTACTTATCCTTATTTAATGTTAAATTACATTTATCTATGCGTTCTTTTGATTAGTAGGTCGGCCTATGGAGTAACCATAGCCTAGATAGACTATATATAGGAGGTAGTGGGTAATCATTTTTCATCATATTGTGAATTCTGCTCTTATTAAAGCTTGTGGAGGTTGCCCCCTCGAAGTGGCTTATCTATTATCTTATATTTGGATATATTCCAGTCATATTTGGATATAATTCTGTTATTTTTGAAGTAATTTCATTATAAACTCTGAAAAACTATGTCCAAAGGACAAATGGTTCAAGCTTGGTCTAACATGGTCAAAATATGGAGTAGTATCTCCAATGTGGTCTGAAAGTGGAGTTGTATCTCCAAAATGATTTGTGTTAAGACTTGGCATAAAACAACCTAACATTAAATGTCTAATGTTAAATGGCATATACATAAAAGGTCAAGCATCTGAATAAAAACTGGCATGCCAAAGGTCTAGGTCAAAGTGTTCCAAACAAGGTCTAAACTAGGAAAGGGAAAAGTTGAGTTACTAGGTCTTTTGTCCAAATGCAGAGTCAAAATCTAGGCTCAAACAAATAGGGATACACTAGGACTTTTGGCCAAATGGTGTCAAAATCCAGACTTGAAACAAACGCTGATGTGATTTGATTTAATCTAATAAATTTGGAAAAAAATTTGACATAAACCCAAAACATGGAATCAAACATAAACATGATTAATTGGCATAAGGTAAAATGTATTTTGAGAAAGACTATGTTCTCCCAAATAAAGGTATAAATAATGATGAGGATAGGCACTGAACAAATAAACCATCAATAGTTTTTAAATTTGGGTAATCGATTAACTAAAGTTGTGCAACCCAAAAGAGAAAGATGTATGTATCAGTCCCATGAATTAAGGATTAAATAGAAATCAATCAATGTTTGAATCCAAACTTGACAAGGTTAATTGAAAACTCAACGTTGAAAACTAGGATCTGACTAAACAAGCTAGATAAGATTGGACATCATGATGGTACAAGACAAAGGTCCAAATGGTATACACAAAATGGTTTGAAACAAATGGTTTTTGATATAAGGTGAAACAAGTCTTAAAATAAATTGAGTAGCCTAATGACATAAGCATGCTCGAATGATGTGATATATGTTATGTTTCAAAGACTCAAAAGAAAAAAATGGTTTGACATGATTTGGTCAGCATAACAATACCCTCCTCCACTCAAATACATTGTTTTGACATGGCTTATGAACAAACAAATAGGTTTTAATCTCAAAACATACCAAGAAAAAATTACCAAAATACACTAAGTATAATCATCCAAATCCTAGCAAGGGTATGTCAATGTGGGGTTGACTAAACTAGTAAGATTTCAAACATTTTTAGGGGAATCAATTGTGCAATTACTTTCACATCAAACAATGCAAAAGAAAAGCATAGAAATTGGGTGATTGCAGCATTGGCTAGTTGTAAAAAGGTCTAGTCCTTTTTACAACCACTACATCCTGCTATTTACTAAGTGCAGTGCGATGTCCAAATGCAGATATGTCCTATTTGTAACTCCAATTAGGAGCTAAATGAAGTCATTACCAAGAGATGAAACCCTAGGTCAAAGCTTCCATAAATAACTCATGAGAGGTGATGAAGTCCCCCTCGTAAGCCAAGTTTTCATAAAAATAAAGAAAGCATGAAATAGAAAGACTTTAGGGTCATTTTCAAGGTCAGCCAAATTTTGATGATTTTTTGGGGAGTGCTTTAGATGACTTTATTTCTAAGCCTTCGGCTAGGCTATTTGCAATAGGAATGGTGATTTTGATTCCAAGGGTTCCCTAAAGGGGATAAATGGAATAGCATATATGCAACATCCCTCTTCTTTCCAAACAAAAATTAGATCAAGCAACTATTGAAGACAAAAAGCTTGGAAAGATGAGTTCATTTTAATCCAAAATGAAAATGAGGTTGTGTTTATTTGACCCCTTGGTCATAGTTTTAACTTTGAAAACTAATGCTAAAAACACTTATTTAAGCACCTTAAATGTTACTTTAAACACCAAAATAATGTTCTTAATTCATTTTAAAACATGCAAAATATGTTCTAAAACATGATTTAAAAACTTGAAATCCGCTAGTTACCTGTCTACCCTTAAGGCATCACCCCAAAATCAAATATGTTAGATTAGAAACATTTTAAATAAATTTTCCAAATTTTGTAAAACTATATGAAACTTGAAGCTAAACTAATATCAAATTCTAAAAATTTAGGAGAAAACACATGGTTTTAAAAAAAATCATCCAAAACGGAGTCTGTATGACCCCAAACCAAGAATTTTAAAATAGCTCTCGGGTTTGTGTTTTTAAGAGAACACAGTGACTAACATCAATTATATAACTGACATTGGTTACACTTACTAATTGATGATGGTTATCTAACCAACATCAGTTACACAAATAATTTCTAATTATGGCTTTGCCAATCGATGATGGTCTTACTAATTGACGTTGGTTACTGTGTAAACTCATGACAAAGAAAAATATAAAAACAAAGTTATAAAATTAAATTTCAAGAGTTTGAATGATCCAAATGAGGATTTTAAAGTTACAGCATGATCTTCATGTGTGGGATGCATTATGTCCCACTGGGTGTGCCATATGTGAACCAAGAATTTGACTCAAAAGAGGATGGTTAGTATGGTGTTAGTTCCAAAAATGAAAATAAAATGAAAGAAACACACTAACTAGCATAACATCTCTAGTCTTAGACACTAGGGAGAGCTTAGTTAACAAACATGAATAAAACACACAACTAAAATGTAAAAGAAACCTTCTTTTACCTCGCTTGGAGGCTCCAAAATGCTTGTTGTAGTGGCTTTCTCTACTTGTGCTCATGAATTCCTTGGCAATGGAAGCTTGGCTACCTCTCCTTGGAACCTTTGGCTTATGGCTTGGCTTGGCTTGGATTCAATTTGGCATGATAAGACTAGTTTTTTAAAGCTTTTGGAACCAATTTGGCATTATAACTTTGCATAATCATGTCTTTGAAGATATTTGAGCATAATAACTTTGCACCAAAATAGCTTGGAAATGATGTTCATGGCCTCTCTAGTTATAAATTTTTGAGATTGATCAGAATCAACCTGAACCATCCATCTCAGGATTTAGATGTGTGCTAAAGATTAATCTAATTATGCAATTAAAATTGATAAATAGGGTCATCAATATTTGGGATAGAGGAGTAATTAAGATGTATAGAGGGCTTTGATGAGACATTGGAGGCTTGAATCCTGATATTTATGGCATTTATGGCCTAGGGATGTCTTTCCAAGAAATGAGGTCACCTGATGATGCATATATTCAAAATTCATTTCCAAAACAAATTATTCAACAAGTTTCCATGGAATTATTAATTATGTCTTGATTTAGGTTAATTAGCTCTTAATCACATTTAAGCACTTTGTGCACAAATTACTCAAATTGATTAGAATGTCTTGTTATTGGTCCAAAATTTGACTGGATTAGAATTGGAAGTCCATTTCAGATGCATTAGAACCTTTATCCCATTTAGGATGCTATTGAAAATAAATAACAAAGGCATGTATCTTGTGCAAGAGATTTTATAGAAAAGAGCAATTCAGAGCACATGAGTGCAAAATTAGCATTTTGACTTGAAATGATCTAATCAAAGTTAGCTAGCCCATAAATTGCATTTCCCTATTTAGGGGTACCCTATCCAAGATCAACACTTGAATATGTCAGTTTCACATCATTTAGCATTTTTTAGTGTTTTTTAGGTCAAATTGTGCATTTTGGTTGGAAATTGGTCAAAAGCCTGATTAAGTGTTATTGGTGGCTAGATTTAGGTGTCTAAACTTCCTAGAGTGGTGTACGAACTTGGATTCATATATTATAGCTTGCATTCCTAGAGTAAAAGTAAGTATTATTCTTGAGTTGGTGATCATGTCATGCCTTCTATTTTCATTTCTCCATGCCTTGACTCCAATGTGCAATAAAAGGAGCTTCATCTAGTTCTAATATAGCATCAAAGTGCAATTTTAATGATGCCTCATCATCTAGTATCCCAACACACATAATTCAAAGAGAGGGAATAAGGAACTCTACTAGAAGAACTACCTCGGTACAGAACACAAAATGCAATGGTGTGTTCTTGTTTAGGCACTTGTAGGTGCTCTGATAATCCCAAAGTACTGTGGACACTCGATCATTCCAATCAATGCATCTAATATTACATATATTGGTTAAATTTATGCCCAATGTCTTGTTGAATTCCTTAGTAGTACCATTGGCTTGGGGATGATATGGTATTATTTAATGATGAGAAATCATGAATTCAACCAATAGGACACAGATTGTCTTGTTAAAGAAGTGAGTACCATGGCCACTAGTGAAAATTAATGGACAACTAAACCTGGTAATAATATGTTCCTTGATAAATCACAAAGAATTAATAGCTAGACAATCTCATGTTAGTGCAACTTCAGCCCAAAAAGTTAGATAGTCAGTAGTGACGATAACATAGTGTGAACTAGTATGTCATCTTACTGAGTTGATGGGGCCAACAAAGTCAATGGTCCACTTTTCAAAAAAATTATATGATAGAATAGGATGAAGTGGCATTGTATCTTTCCTATTGGGATTTACCACACCTATCAAATATCACATTGGTGTGCGTAAACATCCATAAATATGGTAGGCTATCATAAACCAGATAATTGAACCTTTCATGTGGTAGCTTCTCTAACATAATATCCTTCCACAACACCTTCATGTAACTTTTAGAGTACCTCAGCATTCTCATGTTTCATGGTGTAACGTCAAATTACCTCATCTTGACGAAGCTTATAAAGGTCTCCCTCGATGAGTTAGAATGGAGCTATGTGAAAAATGAGTTACTTATTGGTTGGAGTGATTAAATGAGTCAGAACTAATCTAGTTGTAAGAAGGCTATTATTTCCTCTAATTCCTTAGGAATATATGAGACATGAAATAAATACATGTCAAGTATGTCATCTTTGATCTAGTGTGTCGATTTGTTAGACTCAATTTGTGAAAGGTGGTCTGGACCGCAATTAGCCTTTTCAAGCTTAACCATGACTAAGAACTATAATTATTGAAATAACACTATCCGTTGGAAAATTCAACCATGTAAAATTAGTTTGTTGACCTAATATTTCAATGCTTTATGGTATGTGAATAAAACAAAAGGGTTTTCTAGTAGATATAGTCAAAACTTTTGAAGAGCATAGAACATAGATAGTGCCTCATGCTAGGTAGTGGTATAGTTTTGCTTGACTAGAGTAATTTTTATACTTACATATTATATATGGTGATCCAAATTACACTCTCTAGCTGAGAGCAAGTATCTTATTGACTAACATGATAAAATCATCGACATGGAAGTGGAATGATTTAATCCAGTGTAGGAATTGGAGAATTGGTGTAGTGATAAGCTTATCCTTTAAGGCAACAAAAGTTTCTTGGCACGTAAAGGTACAAATAAATTTTTCATTATGTTTAAATATCTCTCTTAGAGGCACTACAATCCTAGAATATCCACAGATGAATTTTCTATAGTATCCAATGTGGCTTAGGAATGAACGAACCTCTCATTAGGTAGTCAGTGCTGGCAGGCAAAGGATGATAGAAATCTTGGAGGGTTATACTAGAAATCCATATCGGTAAATAATATGACCAAGGAAAACACTGAACAAAGTAGTAAAGAGAGATTTCTTCAAAGTAAGATAAAATGAAGTGCCTTGTAGCACTCAAGCATGAGAAAAATATTGGAATAATGGTATTTTACCAAGCCATATACCATCCAATCATCTAGATAAACCTGAAGGAACTTATGGATAAAGTCATTAATGGATTGAATGGTGATCCTAGAGAAAATAATAAGGGCATAATGGCATGGCATTATAATCAAAATACCCCCACTCAGTGGAAAATGTAGACTTGGGTTTATATGCCTCTATAATCTAGACTTGATGCTACCCAAATAAACCATCCATAAAGCTATAAATTTCATATCTAGTGATGCCTCTGAGGATGTCTTCACTGATCGGTGTCAAAAATGGATTAGTAACATAAGTAGTGTTAAGTAACCTATAATCCACATAGATCCTTATGCACCCATCCTTTTTAATGATTATCACCATTGTAATTACCCACTCAAACTCATTGATAGGAGTAATGACTCCCACACATAACATACTATTAATCTCTTCTTTAACATGTGAAGACAAATTAGGCTTCATTCAATAAAGCCATTTTATGACTGGGTGAGCACATTTGACCAATTTGATGTGCATTTCACCCAAAAAAGAGTGAACACCCTTCATCTCATTATATTTTCTTGGGAAAAAATCATGATATTCTTTAAGAAACTCAAATAATTTTGTGATTTTAGTATCAAAAAAGTAATTCCCCATAGTAGTTGTCTTTGGTGCATCCTCTATGCCAATATCATTGTATGGTCTAAAGTGGCACCAAGTATGGGTGTTGTGTATCAAGAATGGTTTCATGAACATTTATCACACCATTATATTTTTGGATAGCTAAATGATTGGTTAATGGGTTAGGTGGACCAAAACCTTCACCTTCTTCATATTGAAACACAAATTTTTGCTTACACCTTCAAATGTCCTCTTGAAGTGCATCATTTAGTACTGGTTCATTCTTAGAAGAGTACATTCACTCAACTGACTCATTAAAAATTATCAATCCTTCATCTAAAATCCCATGTATACTTCGAATTCATTCCTCAACGAAGCTTGGGTCACTGATGACCATTTGACACATTGCTTGTAGCGTAAGGCATAAACCCATATGTGGGGATATATAGGATAATACATTAATCATATTATCCTTAAGTAAGTGCCAAGAATATGTACCTAGATGGTTTTCTTCATGGATATACCATGCTTCAGCCCAAGTGCGTAGAGTGCAATAAAATGCATGAACCCAAATATATTTTGGCAGAAAGTTTTACTAACCATCCTTATTACCTCACAAGCCTCAAGGTGAGGTTTCAATGTTTAAATACCACTATAGATGATAGCATCATATATATGATTATCATGATGAAGTCTATGATTTAATGGAAAACATACATGATCCTAAATAAGTAGACACTCATGATGAATTTACCACCATCATGTAGTTGTGCCATCAAAAATATGAAGAAGTGATTGCACGTGGTCAAAATTAGAATCATACAAAGATTCTAACTATTGGACAAATTCATAAACTTTTATTTGACCATAGAACTGTGGAGCTTCATCTAGACTTTCATGCAATGCAACCATGATTGGTCCATGCATGACTTGTCCAATCATGAGATGAACAAATCTATGGCATTCATGATACTTTTGATGAGTATCTTTGTGATGACCGATATCACAACATACTATCCCAGTAAGGTCATAGTCACCCTGTGCTCAGTAGTTAAAAGTATTACTCATGGTTTTAGAGAAGGATTATACATCCATTCATCATAGGATATCGTCAAGGGTGGGATCTTAGTGTTCACTACCTTGAGCTATGACATTATATAAATTATCAATATCCTCATCAACATTAGCAGGTTCAACATATGGGGGCCCATTAGCATGGTCCAATGGAATGACTATGCATTGGTGTTCAGTTTCAAAGATGATGTACCCTTTCTTAAAGCTTAAATAAGTGTTGTTAACATAGCATTATGAACAACCCAATAGTGTTGGGAAGTCATCAGCCTCAGCCAATTCTAGGACTTTAAAGTCTGGTTTAAATTTAACACCGAAGATATCCATGTTGGCATCTTTAAGGGCATTAATTGGCAAAGTGAGGGTCTTATTTGACATGAATAATATATGGGGAAAAGGTTACGAATATGGGCTAGCCATCTTTATCCAAGCATCCTTTGTGAGGAGATTGAATTCAGTATTGATGTTGACTAATATGTCCTAGCTTACCCATCCATTGATGGTGGCATTTACCAATATTTTTTCCTCTTGTGGGCTAGAGGGGATGGGAGTATCTTGTCATCGAGCATGGTTTAATAAAAAATATTTATTAGGCCTTAACATATGATGATTTATCCAGTTACATACCAATGGTATAATATCCTCATCTAATAAGCTCTTTTAGAACTCTTGGAAGTCATCCCATACCATGTCATGATGGTCTATAGCTTTCTGCATATCGATACATTGAGAAACATCAAGGTGTTTAACAAAATTAAATCTCCCCTTGAAATTACCTTACCAATTTCATAAAATCCCATATCACCTCTTTATGTTGTTGAGTGTCAGGATACCTAGTAGCATAAGGCTCTTCATATTGTACCTTTTGGTGGAGTTGATGTAGACTAGGACTATCCACCACTGCACATTGTAATATTAAATTTTAGATTATCAAAGTGGTATGGCATGGTTTCTAGTGTGATTTCTTAATCAATATAATACCAACACCTTTCTCATTTATTTCTTTTGTAATGGCTGTGTAAGATTTAGGGCACTCTTCTATGACGATGCTTATTTTCATATAAGGCACATATAGGATAGACTAGACAGTCTCACTAGTAGTGATCAAGGGAACTACACTTATATAAATTCCATTATGGAAAGCATGCACCTCCACATACTCCACCTTGAACTTGCCTATGATAACCACCATTCTCTTATTTTTGAAATAGATGCCTAATGAATACTATGTGCACATGCCTAATGAATGTCACTAATGAGACGACATTCATTGGTATCATTAGTATATACATCACATATCTTTAAATATGTAGACACCTTTCACTAAGTGGCATGTTGTAATAGAGGACAAGTACGAATATTAATCTCTTCCTCATAAATCTCGCATGACTATTTTAGTACAACTTGTATGTTCTTATGGGGACAATTAATTTTGTTATAGTCTTAAGACTCACAATTGATGCACCAAAAGTCACTATGAGTGTCATGATCATTATGTGAAGTCATATTTTCTAGTTGGCATTCCATTGCATTGATTTTAACCTCCATAAAAGTACTAATTCCTATATTAATGTTTCCAACAACTTCAACATGAAGTGCAACTTCTAATGCCTTATGTGGACTAGTAAACTTTCTCTGACACAATGTTCATCTAAATGGAAGCAACAAACCTCCCATGAACCACTAATCATGTTGAGAAGCATTTATCTCAAATTAGATCTTGGAAATAAGTGTCTTGAACCATTCATCACACTCGCACACACTCTCAGTTAGCTCTTATTTGATATCTTTCAATGCAACAATACTTTGTGGCTCAAACTCCAAAATGTCAAAAGCTTGAAGGAATGCTTCCTTAAGCTAGTCATAATCAAATACAACCTATTGAGGATCATATTTTTGATACCATTTATGTGTTCTTTCTAAGAAAGTGGTTAAAAATTGAGTGGATTTTCAATCAGAGGAGGTTATGCTACATGCTCTCCAAATAAGTTCACATTTGTTAACATGTTTAGAGACAATCTCCACACCTCAATATTTTGGACAATGGATCATCATTTCATAGTAAAAGGTGGGTGGTTGAGGTGATTGAAATGGTGGCTACTGATAACTTCCTTGTCCTCTTATTCCTTGATCGGGAGTTTCACCACTTCCTCTTATGCCTCCTCTTAGTCCACTAGTCGAAACACCACCTAGTCCACCTCCTATGCCTCTAGCAATAACAGAAACACCCTAGACATTGGAAGCTGAGGTGGTTTGAGTCACTATATTTGGGCTAATAATTTTCCCACTACTTATGTTGGGTCCACCAAGCATACCAAGTTGGGCCATAGAACTATGTTGCAATGGGAAAAAAATAATTAATACACCAGTGTCTAAAAATTACTCAACTAAAGTTTTTCATATAGGTCAGTCTCCTACTTTATGATGTTTGTATCCCAGTCATCTATAATTAGTTCATCTAGCTCAAAAGCATGAGCTTTCACTATGGTTGGGGAACTCAATCAACTCAACTTGGGTTCTTTAGTCCCCACTTCTTGGCTTGCTTCTCCCGCATTTACTAGAGATGGTGTTGGTTGTGGTCTAAAAATTGGAGAGTCCTCCCTATGCTCTTTTGCTTCCCTATAAATCCTTAATTCACTTCATGAGTCCTTTCATCCCCTTCCTATGTCACTTCCACCTATAATCCTTCATTAAGCTTCATCATATTTGTACTTTTGCAACTTCCACTAACTAACTACCATATCAAACCACAATTCTTCACAATTACCCCTCTATTCCCATATCAACCATGTTGCTCATGCAAGGAAGAGCTTATCCCTCCATGGGAAAAGTCTCAAGTCTAGAGTCAATAAATAGTTTCTTCACCTCTAGAGGGAATTGCTTGAGATATCAACCACATGGTTCACAGAGAAACTGGAACTTAGCTTCTTTTAGATAAGAATAAGTTGATACAGTGTACTCTAAGACAACTATTTAACACCCCTCACCACTAGACATCAACAGCTCGCATCCACGGTGTTCCCAAGTTTGATAAGGTCATCTGACAATCTATTATCGAAGATGTCTTCTATCCATGATATCTTGACTGGTCTTGAGCATAGGATATGATCTAAGCATGCAAATGAACATGTACTTCCACAAATAAAGTCTCATTCAAGGAACTGTATAGATTTTGTTCAATCCATGCATGTACAAAAACTCCTGGTTGAAGAAATGGTATTGTAAAGTTATCTTTTACACTAGTAATCCATCATTCAATGTTTTCAAGAGATAATCGCTCGAGCATTTTCCATCATCATGTAAATAAGTGCTATGATTATTGAAAATAAAACCAAAATTTTGTGTTAATTTTTTATTTAGGCCTAAATTTCCTTAGATACGCATTGAAGCAATTACAACGCAATGAGTTGGTGTGTTGGCATTTCATGTAAGACTTAGAGTTCTCATGTGCTCACCTGAAGCATGCAATGAGGGATCGGTACCTGTTGGTTTTGTCATGTGAAGGTGTACTTAACATGTATCAAAACTCAAACATACACTTTATTCATTGACTGACAAAAAAAAATACATAGTTGTGGACCTAAATTAAGTTAAATGAACAAACAAAATTAAAATTACCAACACCATTATTTATAGAATCCACATGATAAGATTCAAGTAATGTAACTTCTATTCATCATATTCATAATAGATTCACAAGTTACATAACAAATGCATGGTGCAACTCATTGATACAAATCAGCTATAAACTAGAGTACAACATTAATATACAATGATATCCTCTATTACATCAATGGAATAACAATCAACATCAATCATAACATTCAATAATAATCAACAACATTACAAATCTCTAATCGGGGGTGTTTATACTAGGTTCTCCCTGACCAAGTAGTTACAATAGTAATGACACTCTTAATGACTAGCCAATGATCTTCAGTGGACTAAGAGTCACGATAGCCAACTACATTGCTTCTTTAAGGATCCAGGCCTTTGTGTCTATAAATTCTTATTTGGTGTTGGATCCTTGTCACCAAGTTCCTATCTTCTTAAGGTCTAGTGCTAGATTCATGCATGACTTAGTTTATTTCATCTTTGAGAATCGTTCCTCCTTAACTGTCTCTTGTTTTTCATGCACTCCCCAAGTCTACCGCTAGTGTTCTGATCCCTCCATTCTTTGGTTCTTTGTTTATAATGCATAATCTCTAATTGGGTCTTCTCGTGTTGTGAACTCATGTGCCATGGTCTTCTACACCTATATATCTTTCACATTGTGCTTATTTTGTACCATGCTTCTCTCACATCATAAATCACCTGCCACATCCGCATCTACAAACCCATGTAGAAAATAACTTGACCCTACATAGCATGTGCACCTACTGCTAGTCCCTCTAAGAATCCACTGAACTGCCCTCCAATGCTTCTTTCCCAGATTGGCTCCTAGCTTTTTGACAACTCCCACTGCTTGAGAAAACTCAGGTTTAGTACATACCATGCACTTAACCTCATTATGTGAATCAAGACACTGTTCTATGAACTGTCCAACCATCGGCATGCTAATCGGTCTCACACAATCATCCTAAAACAAAGTCAACATGTGACCTTCCATGTCCCTAGAACACACTCATGCCAAAGAATCTTGTTGCTCCCAGATTCCTCATGACATACTTCTAAACTAGCTTTACCTTTAGTTCAGCAACTCCCTGTATATGTAACCCTACAACAAGCACATCATACAGTAATAGGATAATGTAGCTAATATTATCCAACCTGGTAAAGAGAAACACAATGATCAAACCTCCATTGCCCTGCAGCTTACTCAAGACCATATACCCTGGCCTTCTGTCTCACATGTCCATTTTCATCTTCTTCATCCTGAACATCCATTCGTCTCTCAGTGCTTCCTTTCAGCTGGCAACTCCACCAAAAATTCCTGTTTGGTTTTGCTCCAAGGAATCACATCCTTCATCCATGCCAAGCTCCCACTATTTCTTGGATCTACCTGCTCTGCTTCTTTAACAAATTTCCTGATTCTTTACCATCAGTGAGCAACAAGTAGTGTAAAGAAGGGAAATTATGAATTTGAGGCTTACTTACCCTTTAAGTCCTCCATATGGGCGCTTGAGACTCCTTGACAGCTTGTTGTCCACCCAAAATCTGTCTTAGTGATAGATGTCGGTCACATCTCAGTCTGCACCCGATCGACGTCAGTTCCATGCGAATGCCTCATCGCCGACGTCGGTTCCCCCTGGCCGACGCTGGTGTTTATCTATCCCTGAGTCACCGACGTCGGTCTGCACATAGCCGACATCGGTCCCTGTCTGGACGTCGACACTGATTTTCTAGCCGACGTCAGTCTCTATGTTTTTCTTGTGAGAACTGACTTCTACCCGCAAGCTCCTTTTAGATCAAACCCTTGTCCAAATCAACCTTACTCTGCTCAGAATTCTTCTGCCCCTTGTGCTGAACTCTGTCCGTCACCTTCTCCTTGAAAACCAAGGCTTTCCTGCTCTTGTCACTAACATCGGATTCCTCAAGAAACGTCACCTTCTTCTTCTGCATACAAAAATCTCAATTCATGCTTTTCAAATCTGAAAGCATACCCTTTGACTTAAGAACATGCATCTCCTTCTTATTCATGTGACCAAGCCTATTAAGCCACATCTTTGAATCTACAGCTGAAGTAGATAACTCAGAAAGAGAATTAGTAATACAAGTAGATAGATAAAGCGTACCTACTTTCTTACCTCTTACTACAACAAGTGCACCCTTGGTAACCTTCCAAGAGTCCGCTGTGAGAGTTACTGTGCAACCCTCATCACCCAAACTTCTTACAGAAATCAAATTTCGCTCCAGAACTGGGACATGCATGACCTCCTTCAACACCCATGTGTTACCTGTCTGCGATTTCAGCTTCACTTTTCCTTTGCCAACCATCTGACAAGGCTTACCATCCCCTAAACAAATTTCTCCAAAGTCTCCCTGGACATACTCATGAAAAAATTCCCTATTTGGGGATGCATGAAAAGAGGCACCAGAATATAAAACCCAAGATTCTACTTTATCCAAAGAACATTCCAGAGCATCCTATGCAACATAATCTACAACATCTGCTTCTTCTTCATGTCCTTCATGTTGATCTTCACCTGACCTGCAATCTCTCTTTAAGTCCCCTTGCTTTCCACACTTCCAGCAGGTTATTCTGCCATACCTAGACTTGGATCTCTTGCCTATCTTTGACCTTGATCTCCCACGCTTGATCTTCTCTCTTTGCCTTCCTCTGCCTTCAACACTCAAAGCATTTCCTGATGATTCACCTGTGCTTTTCCTGCGAATCTCTTCATTCAAGATTACACTCACAACATCATCCACTTTTAATATTTTTGAAGCAGACGCAGTATTAGAAACTGCCATTACCAAACTCTCCCAACTTTCAGGTAATGAAAATAAGATTAAGAGAGCCTTAATTTCATCATCAAAATCAATATTGACTGAATTTAACTGGTTTACCAAACCATGGAAATCACTAAGATGACTATGTACAGATCCACCTTCCAACATTTGCAAAATAAATAATTGCTTCATAACAAATACCTTATTCGAAGCTGAGGGTTTTTCATATAAATTTGCCAAAGATTCCATCAACTCTACCGTTGTCTTGGCATGTGATAAGTTGGAAATCACAGACGATGCAAGACTCAACCATATAGATCCTAGAGCCTTCCGATCAAGAACCTCCCATTCTTCATCTTTCATATCCTGGGGCTTGCAATCAACCCCACCCAACGGTAAGTACAAATCTTTCTGATACAGATAATCTTCAATCTGCATCCTCCATAATTGATAATTCTTGCCATTAAACTTCTCCATTCATAGCTTATTATCTTCTGCCATTGCTCTACTCCCACTCAAATAGAAACCCTTGTGAGTAACCTGTAATCAACACACACTAACCAGATCTGATGCAACTTGTTAGTATCCCAACCAAAAGCTCTTATACCAATTGTCAGGGAATCCAAGAACAACACACACCTGTTCTGATCCCACTTGTTAGGATCTTGCTCTTTAGAAAGAGCACAATATGATTACCAAATACAAGCAATTAAACATGCGAAATTATCCAGAAGTACAAGTAACTAGAATTCACAAATAGCACAGAATATGAGAGACAATATACAATCTTGTATTAATACTCATACAAAAAAGAATACAATAAAGAGACGCCACACTCTTCCACCTTACAGAGGCTTGCCACACCTCAAGTGTACATTAATTCTTCTTCAAAAGTTCACTCTCCTACCAAAAACGGTCCCAACACACAACTCACACATAGAATTGGTGTTCACCTCTCCAACCAGTCAGTAATAACCCTGCCAGTACCAAGCACTCTAAAGTACTTCAAGTAGATCTCCCATGAACCTGGAACCTGCAATTCGATAGACCATACTTACACATGTAGATCTCTTATGAGCTTGCAACAACCTGCAACTCAATGATCTTATAATGGAAGGATCTTCCTTGCCTTCCTTTTCAGCTCATAATTACAATACATGCCAATGGGTCTATAAATAGATCCCAGACTTAAACAATAACTTAGACTCTTAGTTTACTAATAATAGACACGCAGCTCAAGACTCGAAATATCCTTTACATGCAAACAATCAGTTCAACAAACTAATTGTTCGTGCAACAAACGGTTTTGGAACACACAGGCGACCGACGTCGGTCCCTGTCTGACTGGTGCTAACCGACGTCGGCTGACTCCCTGCCGATGCCGATTGCCTCCTGCATTCATCATGACTGTCGTCAGTCATACTGCCGACGCCGGTACTTCTGGAAATTCAGCAACCTCCTCTTCGTCTGCATAGTTGAAGCTTTTAGCTCCACAACCTAACACTAGATTCATGCATGACTTAGTTTATTTCATCTTTGAGAATCATTCCTTAACTGTCTCTTGCTTTTCATGCACTCCCCAAGTCTACCGCTAGTGTTCTGATCCCTCCATTCTTTGGTTCTTTGTTTATAATGCATAATCTCTAATTGGGTCTTCTCGTGTTGTGAACTCATGTGCCATGGTCTTCTACACCTATTTATCTTTCACATTGTGCTTATTTTGTACCATGCTTCTCTCACATCATACTTCTTTTGCATCATGTTTTTTTTGTGTTGTGATTTTTCTGCATCCCCCGCCTCTATCAAAAGACTTAGCCAAAATTTGGGGTCCAACAACACTTAATTTGGATCTTATTATAGCTCTTGACATGGTAGACACTTGGATCTTAAAAGAATAAATGTTTGAGTTTGTCATAGTCATTGACCATTCCATGAAAAATAAATAGATTTTATCTTTTGACTGGCTATGGGAATACAATTATGTCTTCTAAATGGTTCATTAACTAGTCTCAGGGTTGAATCTATTTACATTGATTTAAACTCATTTACATTACAAAACCCTACTTTACTAAAATATAAACTTACATCCATTACAATGTAAATTGTACCTTTAGGGAAACTACTAGTTTAGAGAGAGAGAGAGAGAGAGAGAGAGAGAGAGAGAGAGAGAGAGAGAGAGAGAGAGAGAGAGAGAGAGAGAGAGAGAGAGAGAGAGAGAGAGAGAGAGAGAGAGAGAGAGAGAGAGAGAGAATTGCATAGCTCATTTTCATTTGTCACAAATACAACATGGATATAAACACACATGCATTAGTGCGGTTAGAACATCAATAAATAAAATGAATGTGCCAAAGTAATTAATCCAAGTATTTAGAGTCAATATTCAATATTCTAAAGAAATATGAAGCATTTACTATTATTTATAAGAACAAATAAATCATTAATTATAACATTAAATTTTATATAGAGTAAAGATTACGTCATCAATAGATTACCTGGTTTACATGCAATATAGTTAGTTTGTTATTTGTGATCTGGGGAACTATTAAAAGCACTTATAAGTATTTGATGCTTAAAACCCCTCTTAATCTTGAGTACATGCCTCAAAATAAATCTTTTTCTTATTCATTCATAGGTTCAATTACCCTATTTTGGTTTGGAATAAAGAGAACATTTAAAAAAATAAATCGTATAATATTATAAAAATGCGAGTGAAGTTTTTGAAACTTTAATTCTTATGATCAAAATTGTCAAATTATTTTCTCCCTGTTTATTGTTTTCTAAAAACAATCTACAACTCTTTATAATTTATTTTGAGCAGAACAAATTTATACAATTAAATTTAATTTTTAGTAATATATGTCAATTAAAAGTAAATTAATTGTTGTTGTTTTTTTTTCATTTGATTGATTGGGTGGATTGGGGTGGGGTGGGGTGGAGTGACGTTTGGTTGGTGGATACATTCCCATCAAACAATTACACCTTGGTCTTATATGTACAGTTGCTAGTAGGAATTTGGTGGCGAATGCGTCTCTTCTCTACCACATGATCTTAGATTGAATGTGTTGAAGCGGTGACTTTCATTTACCACATTAGTGATCTCTTCTCTGCCATATGAAATGAACGAGGCGTTGGTCATAACTTTAACTATAAAGGATTTTACCCCCTCATTAATGTGTGTACCCACTTCATGTTTCATCCCAGTGAGTGAAGAGAAGGCGTTAAAAGTCTCCTTCCCTTGGAAGGGGTGGTCCCCCCATGAGATTTTTTATGCTCATGAAATTATGTTTTCAATTGTGACACATGAGAATTTAGAAGTGAAGTTTGCCTAATTAAATTTTGTCTTCTTTTAAGATACAATTTCTAGATATTTTGAGAGGACATTGACTTTGATTATAGCTACATACCTTATCTTCGAGAAGACATTGACTTTGACTTTAGTTTTCATTATTACTTTTGAATTATAGGTCACGGGTTTTAGAAAAGTCGTTTTTAAGTTTTGTATAATAGTATATTTAGATTAATGTCTTTTGTTATAATTTAGAAAATTGAAAAATAATAGAATATAATTATTAATTGATATAATATGTTAAAAAATAAAATTTTGAAATTAATATCTCTTCAATATAATAAGTTAATTATTATTTAAATATATATTTTATATTAATAAATAAAATCATTTTTAAAAATTAAAATTAAAAATAAATATAAAAACATTTTGAAAAAACTTCCACTCATTTTTAACCATTATCTCAAACTTCTCACCTATAATCATTACCATTCCTTTATATAAAATAAATTATAAATAATAAATTTTCTTTTTTTCTTTTCGCTAATTTTCATTTGCTCAATAAAAATGTGTATTATAGGTAGCCCTGTAGTTTCCGGGGGAACAATCAATCAAAGCGGTTCTTTAATTTTTATTTTTTATAGAAACATTAAATTATATATAATGCCTATTCGGATCTATACAGGTGCTTGTGCATGTGTTCTGTTTACCCTGTGGTAAAGCGTTTCCAGTTATGGTCTGTTTTGTGGGTGCAGTTGCACTCATTTCAATTTTGGTAGTGAATGTAAACTCCATTGCCATGGCCATCCCACGGGATGCGGAGTCGCTTGTGGCATTCAAACAGAGCTTCGATGAGTTTCCGCTGGATGATTGGGTGGAACCCTCCAACTTCTGTAATTGGACGGGCGTCGCCTGTGACCTCTCCAACCAAACCATAGTGGCGCTCCATCTGCAAAACAAGTCCATCTCTGGTCCATTCCCTCTTAACCTCCCCAGCTTTAGCCGCCTCGTTACACTCAACCTTTCCTCCAATTTTCTGACGGGCCAAATTCCGTCGTCTGCGTTCGGCTCATTATCTGCCCTTTCTTATCTTTCTCTGGCTCGCAACAATCTCACCGGCACTCTTCCATTATCTCTCTCCAACTGCACCGCGCTCAAGATCCTTGACCTGTCACATAATCACCTTGTTGGACCCATCCTTCCGAGTCTTTCAAGGCTATATAACTTAGAACAGCTCAATTTCCGTGAGAACAATTTCAGAGGCCCAATTCCTGAGTCTCTGTCAAATTGTACCAATCTGGTCTTGCTGGAGTTGTGTTTTAACTATTTTATCAACGGGACAGTACCCGCAAGCCTAGGCCGCCTAACCAGACTGCAAAACCTGTGTCTAGGCTTCAACAGTCTCTCCGGTGCGTTTCCTGTTACCGTCATTCGCAATCTTACCCAACTGCGGATATTGCATCTTGGAACTAACAGAATAGGCGGGCCAATTCCCTCATGGCTCGGAGAAATGGCATACCTCGAGCACCTATGGCTGGAATCAAGTCTTTTCCATGGACCCCTTCCTCCACAGCTCGGAAACATATCCTCGCTCAGAGTCTTATCCGTGTTCAACAACTCTTTCACAGGTAGTATTCCAAAATCTTTCGGTCAACTTTCCCGGTTGATCGGACTCAGCTTGTCGTATAATTATCTCACGGGTTCTCTTCCAGTGGAGCTAGGGAATCTTACGAATCTCCATTTAGTACGAGTGCGGGGTAATTCATTAAGCGGAAGTATTCCGGCCGTGTTTGGCCGACTGGAATCCCTTCAACAATTTGCAGCGGAAAACAATAATTTCAGCGGAAGGATTCCTGCGGAGCTGGGCAACTGCTCGGCCCTGGGCCTCCTTAGACTCCACTCCAATCAGCTTACCGGGGCCATACCTCCACAGCTGGGCCGCCTTCTCCTACTCGCCGACTTGCATTTGGAGCACAATCAATTAACGGGAACGATACCCGAATCCCTGTCCAACTGTAGCAAACTCCAGGATCTTTCCCTTGGCTATAATCAGCTGCGAGGTAGCATCCCTCCTTCCATCGCAGGGTTGCGGAATATAGTTCTTTCCTTTTCTATGCCCCGTAATCGACTTACGGGAGAAATCCCGGCAGAGATAGGCGGCATGATATCTGTGACAGTAGTAGACCTGGCTGGGAATCTGTTAAGCGGAAAGATCACAGAGAGCCTGGGAAGTTGCGTGCAGCTGCTGCAACTGAATCTTTCAAACAACCAGTTTAGCGGACCAATTCCTCGATCTCTAAGGTATTTCATCACTCTTACAGACTTGGATCTTTCCGTTAATAATTTATCCGGACCCATACCGGATTACCTCGCCGACATGGCAACTCTCAGCCATCTGAACGTGTCTTACAACCGTCTCTCTGGTCCTATTCCTAACCGTGGAGTGTTCAAAAATCTCTCGGCCAGCTCTTTCCTTGGAAACTCTGAATTGTGCAGTGCAGAATGCCCGGAATCAGGAGTTCAATCCTCCAGCGGTCTCTCAAATCGGTCCAAGTTCGGTATTATTGTGGGATCTTTTGCTTTTGGCGCTCTCGTTCTAACAGCCATGGCATACATTTATGTTTACAGGAAGCAATATTTTAATCTGAAGAGGAACCAGCAGTGCCCAGTACAGCAGCAGAATCTGTTCTTAGAGCGAGAAGCAGTCATATTGAGTCCGCAAGAGCTGTTCAACGCAACTGCAGGTTTTAGCGATGCCAACATAATCGGCTCGGGTAAAACGGCCATCGTGTACAGAGGCGCGCTGAATATATCCGGCAAACGCAAAGACATCGCCGTCAAGAGATTTAGAGACGAAATACAGGACAATATTGCTGTGGATGCGAGCCTGATTGCTGAAGTTAAAGCATTGGCCATGGCTAGACACCGTAACTTAGTTAGATTGTTGGGGTGTTGTTTGGCACCAAAGACCAAGGCCTTGGTTATGGACATGATGTCGAATCGAACCTTGGCCACGCATATTCAGGAGCAGACACTAAACTGGGAAATGTGCGTGAGGATTGCTTGGGGTGTGGCGCAGGGATTAATGTATCTTCATCACGAATGTCCGGAGCCAATTCTACACTGCGATCTAAAACCCTCCAACATTTTGCTGGACATGGAATTCGAACCCGCGATTGCAGATTTCGGGATTTCTAGAATTCTAAAATACGACGATATGAGCCGCGGGTTTAGCACCTCCAACCTCAGAGGCTCGTTCGGTTACATGTCTCCAGGTACGTACTTACTCCTACTGTAAACAATGTAGGCGATATCTTTTCATTTTCCTAAAGCTCCTTTGATTTGTCCAGAATATGGATTTAGCGGGAGAATGACGGCAAAAGGAGACGTGTACAGCTATGGAGTTGTAATGTTAGAAATGATATCAGGGAAAAATCCAACCTCCGAGATGTTTACAGAGGAAAACTCGCTTCCAAAGTGGGCATTAAGAGCTGCCATCGATGACACACCACTCCGAGTAGTTGCCATTCATTTTCTAATGATGGATGGTGCGGTTGAAGAGACGGAGCAGCAAATGGTTAATATGGTGCGCCTGGGATTGGCTTGCACTTCGCCTAAACCTGAAAACCGCCCGACAATGAAGGAAGTGGTAAGCATTTTGGAGAAAATTGATTACACAAGGGCATCCTTTACGTTACCTTCAACTATAGAGTTGATGCAATGACAGAAATAAAACTTATAATAATAGTATGTGTTAGATGTTCAACTATTTATTCATGTTTAAGTGTTGGACAATATTTTTTTAATAGATTTTAGATTTCTCATTTATTGTTTAAATTTTAATATCTATCATAATTGTTGAAAATTATTTATATTTATTATTATGTAAAAAGAATTGAAAGTTGTACAATAAAATATGGTTAGTTTTTAGTTGTTTTATAATTTATATTAATTTTAATAGTATTTTAATATAATATTAAAAAAGATTATTATTTGTATTATAATTATCTTCTTATCATAAATTATATTATAAATAATTATTTATATAATCAATTATATGTAATTTAAAATTTACATATAGATTTCATTATCTATATAATTTTTAAACTTCTCAATTAAAAAAATTATTTTCATAAATAAAATTAATTGTTGGTACAATAAGATAAAGTCCCAAATCATGACAAAAGTGAAATGGGAATATGTTAATGATCATTATCGAATTCGCAAATTTATGTTGTTTAATGTTGTCATTCACCTTCACAATGATTTTTTATTTGTTACTTCTTATAATCTTCATTGTAATAATGTTTTATTTTTCTAATTTTATTATCAATCATATGAAACAATCAACTCACATGGATACCTCAAAATAAAATTCCATATATATTGTAATTATCATACATCGAAGAGACATGAATTAATCGAAAAGAATGGTGTGACATTTGAAGTATCATATAAATGATTCACGGGTAATTGTTTATGTTTGTTTTATACTAATTCAGTTCAAATCAAATAATATTGATATTTTAACTTATGTTTAATATTGAAAACTCTTTTCTTAATCTGATTTGATATAAATTATTAGAATAATATATTTAATAATGATTGTAATTATTACATTGATATAAATGGAATATTTTATGAGAATATGTGAAAAAATATTCTTTAATTTTCTTGTCCTAAACTTTAGAATTATTGAAATAATATGTCTAGTCAAAGGGTCTCATTAGTTAAAGAATAAAAATATTTATTCAAGTAATTCTTATAATAATTAATTCAAAGGCTCTCAAAGACAGGTATTAATTAATTCAAAATTTGATTTCCTTTATATTTTAACATTCCAAATAACAAATATAATTTAAAAATATCAAACTTTCAAATGAATTAATTTTAATGTTCCTATAAAATATCTAGGTGAGACTATATATTTAATTAGTTTAAAGCTATATATAAAATAAAATAGTTAATTATATATACATAGTCAATTCAAAATAATTATATGTGTTAATGGTAATTTAGTGGCAAGAACAATAGCATCTTTAAAAGCTATAAATAATAAATGACAAGAATTAATTAAAAAAAAGAATTAGAATAACAAATTATAAACTCATAATGAAGCCACGAAAGATATATTTTATTAAAACAATGGCATGCCTTCTCCTTCTTTCATATTTACCTATAAAGACTCTTTAAATTACCTTTTGAATCTTCTTCTCCTATGACTCTTTGAAACTAACTAACTAACTAACTATATATACCAAATTATACTAAATGTTAAATCTCTATATCCATGCTAACACTCACCTAGAATAAAATAGGTGTCTCATCCTTAAACACTTAAATAATAAGCCCAAAATTTTTAATTTTTTACAATTTTATTGAATTACAAATGTAATTGAGGTAATCTACTTAATTACTACTAATCTCCTTGGTATCTCTACCAGGACTCCATGCTCTATTACAACAAGCTAGTCTAACTTGTCTTGGTCACAATTGGTAGACCTCTTTACTGTTATCTAACTAGTCTCAACCACAATTGTCGGACCTTTTCTTTGATGTTATTTTAAATATTTAATACAACCTCATTTGCGTTTTAATTTCACAAAATGATAAACTATTATGTTTGTTCAAACCTTATGAAACTTTGGGAAAATATAAAAGAACTTCACTTTCATCATGTAAATCTTTATTATTCTTTAATAGAAATCATGAGCCAACTATATTCTCTGTTTAATTACCCACATGTCAAAAAACTATGTGCTTCAATTAGGCAATCTTTGTGCACTACATTATTCAAGATAGTTCAAGACTGAAATATTTTGCATGCACCAAATATTGATAGTTGTACTCTAATAACTCTATAACTACCAATTGGTTATTTTATTGATAATAAAACTTCACTCTATTTATTATTCTAAACTATATTCCAACATATCTATGATTTCCAATCAATCAATGACTTTACGAACCTCCCACGATGGATTGAAACTTATACAATGTGGTTTTTATGTTTTAGGATATCAAAACTCTAGTTGAAAATTCAAAGTCATGGAATATGATTTGTGAAAAAATCTAGCCCGAGGGAAAGACATACTTTAGTGGATACACAGGGATCATCATTTAAGTCCAAGAATGAGGCACTAATAACCAAGGTATGGAGAAAATAAATTTAACAGTCATTCAAAATTGTTAATGATGATACACTTGAAATACTACATCATTCCCAAAACAAATTGAATGTCAAAATGAAAGGATGCAAAATAAAAGAAAATGGATAGGTGAGAAGACGATGCATCACATAAACAACTGCCATTGGATGGATCAACATTTTTATACATAGAATAACAAACATCACATCATTAGCAATCAGTTAACATTATTTCACAAGGCATAATCATGCACAACTAGCTCATCACATTTAAACCATTCTATCATATAGATTTGAGTGGAAAAAATTATATGTAAAAGAGGAAAAAGAGCACAGGAATATTACCTACTTTTGCAAATAATATACCTTTGTGGTATACATATAATTCAATCAAGTGCACATAAATCTCTCAATAGCACCACTCCAGTTATAGAAAATTTTCAAACACGTCTACAACAAAAACCATGGATCATGCACAAGTTTTAATCCCTCTCACAGATGTGAAAAAGGAATAAATGGGGATTGGTTTGGCACTTTGTGAAACTAGATACCATGATCCTTACCACTTCAATTTAATTAACACTGTGTATGCCAATATGTTCAGCCACAACCAATCCAAAGAAACACAAGTAAGATCCCTATCACTCTGACACCCTCTACAAGGTTCTAATATAGAAAGAATCAATAAGATTCATACTTTTAGGAAGTTGGATGAGGTGATTTTCACATTACTCATTATATATAATGAGGGTGTGATTCATCTTTCATAGGATGTTATCATCTTAATCAATGTTGTAACCATGGCGTGAGAAATGGGACTCCCATCTCAGACAAATCTCTTTTACCTTATAAAACTAAGTATCCACCAATTCATTCAGATATAAAAGAAAATTATACTTTGACATCTAGGGGGATTCCTCTTGACACAATGGAAGACATATCTATGAGCATTCTCTTTAAGTGCATCATAAAATGGGTTTGGCAAACCACCAAGAATGCACCAAAAGGGATCATTAGCATTTTCTACTAAATGATCCAGATACATTAGAACTTCAATTAGCCTAAATTTTTGGCTTATGAGCTCATGAATAACATTGATAAGGTCCTTTATAGAACATTGCAAGTGTTCTAACACCATTTCTTGGTCCTAATTCTCTATTTACCTAGTGGAAGTCACTAAAAGGTTTGCTAAACCTAGATGAATAGTTTTTTCTTGCAATAAGACCAAGACATACTATAATTGATTGTCTAGGTTTAACCAATGGTGGGTTGAGATTCAACCCTTAATTATATTTCACCCTAGGGTACCCAACGATGTTTTACAGTATCTAGGGAAACATGCATCTATCACAAATCTATTGTATGAGATTCATATAAAATTATATGAATTGTAAAAAGCAACACCAACTCCACCACCCTTCTTTATTACCATGTTGGATGCCAAGAAAGAAGTCTTGTGATAGAAAACCATGGCTACCAAATCAATACAACACTTGTGATTTATGCCTCCATGTGCACAAAAACCTTTTCCTACACATTTTTAAGCTCAAACACAAACACCGATATAAATAAAAGCATCTCCATAGCAGATTGATAGGGGAAATCAAAAATTAGCCACACTAATATTCACCACCACCACCAAAGAAGAAGACCCATAACACTAAATCTTGGCTAAACAAAAAACATGTCCTAAAAATTATTGTAGAATGGAATATTATAGAGTTGGGCATTAAAAAAGAGGAATTTTTACAATAAATGCTCCCAAACATAGGCAAGGAAGTATGTGATCAATAATAAGAGGAGGAATTTTTATTTTAGATGACAACATGCAACTTCCAAATGTAGAACTAGGTGTGACAAGAATTGTGGGTTGATGTCACCCAACCTCCTCCTTATATAATAATATATATTATAGGGTAATAAGTAGTGTATAGACAAATTCAAGTTGAGCTCTTTCACATGGATATAATTACAAGATCATTTGGTGCACAAGGTGAGAACTCACTATTACAAAAAAGTTGACCACCAATTATGGTACATAGGAAATAGATGGATTATGTATTGAGTGTGTCCTCAATAATCAAGGAACACATGGTTTCCTTTGTAGAACCTATGAGGGAGGTCAATCCTCAAAAGGATCAAAGGATTGAGAAACATACTTAGGATATGGTTTGGCCTACAAGAGAGTAAATAAAAAATATCACTCTTCCACCGTTATCCAGACACAAGGCATCAAGAAAAATAGATATTGTGATCAAATCAAACTCATCATCTAATTCACAATCACCAATTGATTCAACAACTCCTATGTAGGAGCCAAAAGAGGAAACTCCACCACACCCTGAACAACCCATTGAGAAAGCAAAAATAATATTAAAATAAAGTTACCATGGTATAATAAAAAATAAGAAAAGGTGCAAAAGGAGGCTACGAAGAAGGCTCAAAATTTAGTAATGAATAAGAAGAACAAAGAGGAAAAGCACAATGCTATTGAGGAGGAGCAATGGAATAAGAAAGATTAGGAACATAGGGGAAAGGCTAAGGAAGATGAGGAAAAAAATAAAAGAGATAAAGAAGCAGATGTGAAGAAAAAAGAAAGAAAAAAATATGAGGAAACAAAAAGAGAAAGTAAATCAAGAAGCACAAGAATCACAAAAGAAGAAAAATTATGTTGAGGTCGTAATAGAGGAACAAGAAGAAGAAAAGGAAAAACAAAATTTGTGCATTTATGGGGAGCAAGAAAAGAATTAGGCTCATGAATAGGAAGCCAAGAACAAGGCTAAGGTAGATGTCAAAGCTAAATCTAGTGTAGATTCCAAAACCAAGGTAGAGGTAAATGCCAAATCCAAGGTAGAGGCAAATGCTAGAGCTAAGGTGGAGGTAGAGTCAAAGGCTAACCCAGAGGCTGAAGCTAATGTCAAGGAAGTAGCTAAGAAAAAGGTTCAACAAGAGATCATAGCCTAAAAAAAAACAAAGGATACCATGATAGGGGATACCCAAGACCTAACAACTGTCATCGACATTGTAGGGCTTATATTCTACTCCATAGGGTTCACAGGATGAGGTATCATAGCATAGGCTCCAAATATATATCTAATAGTTATGGGATTTCTCGGCACCCTCCAAACATCACACAGCATTTTATCTACCCATGGTACAAATAAAGAAATCACCTATGGTGTTTACATATTCAAATTTTTCCTTAGATACAATAGTACAAGATGCATCACTTGATGTATTGTAGCTACCTCTATCAAGGTAAATTGAGTGAGAAGCTTTCTTTCAAGAATCTATCACATAGAAGGCATTGGACTTAAAGTATAGTGTACTACAACTCAGGGAGGATAACAAAAATATCAACCTCCACCTCACTAAATCTCATCAATTAATTGATATTGCATGTCCTACCTTGGTCACTCAAGTTTTGTGTGACTTAGTCAAGTTAGAATAAAAGTAGTTCACATCCCTTCTCTCTCAACTCATAAACTATTGTAATGTTATGTAGAAGATGCAGACACTTCACACATAAGGCAAGAACCTCAAGGTTGAGATAGAGACCATTTTTTATATTTTAGAGTAATATGAACATGTTCTTGACATTGATGTACACCATACTCACAACATAGCTTAGAACATGATTGACTTGAAGTGGTAGTTATCCAACACATGTAAGGAGGTAATGACAAACTTCAAAAAGGTGGAGAAACCCAAAGTTACCATAGATGACCATTTTTATACCTTATATGCATTGGATGTTGCACTAAACTAATCATTTGAATCCAAAGATAATGTTATGTTGGTGATGCTGACTTGGTAGAATAAAATCATGAAAAATACCTTTGCTGGTATTCAAAAAAAGAGGAACACAGATAAAATGGATGAGTTAGTCCAAGACATTCAAGTGAAAGTATATAATGTACAAGATATGATCCTAGTGATGGAGGATGAGGACATTTAAAAGTTTGGTTGAGTGTCAAGTGTTTTTATGCACTAAAATCAACATGGTAAAAGAAGCTATCATGAATTAGACATTCGTAAAAAAGGACATGTCTCATCTGGATAAATTTATCCCTGACATAGTTTAGGAACTTTAATTTATTCCTCTAAATCAGTTACAATATGAATTATATCAACAATTTTTTTTTATAGTTTTGTAGCCTATGCTTCAGCCCCAGTGACAACCTCCACCAACATATTCGATAGCAATAATTTCTCCAGAGCTTCAAGTGGAACCAATTGCATAGCCTCCTCTAGTTAAAATAACACATCCCATGCCATTACCCTCAATATAAGTACTTCACATACTCTAACTTTTTAATTTTAAATCATTTTGTAGTAGGAAGAGCTTTAACATTAAGAGCAAGGATAGGTTGGTTGGAAATCCATAAAGGTTAGCCATTTGGTTATGCTAATCTATTGAAAACCCAACATGGAAGTATGTTATTAAAATACATAGTTGAAAACCTCAAAGGGTGGCTAAGTAGTGTGAAAGGGTTAAAAATTAGTAAATGACACCTTGAACGATTACCAAAACTTATATTTGTATTCTAATTCCTTAATGTAGGCACAATTTTTTAGCTGCAACATAAAGCATACTTCCTAAGACTTTGTCTTAAGATGAGACAACTATTTAAGTACAATAAAGTGTTGGTAGCAAATAGGGATATAAAATCACATAGTATAATTGATATACATGTGCGACTCACATTATTTTATCTTTTGTATCTATTTTTTGTATGTATTCGACACTAGAAATCATGTTAAACATATATAAAATGCAAAAATATTTCTTTTCTTTGTAGAGAAAGGTTGGAATATGAAGCAACAAAGTCTTTTAAAATTTATATATAGTGATCAATTTTATTTTATAATATTTTCGATGTGATAGATATTAATATGAAGTTCTAAAATTATTTCTCTTGAATGTCTTTTATCATTATTTTATGCACAATGAATCTTCTATTTGTTTAAATTTGTTAATCATGTAGATTATAGTGAATGTT
The DNA here is from genome assembly GCA_037957365.1 of Torreya grandis. NCBI lineage: Eukaryota > Viridiplantae > Streptophyta > Pinopsida > Cupressales > Taxaceae > Torreya > Torreya grandis. The sequence goes on from JARHVA010001936.1 coordinate 2,136,101, forward strand.
CTGTAACTATTAAGTCTACATTTCATGTATAAATATATCAACTTTAACTAATGAATGGCTTCATTTAGTCTGATTTTTATCTTTTGCATAGTTCCATTGCACCTCGCATAACTATCCATTTATTAGCATATTTTGATGTGTTTTCTAAGAAGTGATGCTAACATTATTGGTGATGGTAAAACATACAAGTTCCATGGGATGAAAAAATAAATGAATTCATATTAAATTCCTAGATAAATTTGATGGAATAAATACCTTAGAACTTAGCCCAAGACTACATTCAATTAAAAAAACAAAAAACAATTTTTTATAAGAATTTATTTTTAATTTTTTCCTATTCTACGTTTTCTTAACTTATCCAACTTTTTAGAAGTTAATTTAATGTCCTTTAATTATCATCAGTCATTTTATACACCAGAGCTTTAGACTTAACAATGTCTAAGTATTTTAGATTTAATTAATAAAAATTCACAAAAGTATACAACACATTATTTTTTTACCATGGAGATGAGATACCAAAATGTATTAATAAATTGAAAATGATAAATTATTAAGGGAGGGATCATTTTTTTTGAAATGTCAATGGTTGTGAATGTAATTTAATATTTGGGTTGCATTTTTTTTTTTTTCAAAAGTTGAATTTAAAATATTTTATTTTACTAAAAGTATTACATTGGTGACACTCTAAGGTAGTGGTCTTATAGAGGGGAGTCTCTATAGGTGCACTACCTAAGCTTATTTTTGGTTTCATGCATATCTCCTTTTGTCATTTTCCCTTAATTTTCTTCTTTATAGTCTTCGACATTTTTTATTATGTTAATTTTTTTATTGCCTTTGTTGTTTGATTTGTCTTAATTTCTATGCCAAAACCTTGTTTATGCTCTTTTGTTTTCATTATTGGAGAGGCCTTTATTTTAACAAGGCCTTTATTTTTGTTATAATTTTATCAAAAAAGTTAGCAATTTTAATTGATATTTTTAGAGTAGGCCTTAATTGAATTTATTTGCATAAACCATGGGAGATTTTCAGGGAGACAAGTTAAATAATAGAGGTGAAAATAATGTTTTACCATAAGAAAGAATAGAATCAAGCCCCCATCTTTGTGGTTCAAATAAATAAACTAAAAAGTTGGTTTTGGTGGATATTAACAAAGATGGATTTGAAAAAGGCTCCTTTAGTGATGTTTCTAAGAAATAAGAATCATTACAAATTTTGAGTCCAATATTTTAGGTGGAGTAGGATTTTTGGATGGTTAAGGAGTAAACTCAAGAGGGAGAAAGAGGTAGGTGTATTATTTACCTTTCTCCTCAAGACTTCATGAAGAAGGTAATCTCTAGTGAATAATTATGTTTAAAAAATATTGGAGATTTGTTGTCACTACTAATGATAATAATGTCATCTATAATTTTTCTAATGCTTAGGTTAGGAGTATTTGTGGAAGAAAATTAGGATTTAAATTAAATTTAAGTGAAATGGTTAAGAAAGGATTTATATTAATATTCATTAAAAAAATCTATGATGGCTAAATAAATTGTTGAAAGTTTTTTCTAAGTTGTTGGAAAATCAATTTTAAAAGACCTAAATTTGAAGGCATATGTTGATATTTCTCAAGTTAACTATTTGTTGTGAAACTTAGATGGATGTAAGTGTGTTAATACATTTCATAGTTTTTCTCTATCATTTTTCAATCCCTCAAACCTTTGAGCATAGTTTTTAGGGTTGAAACTCCAATATTTGTGCTCCCTCGTATGAACATTAGGGTTTTAATATCCTTGAACTAGGGTTGATGATATTTATGCTCCCTCATATGAACATTAGGGTTTTAATATCCTAAAAATATCATATTTATCTCAATATAATAGGAATCAAATAAGTTTAATCCAATATATCATGTGAGACTTGGATGATCAGGAAAGCACCAAATGAATTTTTTAGATATATCAAAGGATTACCTATAATGCGAATGCCAATAGGAAAAGGTTCCAAATCCCAAGTCAATGACACAAAGATGTAGTTCTTAGTACACCTCAATGAATATGTATTATGGTTATAAAGCAAATGGTGGTATAAGATAAACTTAATCAAAGATGGGTTAGAATTATTATAAATGGGTAATATGCAATGATCAATCAAATAGAGGTTTATGCAACCTGAAATGATTTATGGAAAGTCTAAGAAATCCTATAGACACATAATATTATTTTATGTGGATAAGGCCTAAACAAGGATACACATGCATTCATTCATAAATAAACAACCAACATCTAATCTAATAAGTAAATAAATGAAAGAGTATATGGATAGATATACTTACGTTGGCTTGGACCCTCAATGCTTCAATCTCCCCTTGGCTCAAGTGATTCTTTGTAATAGAATATTTTATATTGATACCTTAAATGGTTTGATTAATACTTAATATATCCTTAGCTAATCGCTTATAATGATTCCTCATATTTAGATATAATGAAACCATAAGATAAAACTCCTAAAGATAATAGTATAGGATACTAACTCTCCAAAATGATACTTAGGAAAGATGTGTGAGTGAAATCCTCATCTAATAACTTACAATTATTCCTCATAATTATATATAATGACACCACAAGATAAGACTCCTCAAGATAATAGTATAGGATACTAACTCTCCCAAATGATACTTAGGGAAGATGTGTGAGTGAAATCAGAAAAAATAAATTATATATGATATCATATGAATTAAATATAACCCCTATATATACTTATACAACACCCAAATCAAACCCCAAACTCTAAGTCAATGGTATCAACTCAACCAATACAATTGAGAGATGAAAACTAGCACATAATGGGATCATCTATGCTGATACATTACAAATACCAAAAGTTAGATTCAATTTTTATGAGACTCATCGATATAATACAAGAAAGGTGAAGACACAAAATAGACAGTATTGTCCAAACTAATACCATATGATCTAGGTAATCTAATAAATATAGAAAATAGATATACAAGAGAGATAGACAGAAAGAGACCTAGAGGAGGTCAAGCTAATAGTAGTGATGGTGTAATCAAGATGGAATAGAAAAGTATATTGCAAAGAAACATGAGCCCTTTAGGGTTTGCACTTAGGGAGATTGATGTGTTGATAATCCACTACAAGAGACAATATCAATAAATGATAAAGTGAAAATAGTGTGTGTATATGCTAACACCTTCTTTAATGTTATACCATATCTTATGTGTTAGATTCAGCCTCTTTTTAATGCCTATTCTAGTTTCCATAGGTATCTATGAATATAATTCAGTATAAATCTCAACTTCCTATTATTACATGTCTCCATGCATTTATTTAATCATCTCCCACCTTTTGTGTTGTTTTTTACTTTATATAATTGAGGTAGGGTATACATAGGCTTTTTGTAAGTCTATGTGGCTTCATACTCAAATCTATGTAATTCTATTATTACAAACTAATAATCCAAATTAATGTTATGTGTAAGTTCCTTCTATGTTTAATTTTTACTTACTCATGTGCCAAAACATTTTCATTTGTGTTGCACCTTGAATTTACCAAAACCATGCTCTTTACATGTCTTGAAGTTACAACCTTTTGTGTGACAAGGCCATCATTTGTCCTATTCACCACTATATTTTCCCTAATATAATTATGTGTTGTGATTTGTGTTCTTTTAAAAAATATATAAATAAACATCTATGGAGATGCAAGATTTTCTCTACTCCTAGGATGCTTCTACATCAAACACCCTAGGTATCTAAAATGTGATATCTATCTTAGAAGTTAAAATAATCAAGAGTATGGCCTTATTGACAAATTTCCATGAGATATAACCATGTAGCATCCTAAACATATATGATTATTCCACTATGCTAGATATATATTTTACTTCTTCCCACATGTATTCTTAACCACCCTATTTTCCAATAAGACTTCTATCTTTTACTCCTTATTTTTTATTTATGCCTTCAAGTAACATACTTACACTTCTTTGTTCTCTACCTCTTCCCCATGATTGCCTTCATGAAACTCATACAAATATACCACAATGAATATGGGTGATATTTATTCTCTTCCAGAAACTTGATCTCATATGCATTCATCATTTTTTTGCAATAATTTACATGGTTCAATTTTATTCATCTTTAGTTTGTTATATGTCTCCTTTAAAAAAATTTCCTTATGCATATGTGACAACACTATGTCTCCTTCTTTGAAATTTTTATTTATGCACATTTCATTTCTGTGTTCATTTTATTTATAACTAATCATCCCCATCCTTCATGTCACCTCTTTTTATACTTCACACATATAATCTATAGAGTATTTAGATATTATGTTCCTTTCATGTGCATATTTGATGTCTCTCAACTCTGAAACTCCTCTTAAGGTGTTTCCATTTACTTCCTAGAAAGGTTTTTCCTAATGATTCTATTTACTATATTTTTGTACATGAACTTTAATTATGCCCACACCATATATGTTTACTTGGGATTGTCTCAAAATAGACATCACAACAAGTTCCCAATAATCCTATTCACCACTTTCATCTATCCATAGGTCTAAATATAACACACTAAACAAAAAATCAAATTTGTTTGAAATTTATTCAACTACACACCAAAATGGACAATTTTTTTTGTATCACTATCATATACTATTCTCAGGGTAAAGAATGTAGCCTTACCACCTCTCTAAATAATAATTTGATAATTTTTGTCACATCCCTTATCTTTATGTACACAATGAAATTCACCATCTTGAAAAAACTATCCACCACTAAAAATATCAAACCATTTCCTCTCTAATTTCTTAGAAAGATTAGTGAAAAAACCATGTAAATGTCATCCCATGAAATCTACATAATTGGAAGTGATTGATAAAACTCTATATTTTGACTCTTTTCTTTTTCCAAATGGAAAATTATGAACCTATGCACATAATCACTCACATTTTTTCTCATCCTCGGTCAATAATATCATTCTTCCAACTCCAAAAAAGTCATTTCACAAAACAAAAAGTGCTTATAGGCCTCCATTGTGTTTCTCCTTATTTATTTTCTTGTGTATTTATCCCTAGGTATGCACAACTATGATCCTCTAAACAAAATTCATTATTTTATATTATAGTCTAACCATGATGACCTATCTATGCTTATGGGATCTATGCATGCTCTCCACATGTCACAAAATATTTTTCATCAAAATATAGATCCTTAATTTTGTACAAAACCATGACCTCTACTTGCATCTTGTTTAACACTGACACTGTCCTACTCAATGCATCATAAACCTTGTTTGGTTTCTTTCTTTAATGCTTAAAAATAAATGTGTAGCTCTACATGAACTCTACCCACTTCATGTGTCTCTAGTTAAAATATCCTTATTTATGAGAAATTGCATTTGGTAATGGTTTATTAACAACATAAACTCTATTAAAAATAAATAGTGCCTCCATGTTTGTAGCTCTTGCATAATAACATATAAATATTATTCATATACTGAATATTTATTCTTCTTATTGTTTAACTTATCAATAAATTATGTGACATGGGTGTTATCCATTATCTTAACACTACTCTAAATCCTACACCACTCACATCAAAATCCACTTAAAATTCTATATCTAAATCTTACAGTGCTAACACATAATACTTAGTCACCTTCTTCTTGAAATATTGGGAACTATACTGAGATTCCTTTGTCTATGAAAATTCCTTGAAATCTTATCGAATCACTTCTATGATCACTATGAAAATTTAGTTCAATTTATTAACAAAAATCTTATATGATATTGTGATACAATGAAATATTTTTACCTGAAATGCCCTCCTTGGTGATGTCCACTCCAATATCACTTGAATTTTATTTGGGTCTAAGTTAAGACATTATTATGAAATCATAAAACTGAATTATATTAACTTTGTCTTCATAACAGTTGAATTATTTATGTTAATTAGAAGCTTCCCCTTGCACAACATATGTAACATATTACATAGGGTTTTTAGGTGTTCCTCCTTCATCTTTCTAAAGCCCAATATATTGTCTACATATAAAATGACATATATTCCTATAAATGGACTTAACACTTTGCTCATCACCCTCATTAATGTACTTCACACATATTTTAACCCAAATGACATCACTAACCATTAATACAATCCTTCCCTCATCTTAAAGGATATTTTATATTCATTTCCTTCTCCAATTTTGATATGATTATATCTGTATGCACTTAAATATGTTCACTTTTAATTTCATCTAATATTCATATATTTCATTTAATTTATTTACTAACTACCCCCATCCTAACCAATAGACTAAAAAACCTTCATTTCTCATCCCAAACTTATATATATAACCCACAATATATTAATGTCCCATTATCTACTTATTAACCTAATAATCCTATTCCATGCCTACTTGTCAATTTAAAATTCAATAATACTAACTACCCCTATCCACCTACCCATAGCCTTTCCTAAAAACCTAGTTTATAATCCCATTTTAAATCTCCACTAAACCACATTAAATCCCCTAATCATTTCTAGAAGTCTCCTTAACCCACCTTGAGCCCTTCTCTTCCCTTTCTAGGGAATTATAATAAATTTTTAAATCAAGGGCTCAATTAATGACTTGTCCTCCAAGGAATTTTTAATTCCTTATAAAAATAAGAGCTATTAATATTCAAATACAAACCTTTGAATTTAAGCCTTCCATTCACCCTCCCTCCTTCTATATAAACTATGCAAAGCTCTTAGCTATGTTTAGGAATAAATCTAGTAAGATTATGAATCCTCCATGCTCTTTTAATCATTGCCATTGCACTCATAGTCCTTTTCTTGTGATATTGCATCCATAATTATTGATATTGATCATTCATTGAGGCCATTATCAAATATAAATATTGAAGCCATATTATCTTGAAATCCAACATGCATTGAGCAATTTGTCTTGGAACAACATCTATGATCATAAAGGGAACACGAAAGGAGGCAATATGATGGTAATATTATTCTAATTAGTACCAATTGCTTCCAATCTCTTTCCTTTTGATAATTTTGTGAATTTCGAGTAGATTATAGTTTATTGTATGAAGTTCAATTCTATTTCTCAAAATTTTTGTAATACATTAGCAACCAAAGTGGGAGCCCTCCTTTGGACTAACCATTATGTGTTTAAGGTGTGAAAAATCTAACTTGTAGGATTAGTTAGGAAGAAATAGGGCTAAATTTTTCAAATATTATCACATTATAGTGAAAAGGTGATTTTACTTTTAATAATGGCGATTTTGGAAACATGATTTTACTTTCAATAATTGTTATTTTGATTTGACCATAAAATTTAGCCCTTATTAGTTAATCTATCTGGTGGTTTTATTGACCATTTTCAAAATCTCTTTTACATATTTGTTTTTTTATTTCCATTTGTGACTTTTCCTCTGGTAATTATGATTTTGATTAGAGTTATAAACTAATCCTAATAGAAGTTACAAGAATAAAATAAGACTCTAGTGGTTCAAAATCAATACCATATTTAATAGTAGGTAACATTACTTTTTAAAATTTGTGATTTTGATTTCTATTAGTGATTTTGACTATGTTAGTTATGGTTTTGATTTGTATTATGAACCAAGTCTAATCAAACTGACAGATATCATAATCTGCTTTTGTTGAATTTATTGTTAGCTATTTAACCTTGTTTGCTTATAAGAACAAAGGGAAACTCTAGGGATACAAATTTCAAAAAAAAATCACTCTTAAGAAAAATCACTTCTTCATTATTATGATTTTGATTATAATCTAATATTTTGATGTTTGAACTCACGACATTGATTGCAGTTCATAAACTTACATTAATCATACCATCAATGTTATGATATGATTTTTTAACAATTTGTATTCCCTATATAATCTTGTATACAAGGAATAAAGTAAAAACTCTATTAAGATAAATTACATTTTGCCTTTTTTATTCAACATCACATATAGCTAGTAGCAATTATAATCTAAAGTCATTGTTGATGCAGTGGATTGCACCTGGGGCAGGAGGCCAAGCTCCTGCCTTCCACACGTCAAAATGGAAACTCCCCTCTCACCTGTGGGACTAGCAAAGCTGGAGGGGAGAGTCTCTAGGTAAGGGCTAGCTCCCTTTGAAGCATCTGACTTGTTCTAATAAGTGCTAATACATGTATATAGATATATAATGGGCGGGGGGTGAAAAGGGAGAAGGATTACAGGAAAATAGAACCTAGTCTAAAGGGGGTGATGCACCAAATGATTCGACCTACTCACACTCACACTTGAAGCCAGATAAACACATACGTACACTTTAAACTAGTAGAAGGATAAGGCTACAGGAAACTTAATAGGGAGGCTTTAATGGAATACACAGAAAATAGGGACTCACCATAGGTGTTGTGAAAGGGCACACTGTATAGTATCTTCTCTCTGTTTCTACGCTTCTAAGTAAAACTCTCTTTGCCACCTACAGGAATGACACCTTATAGACACTAGGTGTGTTGGTGTTAAACCTATTTAATTATTAAGAAGCAATGACTAAACACATAACTAACACTCAGACACACACAAAGATACCTAACCAGAATAGAGGTAAAAATGCATTTATTGATTTTAGGTGAAATTTTTCCAAGGCTTCACCTTACAAATGTGAAAATATCCTTTTTTCAAATGACAAGTCTACAATATATAGAGGAAGGAAGGAGGCCTTTTGGCACCCTTTTTACAAATGACCCATGTGCGCTCCAATCGTTGGGAAGAGCAAGCCGTTTAAACATCAATGAGAGATTATGAGCCATGCCATTTGTTTGCTTGCAAGATCACTCCTTCAAGGAAATTACGTGGCTTGTCTACTCATTAATGTGAAATGAAGAAAAATGGGTTGCACCGTTGGCCATTTGCACCTCCTAATGATCAATTTGCAGACACTGTATCACTTGCTAGAGTAACTTCTTGAATCGGTGCCTCCCTTCACCACTTGGACTATCTGCCTATTCCTACACTTGGCACTTTTCTCTCTTTGTTCTCTAGGATCTTTCTCTTCTTCCTGCTTTATCTTTTTCTGGCTCCTTTGGCCCTCAGGGCTATCTTCTGGCAAGTCGCTTCATTCCTTGGGTTCTTTTTTGGTTGGCACTTAGGCAATTTAAAAGCAAATGGCTATTTCACCATATTAAATTTGATGTCTGCACACCATCATCATTTGAAAAACAATGGCTAATCCATCTTATTAAAGTTGACAGCCTCTGAGACATCATCGTCCTTGGCAAATTCCTTCGGGCCTTTTCTATAGGCTTTTTCTCGTGGACAAAAAGTCTACGAGAATTGGCCACTTTGACTTCCCTAGGACTTTTCTTCATGCTGGCGGCCTTCCTCTGAATTCCTTCATACTTTTGTCTAAAGGAATTCCTTCAGACAAAAAGTCTGAAGGATTCAATGTCTTAAGATTTCTAGGATTCAAGAACAAAAATTCAGCTTTAGGACGCTCCCTTGAACCAAGCCGTTGAACTGACCGGTTGAACCAAAAATGGTTCAATAGTTCAATGGTTCAACACTGCATGCCACTCATTCATTAAACCGAGCCTTCCAACGTGCCGCTTGAACCAAATGCTTGAACCAAAATGTTGAACTTGTCAATTGAACCAAGGCATTGAACCGATTGATTAAACCAAAAGTGGTTCAATGGTTCAACACCGTGCGCCAATATTTTGTTGCACCAAGCCTTTAAACCATTATCTTGAACCAAAGCATTGAACCAATCCACTGAACTGGTTCAATGGTTCAAATAATTGTTGAACCAAGGCACCAAACCGTTTGATTGAACCTGCTGATGAACTTGCCAATGAACTGACTAAGTAAACTGAATGATTGAACCATCTGATGAACCAAGCGATGAACCAAGGCCGATGAACATGACCTTTAAACTAAAACATTGAACTCTGCCATTAAACCAACTAAATTGAACCAAGCCTTTCAGCCGAGCTGATGAACTTGAGCTTTGAACCAAGGCATTGAACCGGTTTAAAGGTTCAAAAATGCCAACCTTCCTTGTGAATTTCTAGGTAAGATTTTGAAGAAGTTTTATAAAACCTTGCACTCTCTAAACTGATTCTTCATCTGCCAAAATAATATGCCTATAGAGTTCATAGAAAAACTCATTGCTGAGTCTATAGAAACCCAAACCTTATAGAGTCCATAGAAATAGACCTGTAGAGTCCGTAGAAAATAAAGCCTTATAGAGTCTGTAGAAAATCAAGCCTATAGAGTTTGTAGAAAATCAAGCCCTATAGAGTTCATAGAAATAGACCTATAGAGTCAATAGAAATAAACCTGCAGAGTCTATATAAAATTCTTGGACTTGTCCAAAAATCAAAAATGAATTGGCCTAAAATAGTAGAGGAAGAAGGGGACCAATTTTTTTTTCTTGTTAGACCAAAAAATGGTCAACAAATTAGTGACTCCTAGGGGAAGCATGCCTGCTATGCTTAGAAGCCAGTTGCCTCAAAATCCATTAGGCACGGGGTCAAATTATAACTTAAAGATCAGCAATAGCTTTGATAAATTCTAGAACCAATCACGAAGATTTACCTCAAAAGGAAATGAAAACACACATAAAGCTAATAAAACTACTAACATGTGTAGAAAGCACTTAGGGAAAATAGGAGAAAAGTAGGGGAAATATATACATGATGGAGAAGGGGCTCAGTGGTAATGCTTAAGATGTATCCCATTAACTAGGATATACAATTCTTCACCATCCAACTTGGAGAGTTGGAATGCATTATGCTACTTACACTAAGTGATTACATATGGGCCACTCTATAGGGCATCAAACTTTGCATGCTTTCTAGGCTTAGCTCAGTCTTCATCCCATTTCAAGACAATGTCTCCTTTAGAGAAACCTTTTGATGAAGATTTCTTGTCGAAGTGTCTCTTCACTTGCTATTGGCAACTGGTCATAAAAGCCATAGCCTGGTCCCTTGTCTCTTGGAGTTCCATCAGCTCACATAGCCTAACCTCCATGCTATTTCCTTCTTCTAATTGCAGCTGGTGAGCGAGGTCCAAGGTTGGCAACTCGAGTGAAATGGGGAGCCTAGATTCCCTTCCATAGATGACTGTGTATGGTGAGTTACCAATTGCCCTCTTCGGGGTGACCCTATCTACCCACAGGGTTGTTTTCAACTTAGCATGCCAAGTCCTTTGATTTTCCTCTATGGTTTGGTTGATGATCCTAATCAGGTTCTTATTTGTAGACTCAGCTAGTCCATTCCCCTGTGGGTAGTAATTGGATGAAGTGCTGAGATATATACCATATCTCAGCACCCATTCACTTGTTTTGGTTCCCAAAAAAGCTAATGCATTATCTGAGATTATGGTTGTTGGAACCCTGAACCTTGCCACCAAGTCCTCATAAAAACCTAGGACCGCACTTTCATTTGCCTCCTTAAGAGCAACAGCCTCTACCCATCTTGTGAAATAATCCATGGTGGTCAGGACCCACTTGTGTCCAGCACTAGAGGGAGGATTAATCATCCCTATGAAGTCCAAGCCCCATTACATGAATGGCTACTCCACCTAAATAGGTTGTAAAGGCATGGTAGCCAACTGTTACTTCCCATCAAAAAGTGTGCACTTTTGCCACTTTCATACCTAGGCATGGGTGTCCCTGAAAAGAGTAGGCCAGAAATAGCCAGCTCTCATTATTCTTACTGCAGTAGCCCTAGGAGCAAAATGACCACCGACTGGTCCATCATGGAACTCAGATAGCTCCCTATCGACCTGACTTGAGTCCAAGCATATTAAAAAGACTCTTAAGATATCCCTCCTAAACAACACTCCATCAATCAGGGCATAAGGGAGACACTAGAGTCTAAAATACCTTCTCTTGGTCCTATCAAGTGAGTGTGGGCACTCACCAGTGAGAAGGAAATGCCTCACATCTGATGTCCAATCCTTCATGATAGCTGGTTCTTCTACTATAGCTGCATCAAGGATTAGCAGACTGTCCTCCTTTTGCTACTTAAAGTCTATAGCGAGGTGTTCACACAGGCCTCTCCCTCTTACCAGCTTGGTGATCTTGATATCTACATCATATTCCATCACCTTAGTGATCCACCCTGCTCTCTTCTCATTTAGGTCTCGATTGACCAAGAAATCTTTGATGTCAGGATGTGGAACCATGAGGTGGATTATGCTATTGGACAACATGTGTCTGAATTTCTTCAAACTTTGTATGACCACCAAGACTTGCTTTTCCACATATGTGTATTTGACTTTGAAACCTTCTAGGCCTTGGCTAAAAAATGTAATTGGCTGCTCAAGGTTATCATCACTTGCTTGGGTAAGCATGGCGGAGATTACCTCTTCATTTCTGAAGGTGTAGAGATTGAAAACTTTGGTGAAGTCAAGGCTGATCAAAGTAGGATCCCAGGCTATGGCCTACTTGATTTCTTCAAAACTATATTTTCTCTGTGCTATCCATGTGAACTCCTCACCCTTCCTTAGCATAGAGGTCAATGGCTTGACCATCTCTGCAAAATTTGAGATAAATATTTGTATGAAATTTATCTTACCGAAGAAGCTTTGCATGCCTTTCTTGTGCTTAGGTAAGGACAGCTCCAGGATGGAGTGAACTCTCTCTGGATCAATAGCCAAACCCTCCAAAAAAACAATGTGACCAAGGAGCTTCCCCTCATGGATAGCGAACACGCATTTCTTAGGATTGAGAGAGATACCAAACTCTCTACACCTCTCAAAGATTTGCCTTAGGTGTTTCATGTGTTGGCTTGCTTTCTTGGAGAAAATTGTCACATCATCAAGATATACTAGCATAGTCTTATTTATTAGACCTTGAAAGGCCATGTCCATAGCTCATTGGAAGGTGGCACCATCATTAGATAGTCTGAAAGGCATTTTCCTGTAAGCAAGCATTCCCCACTTTATTGTGAAGGTTGTCTTGTTCTATTCATAGTCTTGCACCAAAATCTAGTTGTATCCTGAATACCCATCTAGGAGGGAGAAACGCTCACCACCTGTCACCATCTGAAGGATCTGCTCCATGCTTGGGAGAGGATAATGGTCTTTCAAAGAGACTCTATTGAGGTCTCTGAAAGCAACACATAGTCTAATCTCCCCATTCTTTTTTCAAATAGGAACAAGATTGGCCAGCCAATAAGAGTGTTTTATTGGAAATATTATCTTGGACTCAATCAACTTGGTGAGTTCTTTTCGCATGATAGGTTCAATCATTAGGTTGACAGGCCTCTGCTTTTGCTTGATCGGCTTGGCACCTTCTTCTAGCTCAATGGTATGTTGGGCCAAGTTTGGGTTAAAACCCTTCAAATCACTATACTCCCAAGCAAAGATATCGGTAAATTCTTGGCACAACAAGATGAAATCCTGCCTTTCCTAGTCCGTGCACACTTTTCCAAGTGCAAACAGCTTGTCCTTGAATATTTCCACCTTCTCATGGTGTTCCTCCTTTGTTGCAATGCACACCTTGTCACTTCTCAATTGGTCATCTCCATTGAAGATACTCTCTAGAGTGACCAAACCTTTGGGGAGCTTATTGTTCTTCAGTTGAACAATTTGGTTGCCATATTGCTATTGTAGCTTTGCCTAGTTTTTTGTAGTGAATTCTGCTTCTTCTTATAGGAAGAGTGCTATTTGCTAATCACTGTTGAAAACCTACCAGTTGGTGATGTTGTCAGGTACAGAGGGCCAGATCACTACTTTAAAGTGATGTGATTTATGGTCTCAGTCTATTTCCTGAGGAATATCAAGCTGGGAACCAACTGCTGCTAGCCTATTTGCTTGCTTGTTCCATTCTCTAGGAATGGAGGTAATATTAAAAGTGAAGAATTTTTCCACTAAGTCCCATACCCTATGTTTGTAGGACTTCAGTAGGGAATTCTTCATCAAATTTTGGCCTCTTACCTGGTTGACAATTAGCTCACTGTCACCAAACACTTACAGCTCTTTGATTCCTCTTTTCCTCGCCCACTCCAAACCATGGATGAGGGATTCATATTCTACAATATTGCATGTGTAGGAAAATTGGAACTGAAAGGTTGAAAAATACCTCTCTTTTGAAGGAGAGACCAACACCACTCCACCACCAGCTCCCAACTTACTCTTTGAACCATAAAAAAATAGCTGCCATAGACCTGAGCTTTCCTGGCTGGCTTTCATCAAATTTGGTACAAAAGTACCCTCTTTGTGCATGCAATAAATTCCAAGGCCCACCTCCTCTATGAATTTGTAAGGATCATGCTCAAAGTTGTCACTTCCCCACTCATCTAAGAGTAGATCTGCAACTCCTTCAAGGGCAGAGGATGGATATTGGTCTACTTGGAACTCCTTTTGGTCAATGATGGCATAGCTGACATTTGTTGCCTTTAGCGAGTAAGGTTCTAGATGATCTCTGTGGAGTGGCTTAGATTCAATCTTGACTTTAGTCCCATACTTGGTTCTAAAAACTAGATAAGACTAATTTGCTGCTAAGTAGCCACTTATCTTAGATGTAAAATCCCTAGATAAGCAGATGGCAAAGTAAGGAGGGACATCCGCCACTACCATGTCATGAGGAGCTGAGAAAGTTGAGCAAGCATGTAGCATCAAGCTCAAACATATTATCACCCCAATTGTCTTTGCTGGAGTTCCATCCAATTACAGGACTCCCTTGGTCATTTCTTTGTATTTCAAGCCTAGCTTATCAGCTATGCATTTGGGCATCACCGAGGTGCTTGCTTCACTATCAATGATGCAATTATGCACCAAGAAATCTCCTATGACCAAGGACACATAAAAGGGAGGAACCTTTTCTTCTTTCCAAGCCTGACCTGAGGTGGAAGGCTGTCCATTCATCATCAAAACATTATCAACTTTTGCTCATCCAGCTCATGCAATTCTTTTTACAGCATGTCCTTTTGCCCTGGTATTGATAGTGAATCCCATAAGGAGATGTTCATGTGTAGCTTCTTCATCTGGTCAACCACGTTGACTCAAGGGTTTCCTTCTTTCAAAATTTCTTTGGAATTATTTATAGCCTGAGGTGCAGGCTAAGGAGCTGAAGGTACAATTGACGGTCTGAAACTTGGGACTTTTTGATTCACATGTGATGAAGAAGGTGTTATTGATGTTTGGGTAGTAGCCTGAGTTTCTTATATTGCTCTCCTTTTGAATCTTGTGTTGGCTGCAACATAGTTAGCCTAATTGTCTATAGCACCCACATAATTGACTGAATAGAATTCTCCTTCCAGATGATTCATGAGGGTAGAATCAGGCTGGGCCTGACTACTACTCATGCTGGGTTACATTGGAGCCTCAAAGACTTGGGAATGGGTGGATGCCTGATTATATTATACATTTGGGTAATAAACCATCATTTCATTTGTATAAATAGCCTACTCCTGACCATATCCCATGGTTGAACAACTTGGCTATTCCTGCACCAAATTGTTTTGAATGGGCACCATGACCTTAGATGATGAAGGGGCACCTAGGTTGTAGCCTTGAAAAGGTTTGGTCTGAGTAAGCTAACCTTGTCCTTGATTGTAATTTTGGAATGGGGGTCTAGGAGCTTGACCATACTACTGGTATCCTTGGTTTGGTCGATTGCTTTGAGCTTGCTGCCTTTTAAGAGACACAAGTTCATTCGGCATACTTTGCAATAGACTCTTAACTTCATGAAGTTCATTAGATGGAGTAGCAGCTGGATTTTCCATGCTAGGTAGTAGGGCTAATGTGGGAGTAGCGGTTTGAATTGGAGGCATCATTTTAGGAAAAAGTGGCATATGGGGTCTAGGGGCTATTTTCCTAGCCTGCACTAGGCAATTTTTAGCTGCTATATGTCATAGGTGGCAGGCAGCACATTTCCTCCCATGGATTGTATCATAACAGTGATATCACTATTCAATGCTCTTAAGTAATATAGGAAAGCATAGCTAGGAGTAGGTTTTAATATAATGGGGATTCTATCCCATGTCTTCTGAAACCGAGCATTGAGATCTTACATGTATTCATGTGGGGCTCTTTTCATGGTAGTCAGCTGCTTAGCAAGTGAGAGGTGGTCACTCTTTTCTCCAAAACGGTCCATCAAGTGAGTGCCCGATTCATTCTAGGAACTGATTGAATTTATTGTCAAAGTCCCATACCAGTCAAGAGCTTTATCCTTAAGAAATAATGCCAATAATCTGATTGCAATATTTTCCTCAATGACGTTATGAATATTGCAGAGGTTAGCAATATTTTTGATGTGTTTGATGACTGTGATGGGCCCCTCTCCATCAAAAGAAGGCACACTTTTGAGGGTTGCTCCTAGAATTGGATCATAACGTTGGAGATTCAATGGAATTTGACCACGAAAAGTCAAAAAGGGAAGTGCCATAGCTATGATGGGATGTAATTGCGGCCTTGCTACGTATGTGTTCTTTTCAGTAGGTTTGGGAAGGTGATTTGTTGAATAAGGATAGGTCCTCTCAAACCTTAGTATTTTTTTTGAGTTCAAAGGCAACTCAATGAAGTCAAAAGGAACACCCTTAGAAGCAGACCGTGTGGTGACTTTAGGCATAGGAAGTTAGACTGGTCTTTGATTAGAAAATGATGTTCTTACTAGTGGAGTCACCAGATGCTGAAAATAGTTGATTTGCTAGAACAGGACCAGCATCAATCCTGAAACTTTACTAAGTGTAAAATTGGGTCCCACTAAGCGTGCCAAAAACTATTAACACAGTGGATTGCACCCAGGATAGGAGGCTGAGCTCCTACCTTCCACACGTCAAAATGGAAACTCCCCTCTCACTTGTGGGACCGGTGAAGCTAGAGGGGAGAGTCTCTAGGTAAGGGCTAGCTCCCTTTGATGCATCTAAGTTGTTCTAATAAGTGTTAATACATGTATATAGATATATAATGGGGGGGTGAAAAGGGAGAAGGATTACAAGAAAATAGAACCTACTCTAAAGGGGGTGATGCACCAAATGATTTGACCTACTCACACTCACACTTGAAGCCAAACAAACACATACGTATACTTCAAACTGGTAGAAGGACCAGGCTGCAGGAAACTTAACAAGGAGGCTTTAATGGAATACACAGAAAATAGGGACTCACCATAGGTGTTGTGAAAGGGCACACTATATAGTAGCTTCTCTCTATCTCTGTGCTTCTAGGTAAAACTCTCCTTGCTGCCTATAGGATTGACACCTTATAAACACTAGGTGTGTTGGTGTTAAACCTGTGGAAGCATTAAGAAGCAATGACTAAACACAGAACTAACACTCAGACACACACATAGATACCTAACCAGAATATAGGTAAAAATGCATTTATTGATTTTAGGTGAAAATTTGCTAGGGATTCACCTTACAAATGTGAAAATATCCTTTTTTTCAAATGACAAGTCTACAATATATAGAGGAAGGAAGGAGGCCTTTTGGTGCCCTTTTTACAAATGACCCATGTGCGCTTCGATCATTGGGAAGAGCAAGCTGCTTAAACATCAATGAGAGATTATGAGTTACACCATTTGTCTGCTTGCAAGACCACCCCTTCAAGGTGATTATGTGGCTTGTCTACTCATTAATGCAAAATGAATAAAAATGGGTCGCACCATTAGCCATTTGGGCCTCCTAATGATCAATTCATAGACACTGTATCACCTGCTGGAGTAACTTCTTAAATCGGTGCCTCCCTCACCACTTGGACTATCTGCCTATTCTTACACTTGGCACTTTTCTCTCTTTGTTCTCTAGGCTCTTTGTCTTCTTTCTGCTTTGTCTTCTTCTGGCTCCTTCGGCCCTCGGGGCTATCTTCTGGCAGATCACTGCATTCTTTGGGTTCTTTTTTAGTTGGTGCTTAGGCAATTTAAAAGCAAATGACTATTTTACCATATTAAATTTGATGTCTGCACACCCATCATCATTTGAAAAACAATGGCTAATCCATCTTCTTAAATTTGATAGCCTTTGGGATGTCATCATCCTTGGTGAATTCCTTCGGGCCTTTACTAAAGGCTTTTTCTCACAGACAAAAAGTCTGCGAGAATTGGCTGCTTTGACTTCTTCGGCTCCTTTCTTTGTGCTGGCGGCCTTCTTCCAAATTCCTTTAGACTTTTGTCTAAAGGAATTCCTTCAAACAAAAAGTTTGAAGGATTCAATGTCTTACAAGTTTCTACACATTTCCTAAAATCCTTCGGCTGCCTTCAAAGTGCTCCCTGCAATTTGCAAGGGCTTTTAAACCCAGAACTACCCTCTATAAGGGCACCTGCCCTTTGGCTTTAGGATGCTCCCTTGAACCAAGCTATTGAACTAATCGATTGATCCAAAAATGGTTCAATGGTTCAATGCTGCGCACCACTCATTCATTGAACCGAGCCTTCAAACCTACCGCTTGAACCAAAATGTTGAACTTGTCAATTAAACCAAGGCATTGAACCAACTGATTGAACCAAAAGTGGTTCAATGGTTCAACAGTTCAACACCGTGTGCCAATCCTTTATTACACCAAGCCTTTAAACTATTTACTTGAACCAAAGTGTTGAACCAATCCATTGAACTGGTTCAATGGTTCAAATAATTGTTGAACCAAGGCACCAAACTATTTTATTGAACCTGCCGATGAAATGACTAAGTGAACCAAATGATTGAACCATCTGATGAACTAAGTGATGAACCAAGGCCGATGAACCTGAGCTTTAAACCAAAATGTTTAACTCTGCCATTGAACCAAAGTGTTGAACTTTGTCGAAGCATTGAACCAGCTGAATTGAACCAAGCCTTTGAACCGAGCCGATGAACTTGAGCTTTGAACTAAGGAATTAAATCGGTTCAAAGGTTCAAAAATGCTAACCTTCCTTATGAATTTCTAGGCATGAGTCTAAAGAAGTTTTATAAAACCTTGCACTCTCTAAATTGGTTCTTCATCTTCCAAAAGAATACACCTACAGAGTTCATAGAAAAACTCACTGCTGAGTCCATAGAAACCCAAGCCCTGTAGAGTCTATAGAAATAGCCCTGCAGAGTCCATAGAAAATCAAGCCTTACAGAGTCTGTATAAAATTAAACCCTACAGAGTTTGTAGAAAATCAAGCCCTACAGAGTCCGTAGAAATAGATCTGCAGAGTCCGTAGAAATAGACCTGTAGAGTCCGTAGAAAATTTCTAGACTTGTGCAAAAATAAAAAATGAATTGGCCTAAAACAGCAAAGGAAGAACGGGACCAATTTTTTTTTGGCCTGTTACACCAAAAAATTGTCAACAATCATGATTTTGACAACCCTAGAAGTAGTTTTGAAATAACTAAGATAATTCTACTTTCATTCTAAAAATAACTGAAAATAATCTAATCTGACAAAAATGTATTCTAGTTGTTCTTATAAGTGGTTTATTATCCCTTTCAAGTTTGTACATATTTTGATTTTTATAAGTCACATAATCAATTGTACCTAACTGCTATTTTGATTTTTAGTAATGATTTTGCACTGCTAATTACGATTTTGATCCATAGAAAGTTAGCATTTTAAAATTATCATACCCTATAACAATTTTTTATAATATGTCCACAATAGCATTGGTCTATTTATCTTAATTCATCATAATCTAGGAAATGTTATTAGACTTTGGAAATATTTAGTTTCCTTAGTTCTTTCATAATTACTTGTTTGCTTCTAGAATTTTGATTTCTAATAGTGATTTTGAAAAATCTACTAGCAATTTTGAATATGATAACTATCCACTAACCGTAACATTCTATTAGCTATTTGAAAAATCACTTATTGTCTATCTATGATTTTGACCTATCATCTACAATTGTGTCTTTATGTATGTGATTTTGAGTAATCTTAATTGGGTGAAATTGTGTAGAAGCAATTTTGAAGAAGCAAAGGTGACTTTGATTCAAGGCCAAACTACTAAAAAAAATTCATGTAGGACAAATGATAAAAGATCATAAATCTAATCCCTGTCTTGTTTTCTTGTAAGACATTGGTCAAAGATGTAGGCTTTATATTTTCATATATTCTATTTTTTGTTTGGTTTGCCTCTCATAATAAATTAAATAGTTAAAAAAAAATTGTGCACATGTGTGTTACCAATTACATTTTATTTTATAGGGTGAATTGTGATGTGGAAGTCATTCCCTCATACTTTCCTTAGCCTTAAAGTTTGGTGATTCACATTTCGTCACCATGCATTCAACCATGCTTCATGTTTCAATAGAGTCTAAAAATCAAGGATAAATATCATAGGCCAAGCAGTTGAACCCATATAGGTCTTCTGTGAAAGGAAAGAATTAATTCTATGACCCAAACATTAGACAACACCCTACACATATGTGGGCCCCATGTACCTAGCATATTTCAGGGACACCCCTAGAAAACCCTATCTAGCCTAGAATAAGACCATCAAATGTAATATGTGACTTATTATCGAAGTCAATATTAGATCCCTGGTGACCATTAGGTGTAAACAAGTTTGAGAGGGTTTGAGAGATTATGTAACAAGTCACAAGACTACATCCTTACCTATGAAACTATTAGATAATGCAGTCATTGGGTTACATTCCCAAATTGGTTTGCTAAATAATAGGACTTGTGGTTTGCCTGATTTTATGTGTGTTATACTAGACCAATGTTGTTTTTTAGCTGATTCAACATTTTACCCATCATGCTAAGAACACCTAAATATCCTTAGGACATACCTGTCCCATATAAATCTTGGCTTATCCATATTCACCCTTTATCACCATCATCATTTCATCTATTCTATTCCTTGAACAAGTCTTGAGTATTATATTAGTCTTGTGATTAATCTATAGTGGTCATCCATTCTATCTCAAAATATAAAATCCATCCCACTTGTTGCTCTGTCCATTTATCCTCAACACCATATTCTAAAAAATATTACTTTGTTCAAATATTATTAACCTATTACTATGTCATATTTCATCTAGCACACTATCATCTTGTCATCTCACCTATTCATGACTAGCCATATTTAGTCATCATCCTGCTAGTTTGAATATAGGCACCTTGTCATCTTATCATCAAGTCCTCTTGCTAGATTGAGGCCTCGTAGAGTTGACATATTGTCAATACTTGATCATGTAATCTAGATTATTCTCTATCCAACATATAGTCCTAAAACATAATCCCATCCTATCCATCATCACATATAGGCACATTGGCCATCTTAGCTTAAATTTAAGATAGTTTCTTACTCAAGAATACATCTTATCACATTCTTTCACCTCATATCAAACTTACATCCTAAAAAAGTGACTAACACCTACATCACCCATTTCTATCCACTATGCCTATCAAATTTTATACACAATTCATGAGGTTGGGACAAGGATCAAACCAAGAAGATGACATCATAAAGACATTAGTTAAACAAATTATGAATAATTAAGGGAACCAAAGTGATATCCATACTCTTGGATGAGAGGGAAAAATTAACAATGATTTCTTCAACAATGATAAGATTAGGAATCAATTTGACCAATACATATATGAGAATCAAGACCAAATATTGGCCTAAATTATTGGAATTAGAGGTAAACTACCCTTTACATTTAGTCTTTATCTCCTACAACATAAGATATGAACACCATCTCAACATAACACTCCTCTTCACCAACACATTACAAATCAATATGAAGGGAATCCTAATCTAGTAGATCATGAACAAGAATTAGATGAAGAAGAAGAATCTCTTCAAAATAAACAAATTAAGGACGATAAAATAAAATACATATTGGAGGATCGTCTCAACCAACTTACCCAACAAGTCAATTTACTAGTATCTCAAATTCACTTTGAAGCCCACAAACCCATGTCACTAAAGAAAACTTTTTAAATTCCTCTAATATACACTGGCATAGATCCCTTGAAGCCAAAATCAAGTCAAACTAAGACTTCTAATCCATTAATGGATCACTCTTTTTCCCAAGAGTGGAAAATAATAAATGAGATTCTTCAACAAATAAACCCCTGAACTCAAGCAAGGAAATATAGATATAAGGATTTTTGCACATCTCCTTTGGATATGAGTATATTACAAATAACCTTCTTGATACATTTATAAATTCAAAAATTTGACAAGTATAAAGGGAAAGGAGACCCTCATGACCACATTTAATAATTCTACATAACATGTCATGAGGTCATTTATAATGATGCTTATTTACTTTGTCTCTTTCTAGAAAGTCTCATAGGACCTGATCTCAAATGGTTTATACATTTACCTAAAGGGTCCATTGCATCATTTGAAGAATTAATGAAGAATTTTATAAAACTCCTTTCCTTCAATATTGAGAACAATATTTATATAATAGATCTTTATAACACCAATAAAATAAATGCAGAGAGTCTTGCATCTTTCTTATAATGATGGAGAAACTTAGCTAGTCATTTTTGATGTACCATCCCAAAGAAAGAATTATCCAATATCTTCATCGATAATCTTAATACAGAATTAAAATATCAATTAATATTATAATATGCCAAGTTTTTTTATGATATTATAAAACAAAGCATCCAAATTGAAAAATCACTTATTGAAAAGGGGACTATCAAAATATATACCCAAAATAAACAAATCAAAATCAAAACAGTAACTCTTTAGGTAAACTTAAAGTCTTACAAAAATAAAAAATGTTGTTGGGGATGGAATTATTGATTCTAATCATGTATACATAGTGTAAAAGTCCTCCCATACTACCAAAAACCAAATATCTGTAGCATCACTATACTAAAGGGGAACCCAAGAACTAGAATAGGAAAATGACATATGATAGGTCTTGGTATACTAGTTGAAATAATATTGAAGAAATGGATTGCTACTAATATGATAAATCTCCTAGAAATTAGACTTTTTGTTGATAATAAGCCACATATTGATTGGTATCATGAAGATTAATTTTGTCATTATGATCACATGAAACGGCATGATATTGAAAAATGTATGCAATTAATACATTTTATTTAGGATATGATAGAAAAGGGACAAATACAGATTAAACGTGAAAATAACTAAGCCAATCCAAAAGTTAGCAACTAGGCACATATCAATATCCCTTACCTATGCATGATAAAAAAAATAGAAGAAAGAACCAAGGGATCATAGTCAAGAATCTATTTATAATACTATCTACTATCATGTTATTCCATTTCACCACATTAATACCATTAAAATCAAAATCCTTCAAGAGACCCAAGTATGCCTTGACCTATCCTTAAGATCAATAGGGCCACTTTGGATTATGTGGTCACCACTAGACGTAATAAAATAATAGTTTCTAGGGTAACCCCTAAAGACTTACCTCCCATGCCATCTCAAAAGATCACAATCCCTAAGAAGACTCCAAATAATCACAATAAAACATATGACATTATTCAACAATTAGAGAAGATTCCCACTCATATTCTCATCATGGATCTTCTCAAAACCTCTTTTGTTTATCAAGAAATATTAAATTAAATCCTACATGATTCAAAAGTTCTTAGGGATATTAATACTAGTCAATTTCAAGATTTGGTTGGTCATTTATCTCCATTGAAAAAAATCACATTTAGTGCCCAAGACATGTCACCAATAGGCCATCATCATAATTACCTCTTATTCATATAAGTATCCATTGCTGATCATAAGATCCCATAAGTTCTTATAAATGGAGGATCCACCTTAAATTTATGACTTATAGAGTTACTAAAGAAATTGGGATACTCAAAATCATCTTTAGGGGCTACTTTGATCATAATAAAAGCTTATGATGATAATGAGTGACTGTCAACAGGAATAATATACCTTCTTATAATAGTGGGACCTATCATTAAACATTGGTTCATGTAGTTAATGTTGATCTTCTATATAACATGATTTTGGGTTGACCATGGATCCATGAAATGAGACCTATACCCTCCAATATTCATCAATGTTTTTAATTCCCAAATTTAGGCATGGAGGTCACCATCCCTAGTGAAATCAAATAATTTCACAATTGTCAAATGGAAGGAATAGATTATGACCTTTACTATCAAAGCACTCAAGGTTCATCTTATGATCTAAAAGCCATAAAATATATACATACTGATAACTTATTACCCTCTTCCTCCAAACCATTAGAGGCTACCCATCTAAAGATCATCTCTAAGGGATTTGAAGAAGATGAGTACAAAACCATTTCATAGGAAATCTACCACTATCTCCATGCACCTGTGGGTCCCCTGCTATGTAGGAAGTTAAACCTACTATCTATTAGTTTGGATCAACTACCTTTGATAGCTTAGTGGTAATATCATAATAACATTTTGAATAACTCAATGATTATTGGATAATTTATGCAAACTTGTGCCCTTGTTTTCCAAAGAAAGAATATCCCAAAGCACACAAAGCTCTAGAACATGAATTACAAGGGTTGAGGAATAGGTCGATAAGAGTAAGGGATTTTAGAGCCTATCAATATTCAAAGACATCTAGGATGACTTTGATTAGGGTAAAAATGATCAGGAATTAACCTTCACAATATCATTACAAACTCTTCTTCAATTCTCGATGAGTCGACCTCTAACAAGGAAGTCAAAACAAGTTCCACCTATAGCCTTTATGAAGATCTTGTTACCATAAACCTAATCACTGATACATCTATTTATACCATCAATATTTCCCTACACTATCTTGAGTTAATGGACTAGGATTGGTATGAAGAACTATCCTTTGATACATTTTAAAGTGATGAATCCATCATTGAGTATATGGGAGCCCAAATTTTCATGCCATCAAGGGATCATAAAAAAGGATTTACTAGTAGTCTAAATGATTCAATATAATTTGGAGAGCAAAGTAATCTTTAAATCAAATAGAAGAAGCATATGTGAAACTAATCTCTCTTCAATCACAGAGGAAATTCAACAACCCCATTCTTTGAGTCATCTAATTCATGGCAAGCAAAATTTATATCAAGAGCTATGTGCAGAGTTTCCAAATGTATTTATCCCAGACAAAGAACCATCACCACCCCCAACATATATAGAAGATCAATCACCTTCCTTAATTGAGGAAGTTATAAAAGTGAATATTGAAACTGAAGAAGATCCTAAAATAGTCAAATTGGGGGCAAGTCTTACCCCTAAGGAATAGTAAATTCTTATTGATATTGTCAAAAAATATTATAGATATATTTCAATGGAGCTATGTAGACATACCTAGTTTAGACCTTGATTTAGTGGTGCATCACTTATTAGTACACCCAAATGTTAAACAAATAGAATAAAAGCTTCATAAAATGCACCCTAAAGTAGCATTATTAGTCAAATAATAATTACAAAAATTCTTAGAAGCAGGGTTCATTCATCCAATTGAATATTTTGAATGGATTTCTAACATAGTTCATGTGGCAAAGCCATAAGGAGGAATTTGTATTTGTACTAAATTTTGAGATATTAATATGGCATGTCTAAAAGATGATTTAATTCTACCCAATATTGACATGATTGTTAATTCAACATCTAGTTATGAAATGTTATCCCTCATGGATGGGCAAATTAGATATAATCAAATTAAGATTGCACCTGAAATCAACATAAAATTGCCTTTATCACCCCATGGGGAAATTTTTTCTATTAGGTAATGCCCTTTGGTCTCAAAAATGTAAGAGCCACTTATCAAATGGAAATGATGGTTATATTCAATGACAATGATTCATGACATCATCAAATATTATGTTGATGACATTTTAGGGAAATTAAAAATAAGGGAAGAGTACCCTCTAGTCCTAACAAGAATCTTTGAGAAACTAAGAGAATATAAAGTCCAATAGAATCCCAAGAAATGTGTGTTTGAGGCTACTTTAGGAAAACTTTTGGATTTCATTATATCTCAATGAGGCATCTAATTAGACCTTGCTAAATTCAAAGCCATAAATGAAATGCCTTTGCCCAAAAACTTGAAGCAATTATGCAACCTTCAATGGAAACTACAGGCCATTCATCAATTTTTTTCTCAATTAACATATAAATGGTATATATTCCCTCATTTACTAAAGAAAGGAACTCATTTTGACTAGAATTAAGAATACCAAATATAATTTGATTACCTAAAACAATATCTATTGAAACCTCTAGTCCTTGCACCTCTAGTATCGAGAAGGCCTTTACTCATGTATTTATCTAATACTCCATGTGCCATAGGAACTCTTTTGGCACAACACAATGATAAATAAAAAGAACAATCCAACTATTATTTAATCAAAATTCTCATCTCATAGAAGCATAGTTATAATCCCATTGATAAAGCATTCCTTGCCATTATCTTTGCTTCCCAAAATCTTAGACATTATATGTTAAACAATCAAGTATAGATTATCACTAATGTTAAACCACTCAAATATATGTTATCAAAGTCTACTTTAACAGGAAAGATGGCCAAAAGGATCATATTATTGAGTGAATTTTACATAAAATATGTAAATCATAAATCCATCAAAGGGAAAATCATTATGGATCAACTAGAAACAACTCTTGTAGCAGATACAAAACCATTAACTACAACTTTCCTAGATGAATCCATCTTAACCACTGAAGAATCACTATGTTGAAAGCTTTATTTTGATGGATCCTTTACCATGCATGGATCAAAGGATGGTATCCTTTTGGTCAAACCTCAAGGATATTTTATTCCAAAGGATTTATGAATATCCTTCACATGTACTAAAAATATAGCAAAATATGAAGCATTAATTTTAGGACTACAAATTTCCATTCATTAGAATATTCAACAACTTTGAGTTCTAGAAGATTATCAATTAATAATTAAAAAATCCAATTAAGCCTGAACTCTTGTTATTAGGGTATTTAATGACACATCAAGTCTCATAAATGGCATTACAACCAAAAAACCATTAGTAAATCTTATTAAATCTGTGTGAGACAACATGTCAGACACGTCATAAAAGTTGCTGCGTAAAGATACCTTGGGGAATTTTAGGGATTTGAGAGAGATTTAGTGAATATGAGAGTTTTAAAAAATTTGAAAAGACTTTGAGCCATGGCCACGTGTTCATAGAACACTTATTAAAATAAAGAGTAGGAAAAAATATGGGAAAACAGAGCAACAAGGAAAGGGAAACTATCTAGCTATAATAAATGGGAAATACTGCTTAAATGAAACATTTCAGGTAGATCCCATTCACAAGAATCTCTTCGGGTTTTCCCTCCATCATTTTGAGCTAAAATTAATTTTGTTGTTTACATGTATGAATCTTATAGGGGCCAGTCCACAATGCCTCAAATTTCTTGAACTTCTAGGAGCTCAGCAAGTCTGACCTGCATGGGGCGCCATTCTCCTCAATTTCAATCTATTTTAATAACTAGAGAGCATGAATCTCCAAGCTCAGGGGCATTATAGTAGGCTTACCATAGATCAATTCATATGGGGACATATTTTTCACTTATTTAGGCATAATTATATTAGCCCACAGTGCTATATTAAGCACTTTATGCCACTCTTTGTGATGATCAGCCCCTATTCTCCTAATAAGTCTAATCAGGTTCTTGTTGGTTGATTCTGCCAAACCATTACCCTAACGGTAATAATTTGAGAAAGTTTTCAGATAGATTCCATACTTTAGTGCAAAGTTAGATATTTTTGCCCCTAAAAATGGCTTAGCATTATCTAAAACTATGGAATGAGGAGGCCCAAAGCGAGTAGTGATATCCCCCAGAAAGTCTAGGATCACATTTTCTGTTGCTTATTTGAGTGCAACTACCTCACTCCATTTGGTAAAATAATATGTGATAGTTAGAATCCATTTGTGTCCCATACTCGACACTAGATTGATCATTCCAATGAAGTCAAGACCCCATTGAGCAAAGGGTTCATCAACAATTATAGGACTAAAGGCCATTACTGCATTCCTTCTCTTCCCCACATAATACTGAAAAGATTGGCACTCTTTGACCAGTTGATAATAGTTTATAAATAAAGTGGGCCAGAAATAACCTGCCTAACTTATCTTTATAGCTATGGTTCTTACAGAAAAATGTCCACTTGAGACTCCATGGTGCATTTCATGTAGTATTTTATGATCCTCATCTTTCTCTATGCATCTTAGAAGTATGCCATCAGTATTTCTTCTAAAAATAATCTGGTCAATCAAAACAAAATGGACCCCTTGCTACCTATAGTATCTCCTCTTATCCTGAGAGAGCTCTTTTGGGAAAATCCCATGTTTCATAAACTGTATTCTATTTGTAACGTAGGAGTTCTGATTAATTTCTTGTATCCTCAATACATTTTTATTTTCTGTTCCTTCAGTTATCATCTTTTCCATATCTTGAGCCATGTATTGGCACAACCCCCTACCTCTGACCAACTTAGTGGGTCTAACCTCTACATCATACTCAAGGATCTTTGTTATCCATTTTTCTCTTTTTTCAATAATTTCACCTTCCATAATGTATTCTCTGACACTAGGATGAGCCACAAGTATCAAAATCTTATTTCCTGATACCATATGCTTGAATTTCTTGAGGGCTTTTACCATAGCATATGCCTATTTCTCCACAAAGTTGTATCTAGATTCATACTCCCTAAGATTCCTTGAGAAAAAGGCTATTGGGTGTTCTCCATCTTGTTGATCATCTTTCTATGTTAGGACATCAACAACACTGAACTCTCCTCCATAAACATACATTATAAAAGACTTAGAGAAGTCTGTGTTACTAAGTATTGGGGCTATTGAAATTGCTTTCTTGAACTCCTCAAAAGCTTGTCTTACTTATATAGTTCACTTGAACACCAATTCTTTCTTCAACAAGAGTGTCACTAGTCTCATTAGGCCTACAAACCCTGATATGAACTGACTGACAGAATTAATCTTTCACAAATAGGACTGAACTACTTTCTTATTTACTGGCACAGACAAGTTCATTATGGTTGTGACTCTCTCTAGATCTATAGAGACTCCTTCTTTGGATACTATATGTCCCAATAGTTTGCCTTGGGTTACTGTAAAGATACACATCTTGGGATTTAGAGATATTCTAAACTCTTGACACTTCTTAAAAATATATTCCAGATGATCAAAATGATCAACAACGTTCTTGGAAAAAATAGTGAGATCATCAAGATAAATTAGAATGATTTTATTTATGAGTTCTCCAAATGCTACATCCATTGCTCTTTAAAAATTATCTCCAGCATTTGACAGGCCAAATAGCATCTTGGCATATGTAAACATTCCCCATTTGGTAGTAAATGCAATCTTGTATTGGTCTTCATCAGCCAACCAAATCTGATTGTATCCAGAGAAACCATCTAGTAAGGAAAATCTCTCTGATCCAGCCATAGTTTGTAAAATTTGTTCCATAGAGGGTAGGGGATAGTGATCTTTCAGAGATGCTCTATTGAGGTCTCTAAAATCCACACAGAGCCTTATGTCACCATTCTTTTTTCTGACTGGTACTAGATTGGATACCCAGGTTGAGCGTTTGATTGGAAAAATTATTTTGGATTCTAAGACTTTCTACAACTCATCCACCATTAGAGGTTCAATCCTTAGATTCACTAGCCTCTACTTCTATCTGACTGGCTTAGATCCTTCAGTCAGTTCTATGGTGTGCTAAATGATGTCTTTGTTATAGCCATGAAGGTCTTCATAGGTCCAAGCTATTACTCTGTCATATCTTTCACACAAGTCAATTAGTCTTTCTCTTTCCTCTTGGGTTGTGGAATTTCCAATCTTTAGTTTTCTCCCTTCACTCACTTGTATCTCAGAATAATTTGCTTTATTTGCTTAAAACCTTTTCTTCTCTAGGCTTATATCTTCTGGATCAAATAGGTTTTCTAAAGTAATCAAGACTTTGGGAATATTATTGGTCTTTAATTGAATAATTTGGTCTCCATATGCTTCTTCAATTTTGGGTTGCAATTGATCAGCAAATTCCCCTAACTGTTGCAAAAATGAGAGTACCTGAAAATCATTTTCAAAGACTTACCAATTTTCATCATTGTCTGGGATAGTTGGCCTTACTATAACTTTGACTGACTCATTGTTGACTAATAGATCAATTGCTGGGTCAAACTAGGAGCCAATCTGTGCCATCCTATCTACTTCAAAAATTTGGGTTCTAGGAACTACTTCAATATTGAATGCTTCAAAATCATCTATTAAGTCCCAAATTCTATGTCTATAGGATCTCATCCTTACATTTTTGGTTATTGCCTTTTCTCTTATTTGTTTCACCACTAGTTCTGAATCTCTTTTTACTATCAGATTCTTTACTCCCTTTTTCTTGGCTAACATGAGCCCATGTACTAAGGATTCATATTCAGCACCATTATTAGTACAGGCAAATTGGAAATGGATAGCTCTTAAAATTTTCTCACCATTTGGAGCAACAAGACAAATTCCTACTCTAGCACCATTTTTACTTCTATCCCCATCAAAATTTAAGGTCCAAATTTTTAAGTCCTTTTTAGATTCTTGAGTCTTTGGCATTTCTTCCCTTAAAACATTTGGGATTTTATGGTCTTCATCAAATATGACGTAAATGCCCAGACCAATAGAGTCATAATTTCCATATGGGTCACTTTGCATCATAGTTAACAACTGGTTATTTTCCTCCTCTTGGTCATGTTCAGTCCAGTCACCTAACTCTTCAACAAAGACCCTTTCTTCCTTATTCAGCATAGCATGAGCTGCCTCTAATTTTGGGGTTGGTTCATTGGTGATGTGATCCTTAGCTAGTGACTTAGATAGTATTTTCATTTTTGTACCATATTTGGTTCTTAGGATGAGGTGAGACCAATCAAGTGACATATAACCTCTTATCTTGGTGTGAAATCTCTGGCTAAACATAAGCCAAATATAGGGGGTATATCTATGACTATCACATCCTGATTGACAATTATATTAGGGCAAGTATACAATTCCAATAGGAGTTGTTTAATTGTCCCTATTGTTTGCACCGATTTCCCATCCAGCTGCATAACTCCTCTAGTAAGTGGCTCATACTTTATTTTTAAAGCATATGCTATTTGTTTAGGCATTACTATAGTACTAGCCCCTGAGTCTATCATTACATTATGTAACAGTTTCTTTCCAACTATCATATTCAAATATAAGGGCTCTAGTTTGGATTTGCTTACCTCTGGTGCATTGTTCAAAAGGAATGTTGTCTGCAGAGGAACCGTGTC
This sequence comes from Torreya grandis, assembly GCA_037957365.1. Classification (NCBI taxonomy): domain Eukaryota; kingdom Viridiplantae; phylum Streptophyta; class Pinopsida; order Cupressales; family Taxaceae; genus Torreya; species Torreya grandis. The sequence continues at coordinate 2,167,305 of JARHVA010001936.1, forward strand.
TTTGAGCTTTTCCTTATCAGCAGGTCCTCCTTTGGTACCAGTATGTTTAGGCATTACTTGGCCTTGTAGAGCTTCTTGAAATAGTGTCTTTTGCTTAGGAATAGCTAACATGTCCCATATTGACACATGTATTGGGGTCCTCTTTAGTTGATCCACCACATTCACCGATCCTAGTGTTTGGGTTCTTGGATAATAAGGGTACCTTTTTTTCTTGAATTTGTCCAGAAATTACTTGGTTCTACATTGGCTAAGGTATTTCTTGTCTAGCATATGTGTTTTGATGACCTTGAAATGGAGGAATCCCCATAATTTCATTATTTGTGACTTTAGGCTATTCCATCATCCTTCTCTTAGCTCTGGTGTAGTAATTTGATTATACCAATGGCTTCTTAGAAGTAGAAGATTCATTTAAGAATACTAACTCTTCATCTTCAACCCATGAAAACAAATAATGCTCAAGGGCTATTTCTTCTTCTTAATGTAAGGACATCCCTTGCATATGAGCCACTAGGACTGAATTTTGCATACCAGGGGATTGGTAGGGTTGAGTGTCAGAAGTATTTATAAATTATCCATCCATTCTTCTTTGCTCTACTATTTTCTGCTATAGATTACCCCTAGGACAATCTCTGGGCATATGAGCATTATTACAAGGGAAAAACTAGGCAGTGGTGCCATCTGCATAATTATTCTACCCTAGAACAATCTCCTTGTTTGGATTAGGGGGAATAGTCTGTGAGGATGTAGGGACTGTAACTAATTGGTTTGATGGCTGAGGGTTAGTTTGCCTTTGAGGACCCTGATACTGATTTGGTTGTGGTGGAGGTCTATTTCCTTGGTATCCTTGATATTGGGGTCTAGGATAAGGATTCTATTGTCTTTTTAGGTTAATTATCTCATTAGAAAATGTCCTTAAGATGTTCTTGACATTATCCATATCAGATGACTGGATAGGGAAATCTACTTTAGCAGGTTGTTGAGGAAATGTATACATAGACACAAGTGGGGCTATGGGATTAGGGGCTTCTTGAGGTAAAGGTAAGGTAATCTCTGGAAACATGGGCATAAGAGGCCTTGGGGGTAACTTTCCAGCATCTATTAAGTTAGTTTTAGCTCTGACTGCATAGTCATAGGCTTCTGGCAGAGTCTGACCTCCAAGTGACTAAATCATTACTGATATATCTGAATTTAAGGCTTTAAGATAAAATACTATAGCCATACCTGGTGATGGTCTTGCTGTAGTAGGAATTCTTTCCCAAGTCTTTTGAAATATTGAATTGAAATCAGTCATTGCTTCTTGTGGTGCCCTTTTGATAGTAATCAATTGTTGCAACAAATAATATTTATCACCCTTTTCTTCAAATCTTGTAAAGAAAGCATCTCCATGCAAATCCCATGTATATATTATATTTGGGGGTAAAGATCTGTACCAGTCTAGAGCCTTCCCCTTCAAAGAAGCTACTAACAATATTATAGCCACATTTTTATATGTGATCACATGTATTACACAGACATCAGACACATCCTATAGATGTTCTTCAAGTGTTTTGAAATCTTCCCCACTGAATTTGGGCAGAGCTTTCAGGGCATTTACTGGAATAGGATCCCAAGTGGCTAGTGGTACTGGGAGAATCAGAGCACTGTCAATGTTCTAATTTGAAAATTTATTTGGGGCTATAAATGCTCCCATGTTTTCTCTTGGTGTTGCTATAAACTGATTGACCCTTATTCTTGAATTAGCTATCAATGGTGGTAAAAGAATACCTGGGTTCATAGCATATTAAGCTCTTGTTACTAGTCCACAGCTCTGACTCCTTGTAGCTCTCTGGTTCATACAATCTTGAAAGAAACTTTAAGAGATTGTCCCATTGGGCGTGCTAAAAACTATTGATGCTTAAAATTTCACTATTTCTAACACCAACATGGAAAGTTTTAGGAATTTGGGACTTGTGACCTGAAATGACCTCCAAATTTTAAATAAGCTGGCTCTTCTTTATCTCAAATGTATTGTGGGAAAAAGAGATAAAAATTAAACAGAATCACCAATGCAATGAAAGAAAATTTAACTATGGTGATGTGCCTAAGTATGATTTGTTCCTTAATACTAAGCATAGTGAAGCTATTTTTAGGATTCAATTACATTAAAGAGCAAACAATGCATGATCAATGTAAAATATGCAAAAAAATAGAATCAAAGGCTCACAACTTAGATGATTTTTCAATAACACAAAAAATATCAATAAAGGCACATAACTCAGTCTTATTATTAATTTTCTAGTCACATAAAAGGCACTAATACATGCACAATTATACAAAAATTTTGAATTAAGAAAATAGAATAAAGGCAAATGATATTACTGGCCACAGTAAGAAAGTCTCAAAAACTTCTTGTAAATCTCTAATAATAATCTATCTACAAAAAATTCTCTCCATTTCCATTACTCCCTTTTCCCCTATCTCAGTCCTTGGACCTGCGATTTAAACCCATATTTATAGCATAGGTCTTGCTCAAGATTGTTCACATGATCAAATCCCAACGGTCTAACCAAATTAGAACTTAATTGGAAGTGTCTGACAGAAGATATCTTTTAGATCTAAAATGGTTAGCCTCTCTAAAAGTTCATTGGCTGAAATAGATACTCATGACATTTCCCACTATGAAATAGGTGAGGACACTTGGCAGCATCTGCTAGTCTTAACAAGTGACACGTGGTGGCTTTTGCTTATCTATAGAAGCTTTAGATACCTTTTGAGAGTCCTGTGGAAGATGACACATGACAACTTCTACTTAGCTTTAGAAACACTACAGAAATATTTGGGACTCATTTAGATTCATATAGATGATGACACTTGGTGCTCTCCACTTACTTTAGGAACTCACCTAGAGCCCACCATAGTCCTTTCTCAGTAATGAAACCAAAGATAGAAACTGTGAATGTCGACACTTGGCGAGTTTTGTTCATATTACAAAGGACATGTGGCACTTTCGGTGTAACTTAGAGAAACATATTAAAACCTTCCATAGTTTCCACTTGGTGCCTTCTGTGCACACTAAGAGAAGCTTATTGAAAGAAGCTTTTGAAACTTATAAGAAACTAAAATGTGGATGCCGACACTTGTCAAGCTCTGCAGGTATATAACAGGACATGTGGTAGCTTCCACTTTACTTAGAGAAATTATAATGTGTCCCAGATGATGACACTTGGCATGTTCTGTGTGACTCTGAGACTTAGACAAAACTTAGGCAAAATGAAAACCTACGCCCATGCTCTGTGTCAAAACCTTCACTCCCAAAATTGAAACACGTAGGGATAAAACTAGAGCGCACAACTGAAATTCAAAATAAAATGTAGAGTATTTTACTCTACAATCCCAAAAGTAATATACTTAGTGAAGGACCAAATCAAACCTTTCAAAATAATTCATTGGCGAAGACTTAGCCAAAATACTAAATAACAAAGCTATGAAAAGGAAAACACTTGGGTTTTTACATGTAATAGACTTCAACTTTGTATAGGAACATTTCTTGCATATTAGACATGAAATCTGCGTACTAGACATTAACAAAGGTATATACTCAGACACTTTTTGTAAATAGGGGTGCCCAATTTTGGCTTGAGAGGCCAAAACTTGGTCAACAGTCATATTGCAAGATTTTTTAAAATCAAGCTCTCTATTGATAAGAAGGTGCACAGACATCCTAGTGCATTCAAGAAAGGTCAATCCTTGGTATGGAATCCTAAGGAAGTGAAGACAAAGAAAACTATTTCGATTTAGCTAAAAGATCAAGGTGGAGTGCCTACTAAAGCAAAAGAGGAATCAGATATGAAGAAAGTTTAGGAATGCCAAGAGAATATGTCATCTATCCAGATAGAAAAAGAAAATCAAAAGTTAGTTCAAGTCAATCATAAGGAAAAGACCAAAGTTCTAAATAAGGCTAGTTCTGAGGTATGTATGGATCTAAGAGAACACCCTATTATTTTTTAGCATGTTTCATGCAAAGATTATTAGTTGTCAATGGCTAGTGATGAGGTTCTTTCTTTAGATGAAAAGGTATGTCATGAATATTTGTTCTCTCCATGTATTGTCAATTAATTCTTTAAAAAAATGAAGAATATTGTAGTGGATGAGCATGTTTCTTCTCTTAAACTTAAGAAGAAGAAGAAGAAGAATAACTATTAGTATTAGATGACCAAGGAGGAGAAGGAATATGAGGAGTTTTGGGCAACTCTTACTTTCACATTGTTCTAGGACATTGTGGGTTAGGTTGTCTCTATCTAGGCTTCAAGGAGACACTTGACAAGCAAGAGGAATTTGGTGGATGCCAATTAATATTTTTTTGATATTTCAAGACAAGAATATCATTTTATGATGTGTTTGGTTAAGGAGGAGCTAACTCAGTTAGCCTGAGTGGCTTAAAGAGCTATGCATGATTTGAGGGGGAGCATATGTGATATGTTCCAATCATGGTTGAGATATGAAGAAGTTTGCTAAAAATGTGAATTTAAGAATACTAATATTATGACTTGATAAAACCAAGTAATATGTTTTGATAAAGTATTTAATCTTCATGAATGAGCAAAGGGATCTGGTGAGTTTTGTAAGTAGACAGGTCCAAAGATCAGAGAAATCCAAGTCCAGATTGGTGCATATCAAAGGGGAGTAATTGTTTTATATGCTTAAAATTATATAAATATCCTAAGCATCTAAAATATTATTTGATTACATACATGCTATTGAGAAATTTTTGTTGGCATGTTTAGGAAGAGACCCTTTGTCATTAATGTCAAAGGGAGAGAAAGACCAAAATGAAGAAGTTCAAGTGAAGTCATTTTGATGGTGTTTTGCCATCAATGACAAAGGGGAATATTGTTGAGAATTTCATTGATTTTAGGTTGTCATTGATGTCAAAGAGACCATGATTCATATTGCATTAATGACAAATTGATCATATTGATAGATTGAAGAATATATGGCATATGTGCAGATCAATAAGGATAAAGAAGAGGTTGTGAGGAATCCATAGATGTCTTGATGAAGTTATGGTGTGTCATGTGATCTTTTAGAATGATAAATATGCATCGTATATCTTAAGGGAAGCTAGACCAAAACTTCACATCATGCAAATATGTATGATCCAACAAGTCTGTGCATTTTATTGCAAGTACTCATAAAGTTAACAATGGGAAAATGTTTTCATGGTGATGTTGTCTATAGTGCCAAGAAGGTACCCTAAATATTTGGAGTCTTGAAGTATTTTATATCTCAATATATAAATATTATAATCTTCTTTAGTATATTGTGATGGGCAAGAGACCTTCAAGTTTAACCAAGTTGGAGTCTAAGGTCAACTAGTCAGTAGATCTAACAATCCACATTAAATCATAGATCTTGATCCAATGGTGTGCATAAAAGTCAATATGTCAAAGAATGAATACACTAGTGATATGTATCACATTTAAAATTCCTGGATAGAATATCAATGATAAATATATGATCATGCATTTATAACATCAATGGAGTGGGTCGAGTCAAATAGTCAATGTGTGCAGAAGGCATGCAGGGCTGCCAAGTAGCATAATCATGGGAGCTCAGATCAAAGATCAATGGTGAGTGTTGCAAGGTAAATACTAGGCTAATCCATAGAGATATATGGATCATATTTTCTCAATTTTTATATGTTACATGAGATGAGGTCAACATGTCTTATGTTTAACAGCTACTCAGTGACCATTGGAATTTGAAAATTTAAATTTGTGAGGGAAAACTAGTACACTTTTTGAAGATATAAATTTTGATATATGCATAATTTAATCATGTCATAAAATGAAAAGTTATATAAGACTTCAATTCATATCCATATAATCTATTTATAAGGTTTGAATGTCTATACATTCAAATTTGTTGATCTCCAAAGTTGACTATGTGTTTGACCATGGTCTATAAGTGATCTGAGAAGGATATTTGAGATGTTCTTGATAGTGTCTTGATGTTTCAAGATGAAATCACTATTTAAAAGTGTTTTATACTCTAATAATACTATCTATTTGGATTTTTTAGGTTTTACCAATCCATATTCATTATGAACAAAGTCTTGGAACCTGACTATGTTTATTAAATACACTAGTAGTTTGAGTGACCATGTTATAGAAGTAAGTTAAAGGTGTTCTAAGAAGAATTAAAGGAGAAAATGAGAATGGAGATGTTATATAAGTATCTAAGGCTTATTAAAAGTAATTGGTTGTCATATTTTTCTCCTAATCAGTTATAGAGATCCAAAATAGTATAGCTATATTTTGACTACATGTGATCAGTCTAAGTGGTCATTTTGAGTGAGTTGATTTGAGTTATTAAACCCTATGTTGAAGTTTCTAAAACACATGGAGGTGTATAATATGTCATAAAGGTTTCACCCATGTGATCTAATCATATTTATATGTGAAATATTTGAATGTTTGCTTCATATGTTTGAGATTATGTTTTCTTTGTATGAAGACCTAAAGAGCAAGGAGACCTATTAGGTATGTTTGAGTGTTGACTTGGTGTTCTAAGTGGAATGGACCCATGAAAGAGTTATAAAAGGGATATTATAAATATTATTGATATTTTATAATAATTGGTGAAGGATAAAGGTGGTCCAAGTAGTCTCACATATAGCATGTGAGTATGAAGGCCTAATTATTTTAGGTGTCACCAAGTCCTAATGGTGGTTTAGGGATAATAAGATAATGGAAAACCTATGAGAATTGATTTAAGATATGTCTTAGCATGATATAAGTCTTAAGGGTTAAGGCAAGTCCTATGGCTGACCAAGAATATAATATTCATGAAGACTCTATAAAGATTGAAATCAAAGGTGATGGTTTCTAGACTTGTGAGAATTGAGTTGAGCAGTTGTGCGAGCGAGGATTCAAGTGAAGGAGAGAACCTTAAAAGAGAAGGTATAGTTCATTAAGGATCAATAGAGAGTGAATATGATTAGTCAATATTATCTTATTAAGTTGATGCAAGAGATCACACAGGTCATTAGACCTAATGAGCCTAGAAGAGGCAGTTTGAACAAGTTAGTCCTAGAGGTAGATTGTGAGAGATTAGAGGTGAAGAGTGTATAAAAAAGTGATCATCATCATTTCAAGAGTATAAACAGGTTTTCAAGGTGATTTGAGTTTAATTTTAGTTTATTGGGTGCTTGGTTTCCTAAGGGGTTATAGCCTCTTTGTTAGTTAGAGCTAGCTAAAGGTCAAGTAGGTGCTAAACTAAATTAAAGGGTAGATGCTCCTTGATCAGTTTTTATTGGTCTAAATGTTGGATCTTGTTTTATAGTACTGTAGTCCATATTTTAGGTTTAAATGGGTTTTATCCCCCAAGAGGGTTTCCCACATATTTATATGTTTATGTAAAGTATACTCTTATGTATGCTTTGGATGTATGTGCTTTCATGTTTATGTTGCTTGATCAAGTTGATATATGTTGAATGTTTAAGAATTGGTAATTGAATTGGATTATCTAGTATCACTAATTCACCCCCTTCCCTCATTGATTATACCTCTAACCATTTTTATATTTGATAAATACATGATGTGAATATATTGACACATAGATCAATTATATTGTGCTTATGAACAAACCAAAGTGTCATACTCAGCCCCATGAAAGAAAGGGAAAGGTCATATAGAACATACAAATCATGAAATTTTTCAAGATGAGATAAGAGGTGATGGTTATGGGTAATGATAGGGCATTTAATGTGATATCATCTAATAGGGGTCCCATATCATTCACCAAATTCAGATTCAGGATAGTCATTAGATTTACATGACTAACATCCATTACCAAAGGGTTTTCATCATGTAAGGTGGTGGCATATCTGATTGGCCATTATCTATTTTCAAGGGTGGATGATGATAGAATGAGATTTGATTGAAATATAATAGGTTTTGAAGTCTGATGTGTGGCTCAAATCAATGATGTAATACCACTATGTGGGGACAAGCCATTGAGGTCTCAAATTATATCTTGTATGTTATATTTATCCATTTTATATATTACATTGATATATGTGATATGATATTAAACTTTAAATGTGTATTTACCCAAGGTTGTTTGAGTCCATCACCTAAAACATCATGTCATTTCCCCTCATCATCATGACCCAAATCACCTTAAAATATTTCACCACTTATAAAGTCTATATTTTTTCCATTTCCTACCACATCATCAATGTTCAAGATCACCATAAAACAAAACATCTCCTCCCTTCAAAAATCATTTCCATGCCATAAAAATTAACACACAACCTCATTTTCTAATGTCGCCTCCACCAGAAATATTAAATTATTTTTACATATTATATTATGCACAAAATATGAGACAAGGTCAATGATCATGGGTGTCAAGTGAGGCATGACTACCAACTTAGACTACTTCAATTTAAAACTCCATGTTTTAGTAAAAAAATTTACATTCCTTCCAATGTAATTTAAACCTTTGGTACAATTGTAAATTACAAATAATAATATCTCTCAAATTGTGATACTATAATTTAGTATTTTTTTTTCTATTGGGCAATGATAATAAGTTTAGATTAATTGGTAGAGATTTGACCATACTATAGATACATTGGCTAGGATGAAGTTTGGTGGATAGAGAAAGTTCATCAGATGGAAGAATTCATTGGACCTCTCTCCTAAGATTTTCTCCTTTTAGATGGATCCATCAGAGGCCAAACAAATCATTTTATGCTAGAATAATTTTCTTTAGTATTCAAAAAGTAGAGTTTGGTATAATAAGATTATTTTTGGGACACCATAAATGTAGTATTAAAATAAAAATATCTACAACCTTAGTGTTTAAAATTACATCTTTGTTATATATCTAGCCTATACACTAATGCCTACATATTGTAAACTCTCTTATTTCATGTTACATTAGACTAGAGTGATTTAAGGGGGCAGGCATGGGGGTCATGAATCAATTTATTTAAAATAATCCTTCAATTTCATTTAACATCCATGAAGCATTCATTCACATATATACATTAGCCAATGTATACAAGCATCTATTAAAGCAAACAACATAAGAACACATGATATATGTTGAAAACCCTCTTAAGGGATAAAAACCTTTGATGAAAAACTTGGAATATATTACTATAAGTAATTAATAAAAAATTTAGTGGGACACCAACCCTTCACTAGTCAAGCACTAACTCAACTAGTCCTTTAGCAAGCACCAACTTGCAAGGAGGCACCAACCCCCTTAGGTAAATTAGAAACAAATAAAATACCTTGAATATATTATCATCATTAGGCAATTTTTTCTCACTAAACTAAATATTAACACCTTATTTTTCTCTTCTCAACCTTCTATCTCTCTCATACAGCCTATTAGGCCTTCTAGCTCAACTAGCCCTTTCCTTGGAAAAATTAGGTCAAATGACCTTGCTCATCACCTATAGAAACATATTTATATCTTCATGAAATATTAATCACACCTATATTATTATATTAAATACATTTTGTTTCCAAAACTTTATATCATTCACTCATATCCTCAATAATCTAACTAGTCAAAATAGGCCTATTAGACCTTCTCTTTATACTTAACTCTTCCTCTTACCCATCTTGGTCAGCCAATAACCCCATGATACTTGGATAACCCTTGGAATAGACCAAAAAAATGTTTTTGAATTTAATAAACCACTACATAGTTCTTTCATTACCCTTAAGTTCCAAAACCACCATTAGGCCTAATAGAGACCTAATGCAATTAGGCCTTCTCTATGCACATGTTTCAATTAAAAATCCTTAGAACACACTGAACCTCAAAAAATGGATTAAAAAATTCATACATGATTAAATTATACCCATTATAATCTCACCTTATGTTCCAAAAACCATTTATCTCATTTCACTCCTTAAACCACACAATTAGGTCTACTTGCCATTAGGCCTTCTTACTGCCAGAAAGTCTGTCTTGAAAATATTAAATATACACTCAAACTTGAAACATAACCATAATAAAAAATAAAAAGGATGGAAAATTTATTTATTTATTTTAAATAAAAATTTAATTATAATTCACCAAATAGGTAAAATTACCTCAAACTGATCAACTTCATATGCTCACTCAGAACTACACACATGCCTTAAGAACCCAGTTAAAAGCCTTTCACTTTTCACACCTTTATGGGAGTTTATCATGAATAAAAATGTTTTAAAATTGACCTTTAATACCTATATAAAAAATTTACATGCATTTTATTCTTCAACACTACGAAAAAACACTCAGGAACAACAATCTCACTCACATACAAAAAACTGCATGTAGCTCCGAAAACACAATCAAGAAGATCAAATATTAGAACATCTTGAGAAAAATTTTATGATATTCCAATTATTTTAAATTAACCTTAAATATCCTTTTAACATTTTTTAAAATATTTATTACAAGGTTCAATATCAATATTGGTCTTACATACCAATCTCACATCTTCACCTTACACAGACTTCACTATGTTAGATAGGTCACTTTGAGAAAAATGTTTTGCTTATGTTTTACATCACAAAGACTTATAAATAAAGGTAACATGAGTTATAGGTATTTAATAATTACCTCATTCATTTTTATCAATCCCTAATCCTCTAAAAATAATCCTTAATCTATTTCTCACTACTACCTAGTTTTCTCACTATCTTGCTCATTAGGCTCTTTTAGCGATAGGCCAACCTCCATGACTGGTTTAGAAAATTTTAGGTTTTGAAAAATATTCAAAAACTTACATGGTTAGAAACTAAAATTCTCACACATCATCCTTCATCCATTTTCATGCTTTGACTTAGTAAACCCTACCTGTTACATCAAAATTTAGAGAAATAAAGGGTTTCGTATAGCTTCTAATCACTCTTATAACAAATAAAAACCATATAAATAAACATAGAAGAGTCCTTTACATGTTATAAACATTAAAAAAGGTCAAAAAAACCATTATGAGCCATAACCAACAAAATATTTCCTATCTATTCATTATGAGGGCTTTGACTGGTTTCCCTTCTTAGCAATCATTTATAAAGGATTATCCCTCAAATCCAAAACCAATGCTAGGAAATTCAATATAGGACCCTTCCCCAACATCCATGAACTAATAAAAATTTCATGTAAAGGTTTCACATGCCAAAGATCATAATAAAATCCTTCTCAAGTTTACAACACCCCATTCTGTACATAGAGAAGACCTCAACACCAATTTTCATACTTTATCCTTCAGGATAAGAATTAAAACTTGGTCAACACACTTAACAGATCCTCTCACACCTTTGTCAATTCTCTCAAGAGACACCTTGGGAAATGAAATTGACCCCTCATTAGGCCACACTAGATCTCTTTGTACACTAGACCTTGAACTTCCAGTCATACTTTGACCTTGATCACATCTTGAACCCTATTGTACTATTATAAAAACCTCACTCTCATGTCAAATGAATTAATACCTTGCTCACATGCTATCACCCATCATATCATAAGCCTTATATTGATTACCTCATATCGTTACCAAGCCTGTGCCTCCTTGTTAGGTTTCTTCATGTAAGGACTAAGCCTCAAAACTTGAACTTGAAACTCATCTAAAGTCTTATTTTCTTTTTACTCATTATTTACATAGCTTTGTATACTTTCTTATGCCTATACTAACTTATACTGATACATATCACCAAGCTTCACTATGCTTTATGCATACACCTTATCTTAGGGCTAGACTAGGCTTCTCAAGACACCTAGTACACATCAATAACTTACCTTGTACCATGAACTTGAATTTGACATTACATCAACCTAAAAAATATTACTAGGTTGCCTTCAAATTTTATCTTGTCAAAAGACTTCTTTATCAGATACCATCTTACCATGCATTACCTCAACTTTGACCTTGACATTAATGACGTCTTATCTTGACTTTGACATCAATGAGAAAAAAAATTCTTCAACATAAAAAATAGGAACATACCTCAACAATCTCCCCCTTTTTCATTGATGGCAATATTTACACAAAAATGGTCAGTCATAACTCCCCAAAATGGATCTTCTTTAATACTGACTTTTCTCCCAAATAAGAACTTTCTCCCCCTTTGACATTAATGAAAAAGGGTAATCTTATTGGCAACTATCTGATCCTTAGACCTGAAACAACACATTTTTTCTCTTCAAATAAACTTAACATAGATCATGATTACATACCTACTCTTAGAGCATAATTAACTCCCCTTGTTTCCATGAGAACTTTAGACATCATCAAGACTATGACTTGGTTTAATTAAGTCATCATAAAAAGTATTTATGACCAATCTCTTGTGATCACACCTGTAGTAGACTCTTGACTAAACCTTGAATCTAAAAATTGAACATAGAACACAAAACTCCCCCTAAGGCCAACATGCTTCTTGCTTACTAGTTGAGTGCCTCCATGAAGCCTAATGTAGTCACCTCTGCTCTAGGGAACTAAAACAACATAAAATCAAGAGATTTCCAGATCTCCATGTCCTTACTAGATTCAACTTCCTTCATGATCCTCTTAGGCTTGAATAGTCATTTTGGCTTGACCTCTTCAATATTTCCTTGAAAAACATTCTGACTTAGTTTATTGGTCTTGACTCTATCAATAATATAAGCTAATAGAAAGAATTTTTAGCTTTCCTTTGCATATTGATTATGTTTCACCATGGAAAATAGTCCACTTGGACTTGTAGACTAGTCATCAACTTTGGTTACCTTGGGTTTCCACTCATTGTCTTATCTTCATTCTTGTACTCTAGAAGCCACAACTCTCTTGTTTTATATTTAGAAACCATGCTTACAGTATTTTTCAATATTACCAACCTTTTGATAGCTGAAACACACTATTCTTTTTGATGGAAACACACCATAACCCATACCTATTGACTGATGACTCTCATCATCGTTCTATTCAAATTCATTCTTAGAGGCCTTCTACAATGCCTTGCTTTATGTCTAAATAATTTACATGAATAATAATAGCCATTGAAAGGGTTAGCATACCTTATATTATTAAGAGATCTAATAATATTAGACTTAATTATACCATCACCCTCATTATTTGATTAATCATTGACCTTCTTGATCATATTAGTGTTCTTATTTTGGTCTCTACTGAAACCAAGTCCTATTTTGCCATTAATAGTCATTTGACTACTTGAAATGTTGTATAGATCATTGGTACTCTTTTCAAACCTCATATATTACTTAATTTAAACATTTAGACTCTTCTTGATTTAAACATCTTGCTTCCTCAACCATGAAGAGGAATTCATTGACATCAGGTCCATCACCTTTATGATCACTCTCAAAATCACTTCTCTCATTCTCATCATATGATTAACAATCTTCCTTGGTGTAGAAACTTCTTTTGTTCTTGAAAAACTTCTTATCATCGTACCTCCTAAAGTTTTTATTGCTCTTATCAGACCTGTAAGACCTTTTATCATCATCATAACCTTCATCATTCCCTTAATCATCCTTTGTATTATGCTTATGAGGGAAATTGTTAGTAAAGTGTCCAATCTCTCTACAATTGAAGCATTTAAAGGGCAACTTGCCCTTGTATTTACCTAAGCATGTCTTTAACTTTATTGAAAACATAGTTATCAACTCATCATCATCAATATCAGATTCATCATTATCTTTGAATTTATTACCTTGTGTCTTCTTCTCCTTTTGATTATTTTCTACTTTGAATGTAGTTTCCTTATTTTCAAGTCTTCCTTAATTTGTCCTCATATCATATGTTGTTAGGGTGCCAAGAAGTCCATCCATCTCTAGTTTGTCTAGATCTTGCATTTCTTCAACAATATATACCTTAGAATCAAATGAGGGAGTTATAGATCTCAAAACTTTTTGAAAAATAATATACTCTTTTAATTCTTCACTTACCTCTCTTATGATGTTGACCACTTCATCAACCCTCAAAAATTAGGTTGCAATGTTCTCATATTCATTCATTTTTAGGATTTCAAATTGTCTTCTATGGGTTTACAATTTAGCCAACATGAACTTGGAGTCTCCCTCATGAATAGTCTTCAGTCTATACCACATTATCTAGCATACATATAGTGCATCACCTTCATTACCTCTGATAGGCCACACATAATACCATTCATTATAGTTGAATTATTGTCACTAGCCTTCTTTCCTATTACATCTATAGGAGGAATAGGGGGTGTAGTATATCCATCCAAGACTAATTTCCAAAAATCATGACTGATAAATTATATATGTCCTCATCTTGACACTCCAAAATTCATAATTGGATACATTAAAGAACATATCCTTACTTATATAAAAACCACCTTGTGCTTGATTAGCCATCTATGCTTGCTTAAGATCTCCTTTAGGCTATTAGGCCTCCTTAAAAGGACTTGATCTAATACAAAATTTTGTAAATGAAACTAATGATATTGTGTGAATCAGTTTCTTTAAAACAATCCTTCAATTTCACATCACATCCATGAAGCATTAATTCACATACATACATTATCCAATACATACACAAACATCTATAAAAGCAAATAACATAAGAACACATGATATATGTGGGAAACCCTCTTGGGTGATAAAATCCACTGATTAAAAACTTGGAATTTATTCCTATAAGCAATGAATCAAACTTTTAGTGAGGCACTAACCCTACAAGGAGTACCAAACCCTCACTAGTCAAGTACCAACTCAATTAGTCCTTTATCAAGCACCAACTTGCAAGGAGGCATCAACCTCCTTAGGTAACTTAGAAAAAACACAACTACTTTAAATATTTTATCATCATTATACACATGTTTCTCACTCAATTTAATATTACCACCTTATTTTTCTCTTCTCAACCTTCTATCTCTCTCAAATAGCCTATTAAGCCTTCTCACTCAATTAGCCATTTCCTTGACAGAATTAGGTTAAATGAACTTACTCATCACATGTAGATACATATGTATATATTCATGTAATATTAATCACACCTATATAATGATATTCAATCCCTTTACCTAGTTCCAAAAACTCTATATCATTCACTCATATCCTTAATACTCTAAATAGTCAAAATAGGCCTATTAGATCTTCTCTTTATACTTAACTGTTGATCTTACCCATCTTGGTCAGATAATAACCTCACAATAAATGTATCACCCTTGGAATAGAAAAACAAACATGTTTCATAAGTGAATAAACCACTACATAGGTTTATCATTATCCTTAAGATCTAAAACCACCATTAGGCCTAATAGAGACCTAATGCAATTAGGCCTTCTCTAAGCACACATTTTACTTAGGCCTCCTTGGAACACCTTGAGCCTCAAAAAATAGATGAAAAACTTCATAAACACTTAAATTATACCCATTATAATTTTAAATTATGTCCCAAACACCATTTATCTCATTTCACTCCTTGAACCACATAATTAGGTCTACTCATCATTAGGCCTTCTTACTGCCAAAAAGACTATCTTGAAAATTTGAAACATACACTCAAATTTGGCACATAACCATAATAATAAATCACATGGATTGATCCTTAATGATTTTAGGTTCAATAAAAATTCCATTAGAATTCACCAAAGAGGGTAAAATACCTCAAATTGATCAACTTCATATGCTCACTTAGAACTGCACAGATGCCTTAAGCACCTAGTCAAAAGCCTTTGACTTTTCACACCTTCATGGGAGTTTATCATGAATAAAAATGTGTTAAAATTAAACTTTTATACCTATATAACAACTTCCTATGCATTTTATTCTTAAAAACTATGCAAAAACACTCAGGAACAACAATCTCACTCACATAGAAAAAATGCCTGTAGTTCTATAAACACAGTCAAGAAGATCAAGTCCTAAAACACCTATGATAAAAATTTTATGATCTTAAAATGAATTTAAATTAAACTTAATAATATTTATAACATATTTTAAAATATATATGACAAGGTTCAATATCAATATTGGTCTTACAGACCAATCTCACATCTTCACCCTACACAGACTTCACTATGTTAGACAAGTCACTTTGAGAACAATTTTTTTATTATTTGTTTGCATAACCAAGAATTATAAATAAATTTAAAATTATTTATAGGTATTTAATAATGACCTAATGAATTTATATCCATCCCTAATCCTCTGCAACCAATCCCTAATCTCTTTCTCACTACTACCTAGTTTTCTCACTGTCTTTCTCATTAGGCCCTTTTAGTGATAGACCAACTTCCATTATCAGTTTAGCACATTTTAAGTCAATAAACTTCTTATTAAATTAAAAATGGGCACAAAATACAATTCTCACACATCATCCTTCATCCATTTTCATTTTTTGACTTGGTTAACCCTTCATACTACCTTAAAATGTTGAGAATCAAGGGGTTTCCTATAGCTTCTGCTCACTCTTCTAACAAACCAAAAAAATATAGAAAAACCTGGAAGATTCCTTTACATGTTCCAAACATCAAACCATTTCAAAAAAACCATTATGATCCATAACCAATAAGGTCTTTCCTATAAGCTCACTATGAGGGTTTTAGGAGGGTTTTGACTAATTTCCCTTCGTAGCAATCATTCATAAAGGATTGCCCATAAAATCCAAAACCAATACTAAGAAATTAAAGATAGTAACCTTACCCAACTTTATTTAACTACTTAGTATATCATGAAAAAATTTCATGTGCCAATGAGCATAATAAAATCCTTCTTGGGTCTGCAACACCCCATTATGTGCACACATAAGACCTCAACACCAATTTTCATGCTTTATCCTTTAGGATATGACTTAAAACTTGGTAAACACAATTTAAAAAACCTATAACACCTATATTAATTCTCTAAAAATATTTTACACCTTGGGAAATGAACTTGACCCCTCATTAGGCCACACTAGGTCTCTTTGCACACTAGACCTTAAACTGCTAGTCATACTTAGACCTTGATCACACCTTGAAACATCTTGTTCTATTATCATAACCTAATTCTCATGTAAAATGTGTTCATATATTTTTCACACACTATCACCCATCATTTCACAAGCCTTATAATTCTTACCTCATCATGTTACCAAACTTGTGCCACCTTGCTAGGTTTATTCATGTATGAACTAAGCCTCAAAACTATACCTTGGAACTCATTTGAATGCTTAATTGATTCTTACTCATGTTTACATAGATTTTTATACCTGATTATGCCTATACTAACATAAATCACCAAGCTTCACCATGATTTATGCATACACCTTCTCGCAAGGCTAGAATAGGCTTCTCAAGAGACCTAGTACACAGTAGTAGCTTACTATGTACCATGAAATTAACTTTGACATGCCATCAAACTTAGAATAATTACTAGTTTAGCTTCAAATTCTCTCTCAAAAAAGAGATAAAATTTTTCCTTAACATTTTCTCTTGTCAAAATACTTCTTTGTCACATACCATCTTACCATGCATGGCCTCAACTCTGACCTTGACATTTATGACATCTTATCTTGAATTTGAAATCAATGACAACAAAAATGCTTCAACATAAACAACAAGAATATACCTCAACATAAGGATGATCAATAATCAGCCAAGTTTAACATTCACCACAATATTAAGTTTTAAAACATCACATGACATTCATATATGCCTCCATACTTCTTATTTGTGCATAACATGCACCTATGGAAATATATTGAGATGACATCTGAGTGAGGTATTTATTTCAAAATAATTAAAGCCTTGTCTAAACACCATTTCAACTACAATCATGTTACTCCATGACAACACATTTATGTGAGGCATTTTATAAAATAATCTACTTGTCTTATTTATGATATTACTATTACATAGGATTTGAGTATGCTTTCATAGGCTAAATGAGAAGATTCATTTAAAATTTGATGGTAGACCCTACTACCTATCATGTAAAATTTTGATGATGATTATCCACTTAACATTGCCCTTCATATGGAAGGTAGTATAGTAACTACATACCACCATAAGGAAACACATGTGATAGTAGAAAACTTACTTGACAGGACAAGTAATATTGTATTGATAATCAAATAGACACATTGAAGGTTACATTGTATCCTTCCACTTTACCTATTATAAAATTACTTACACATTCCTTTGACTATGAAATAATAATAGCACTTGTTGGGTTAGTTTTTTTATTTAGGCCTAGCTTTCCTTAGGCATGCACTAAAGTGATTAAATCCCAATGAGCTGGCATGCTATTATTTCATATAATACATACATTTATTGCATGCTTACCTAAAACACACAGCAAGGGACCAGTTCCCATTGTTTTTTTTGCATGAAGGTGTATTTGGCATATATCAATGCTCGAACATAAACTTTATTCAATGACTAACCAGAAAAAGAAATGCACAGTTGTGGGCCTAAATTTAGTTAAATGAACAAACATAATTAAAACGACTAGCACTATTATTTCATGAATCCACATAATAACATTTAGGTAACACAGCTTCTATTCATCATATTCATAATAGGTTCACAAGTCACATGAAAAATGCATGATGAAATTTAATGATGCAACTTAGCTATAAACTAGAGTACAATAGTAATATTATAATGATTTACTTGATTACATCAATGGAATAATAATCAAAATCAATCACAACATTCAACAATAATAAGTAGAAATACAAATCTCTAATCATGGGTATTTATACTTGGTTCTCCCTGACTAAGTATTTACAATACTAATAACACTCTGAGTGACTAGCCAATGATCTTCAGTGGATTAAGAATTATGGTAGCCAACTATATTGCTTCCCTAAGGACCTAGGCCTTTGTGCCCCTATATTCCTATTCAATATTATATATACATCACTAAGTGCCTATCTTCTCATAGGTCAGTGCCAAATTCATGGGTGACTTAGTTTTTTTAATCCCTAAGAATTTTTCCTTAACCATCTCCTACTTCCTATGCACTCCCCAATTCTTTCATTAGTGTTTTGATCCCTCATTTCTTGGGTTTTCCCTTTGTAATGCATATTCTATAACTAGGTCTTCTCATGCTCTAAACTCTTGTGCCATTATCTTTCACACTATTATTCTTTCATGTCATGCTTCTTCTACATTATGTGCCTCTATCAAAATACTTAGCCAAAATTTGGAGTCCAACATAACCCCATACTATGCCATTAGTCCATCATATACTAATCACCAATTTTAGATTCTAACAAACATCCAGGGACAACTTGCTTGATTTGATTTTTGACATCTTCCCAATGTGACAATGTGTTGAGAAACTTCATAATTATTTCCTCAATGGCCATTTTTAGCTTTTGAGTCTCCTTGGGTTGTTTGGGACACTCACTTACTTTATTGACCAAATGTTTAAAGGATGTGGAATAATATTTATAAATGCCCTCAAACATGGTGACTTTAGTTACGACCTATCCTCAGAGTGTCATAAAGTTAGAATTTATTTCTTATTGATATGTGTTTATTATCTCTTCCATGGCCTCTACATCCTTAAATACATTTGTGCATTTGGAGTGGTAAGGGTTGTATCAACCAATTACTAGCATTGAAGCTCTTTTGCTTGAAGATGATTTTCCAAGTTTTATTTAGGTCATGTCAGCTTCTAAGAAACCCCATCTAAAATTGAAATTACATCTTCAACTCCATGCAAGGTTTTCTTTCACACATCCTCAGCTTTGGAAAATTACTCTATTTCCCATACTTTCTCATATCTGGGGCTAGGTTTCTCTTTGAACCATTTCAAAAGGAGGTATAAAAGAGTCTCTAGCTTATCAATTACCTTGCCAGATAAAGGGTCTCCATCTATGAGCACTGGGACTTCACCTATAATTTCCTTTTAGATATTAAATGTTTTCACCTTGGTAGTTGTTTCTACTTTCAACTGGTGCTTCAACTCAGCCAACTCTTCTTCTAGTTTGATGCAAGCAGTGACGTCTTTATTATATAGCTCCACCACCTTGGCATGTTTAAGTTCAACCTACCATACATCAAACTCTACAAGGACAATTTAATATGTGACCTTCATGTTAGTTTCAAGAGTGTCATAGTAGTATGTATAGAGTTAAGCTAACTAGGATCTACTAAAACTTAGTGGGTAGAATTGCCACCTACATATCCAATACAAGACTATCATATGACATCTCAAAGTGTAATTTTTTTTTGTACATGTCAAGTAAGAAAGACATCTTGTGATAAATTTGGTAAGATGCATCCTCTTAAGCAAGATGAGAATATAGATAAATTATATTTTCATGGATACCTTTCTAGTATTAGATATGGAGATTGGTGACTACATCAAGCTTGTCTATTTTGACCACAAAGTCATCAACTAGCACTTTCCCTTTCAAGGGATCTTGATCAAGTATGTCTACATCCATGTCTAACTAATGTGAAATGGTCTTGATGTCGAGGCCACTTAGTCCTACTTCTGCTTCAAAACCATGCCTCTCTTCACCATATAAATATCTACTCTCCATCTACGTTTCCTCAAGAGTGGTATCTTCTTGCCATAATGGGGAGGGTGTCTTATCAGAGTCAGTATATTATTTTTTAGGTTTAAATATCTCTCTAAGGTCCCTTATGGTAGCTCTCCCAACTCCTCCCTGTTACCTTCTTTAGGATCCTCTATCTCATGTTCTAAGGGATTAGTTTCTATACTTAGTGTTGAGCCTTTCAACCATTTTGCTAGTGGATCCCTCTTTGGTAGTGACTGGATAGTCCTTTAACTTTTCAAAGGATCTATCTGATATCTTATATTGCCATCATGCTTAGGGTACTTCTACTTCCTTTCTAGTGGTGGTTTTAAAGGGAGTTTCTCTCTCTCATTCTTTGAGATCCCTAAAGATTTCTTCTTGGGCTTCAACATATAAAATAAAGTATGAATGGAATCCCTAACTAATTCTTGATGCACTTTTATGTTCATTCTATCTGAGTTAACCTTTTCTCTATAAGCTTTATTCCAAGGGTATCCATACATCTGGTAGAGAGTGTGACTCTTCAAATCAATTTGTTTAGCTTCAAGTGTCATAGGCTATGCATCATATATTTTGTTGATAGAGTTCATAAAGTACTGCACTATGAAAACATAAAGTATATTTAGCTAAGCAAAAAATTCTCTATAGGGGGCCATCTTGATGCATGTAAGGGAGTAATGTTAATTTATAGCAAACTTTTCTTGGTCAGTAACCTATTTATGCAATTATTTTGTAATGTGCCACTCATTCCCAAAGGCTTGTTTCCTCCTATCATACCATTATTTTATATTTAGCTTACAAGATGGAGTGATCAGGAAAGGGAAGGTGAATTCCTTTTACTACTCCATAGGAGACTTATGATTGACTAGGTATGCCCATCTCAATTCTATAGAGGTGTAATCAAGTACACTAATTTCATCACCTATTTCATTAAATACCATTAACAGAAGAAATGTGCTGCATAAAAACCTATGGTTGGGCACCTAGTGAGCTTTCTTTACATCTTCTATGATTTTATTTGAAAAGTATAGCACCTAATTGTATTTTAACCCCTCAAATACTTGGTGTGAAACATATAGGTGGTCCATGTCCACCTCCTTCCATCTGTCTTTGTCTCCAACCTTCATCATTATAATTTGTGTGTCTACTCAGAGGGAAAAATCTTAAAGAATTTTGATGTGCATAGCATGAACTTATTTTCAATACTCAAGTGCCATAGTCATTTTATCTATCTCCTTTGTGTCTTCTAGATCATATGTAAGGTCTAAAACTAAGCAATATAACTCTAAAACTTTGCTAATTCTTACAAATTTAATTCTCATCCAATGCCCAATGAAGTAGATGTAGTCCTCATGCACCCATGAGATTAAAAAATTTACTATTTTTATTGGATTTCCAAAGTAGGGAAGGTTGAAGTATTAGAAGAGGCCAGCATTATCTAAGGTAGTGAAAATATTTAAGTCATATAATAGCTTACTCTTGGTATTCTAGTGCTTGACTCTATAATCATTTAGTAGCTCCACCTCATTCCCAGGCTATCAATGATTGAAGTCAAAGAGATTACAGGTCATTATGTTGGATACCCAAATTTTAGTAGGAGTACCATCTCAGGGTATTACATTTCCTTAATCAACAAAGGTGGAGGTGGAGGCACTTGATCTTTCTTTCTCATTTGGCATGCCATCTATGTTCCTTCATCTCTCGCATGCACCCCTTATTCTTCATGTGTTTATTCTTTGATTATCAATGTCTCCCCACCAACACTCAATTATTCTTCCTTTGGAATTGCATGCAATGGTTCACTTTATTGGGCCTTTTTCTTAGGCTACATCACCATTTGTAAAGCCCAAAATTTGAGGCATGACCATCCAATATTCCCAAACTAATATGTTTTTATTGTTGTAAGAGCCTCAAATCTCTTGCTTCAATGCTCGCTAATGGTGGATGAAGACCTATGTAACCTAAAACTTAAAAAATCCTACTTGACCTTCCAATTCACCTAGTTCTAACTATTTGTCTCAACTAAAACACACCTCAAAATCTAAAATTATCTAAAATTCATCACTATATACTTGATTGGATGCATTGAATTTATGTTGCAAAAGTTCAAGTTCACTCCTTTGGATTTGTGAGTTCTCAATCATATCAATAGTAAAAAGTGAAATGAACCATTTAGCATTTTATAGGTTCAAGGGGGTAACTTGCATTTACTACCTAACCTCTTTGACCATCACTTCATATAATAAATGTGACCAATGGTATTGCAAAGATATGATGTTGGCACACTTACCATTATCAATATCTCCTTGTATTAATTACATATTCCTTCCCACACTCTTTCCAAAGTGCATGAAAACTATAAATAAAATTTTAATATTTAACCAAAGTTAGGAATTCGTTCTTTAACTCATCTATTTTATGGTTACACACCACATCATGTGTATTATTTGTTCTTATACACCTTTACTCGTGGGCCTTTATTTTTGTGTGTATTAATATAAACCACATACATGTAACACCCCTACCCCACAATAATAGTGCTTGTGGTCCTCCATGAGAACATAAGTATAAAATTACAAATGTTGAATATAATTCCACAAAAAGGGCATGCAACTAGTCTATCACTTTATTGCAAACAAGAGATCCTAAACTAAACAAATGGAATATGCATTATTGGTACTAAAAAGAAAGAATTATTCATAAAAATATGGTCACAACTGACCACCATTTTTATGACCAAGTATAAATTGGTGATCTAAATACTTCAATCAACATATGCTAGTGGCATAGATATTCTGAATAATAAAAGGACCATCCCAGTAGACATGAAGATTCATGTGAAATAAGAATTTGACTCAAGAGAGGATGGTTAGTATGGTGTTATTTCAAAAATGAAAACAAAATGAAAGGAACACACTAGCTAGCATAACATCTCTAGGCCTAGACACTAGGAAGAACTTAGTTAACAAACATGAATAAAACATACAACTAAAATGTAAAAGAAACCTTATTTTACCTCCCTTGGATGATCCAAAATGTTTGTTGTAGTGGCTTTCTCGGCTTGTGCTCATGAAGTCCTTGGAAATGGAAGCTTGGCTACCTCCATCTCTCCTTGGCACCTTTGGCTTGTGGCTTAGCTTGGCTTGGAATCAATTTGGCATGATAAGACTAGTATCTTGAAGCTTTTGGAACCAATTTGGCATTATAACTTTTCATAATCATGTATTTGAAGATATTTAAGCATAATAAATTTTCACTAAAATAGCTTGGAAATGATGTTCATGGCCTCTTTATTTATAGATTTTTGAGATTGATCAGAATCAACCTAAATCATCCATTTCAGGATTGAGACATGTAGCTAAGGATTAATATAATTATGAAATTAAAATTGATAAATAGGCTTATCAATATTTCGGTTAGAGGATCAATTAGGATGCATGGAGGGATTTGATGAGGCATGGGAGGAATCAATCCTAATATTTATGGCATTTATGGCCTAGGGATGTATTTCTAGGAAATGAGGTCACTTGATGATGCAAATATTCAAAATTCAATTCCAGAACAAATTATTCAACAAGTTTCCATGGAATTATTAATTTTGCCTTGATTTGGGTTATTTATCTCTTAAGCATGTTTAAGTGCTTTGTGTAAAATTACTCAAATTGATCAAAATGTCTTGTTATTGGTCCAAATTTTGACTAGATTAGAATTGGATGTTCATGTCAGATGCGTTAGAACCGTTATCCCATTTAGGATGCTACTGATAATAAATAATAAATACACGTATCTTATGCAATATATTTTATATGAAAGAGCAATTCAGAGCACCTAGGTGCAAAATTAAAATTTTGACTTGAAATGATTTGATCAAATTTAGCTAACCCATAAATTGCATTGCCCCATTTAGGGACACCCCAGCCAAAATCAACACTTGAATATGTCAATTTCACATCATTTAGTGTGTTTTAGTGTTTTTTAGGCCAAATTGTGTATTTTGGGTAGAAATTGGTCAAAAGACAAATTGGGGGTTATTGGTGGCCAGATTTAAGTGTTTACATTCTACCCCTGTTTAGGAAGATGTTGCAAACCATAGGCAAAGTAATGTATTCTCAAATAATGAGAGATGACATGTATGCCAAAAAGAAGATGATGGTTGAAGAACAAAGCTCCAAATGGTTTTGGGAAGCCTATGATGATGCCCCCTTGAGGGAGTGGCTATCACATTTGTTGATGGATGGTCCCTCAAAAAGAATCAAGAAGAAAGGTGGAATCAACCCATGGTTCAGATTAATCCAAATGAGAAATGCTTGCATGCATTGATTTAAAAATATTATTGATTTACCCAAAGGCAATTATAATCAATAATAAAAGTCAAAATAATGATTTTCCCATAGGTATTTATAGTCATTAAGAGGACCTAGATTGGCTAAAGATGATTGTGTCCCAGTTAGGGCTGATTAGCAAGCATAACTCAAGTATATAACCTAGAATATAGATTAAATATGAGCAGGTACAAAATTATGAAAGAGATGAATAGAGGAATGAAATTGATCAATAGAAAATGATTCAGTTGTACCTTTCAATGAGGAAATGCACATACTTATTAGTAATGATACAACTAGAATGGTTAATGGGTTGAGTTGATCAAGGGTGGGATGGAAGGATCTGCCAAGGTGCCAAGGAGAAACTTCTATGGATCCATTGATTGTAGACCTTCTTAAAGCTGATTTTTACTATAGCATGTGATGGTAGGATTTATGATAGAACACCATAAAGACTTGGCCAAAATATACATAAGGACTAAATCTTGATATCCAATAAACCCTTTAAAATAATACACCAATGATAAAAACCATGATGATAATATTGGCGTATGAATATGGATAGACTTAAGAATAATGTGCTTGAGGAATCACCCAACAAACACATATATATCGAGTCAAGACAACAGTGCTGAAAGCAAAAACATAAGCAAGAAAATAAATAAACAAACAAATATAAAAACAAACAAACAAACAACTTTAAATAAATAAATAAATAAATAGAAAGCCTGAAAATAAAAGGAAAAGAAAGCATCCTAATAATGACCACGCCTGAGTAAGGCAGATCGAGGATAACTGACTAGGCTTAGACAAGACAAATATTTTTGGATTTTTGAAATGTTATGAATGTTTTTAGCATTTTAAGGTATCTTAACTTGATCAAGAATTACAAGATACCTACTCACAAAATAATGAGAGTATTTGGATTAGGTTGCTTGTAAAATAGTGGGAGCATATAGAAAGGGGAACTGAGGTGACCTCAACATGAATTGAGCATGACCCACATAGTCCTAAAATGACCTCAAGTAATAGTAATTCCATCCACATAAAATGTGAGGAAAAACCAACTAGGTCCCAACAAGTTCTCAAATCTGGTAAATGGCTAGTCAAATGAAAACAATAATGGAAAGGTGATATGGCAATGCATGATAAACAAGTGTTGCCCCTAGTTCACCCATAAGCAGTTATAACTAGGATACAATGTCATAGGTCAGTGATACTAATTTTCCCATAGGTGGTTATAATAAGTAGCAAGACTGGTGAAACACTGATTTGCCCATAGGCAGTTATAATCAAGATCACATAAACAAACTTGATAAGATGAAAGATATCTTACCAAATCAATTGTCATACTAATTTCAAGACTGTCATTGAAACATAGATTGCATTTATTGTTGAAACTTGATTGGAATCTCCCCGTAAAAGGTGTAAGAAGAACCAAATGAACCAAGATCAAAACAGGATTGGGTAAGATGACTAAAAATAGGCTCTAGTCTAGATAAGAATGGAATGATAGGATGGCACGGTCTTGCTAAGGATAATAATGGTTTGATAAATTGGATGAAATGGTAAGAAGGTTTTGCCCAAGTGATGGGGTGAATGAAAGGATACGTGATAATGGAAAAAGGATATATAACAATGGCAATGGCATGGTAATGTGAAACGGTATGGTACATATTTTTGGCCTGCATGTAGTTTTTGATATATGATTCTATTTTTCCTATTGAGATGGAGATGCACATCCTAATAAATAAATGATACAAAAATAATACTCGATCATGTTAATTACTATCTCAAACCTCATCTGAATAACTGCTCTATCAAAAATGGCCTATAGATTTTGATGTTGAGAATGTTTTTATGATCTTTGTTAGTCATTGATTCTAATTTCTTTAAACATCGAGACAAGGTATATTTGTATCCTCTATAAAGGAAAGTGTGGCCATGGATGGTAAATAAGGACAAATAATGGATGGTAGGTTTGATTGTGAAATGGAATGGTCGATGATAATGGAATGTCAAATGGTAGGGAAACAAATGAAGATCAAGACATTCAGTCACACGTAATGTTTCTAATGTTAGATTCAACATATCTTTGGTTGTGGCAGGGATGAAGACTTATTCTCTCGATAGGACCAACAAATTTTTTTGTTATTTGGGCCTAAGAGTAGATAACATCTAATTAGGTTGTAGATAGGAAGCTACTTTGATTTGATCTTTGATTTTGTCTTCATCAAGCAGTGAAGAACTTTTGTTCTCAGCTATTGGTGCCTCAAAGAGGTTTTCACCAATGAATTTGTCTTGATTGTCCCATAGTACCTTTGAGAAGGTTTCACTAATGAATTTTGAATTTTGACTTTGATTGTCTTCTAGTACTTCCAAAAAAGTTTCACTAGAAGATGTTGAGTTGAAACTTTGATTGGATGCTAGCACCTCTGAAAAGGTTTCACTAGGAGAGTGTTCTTATGCTACATGAATGTGGTCTTGGCCTCCCTAATCTTATTCAAATGCTATGTATCCATTGATTTAACTCAATAAAGTGTGATTTTATCGATCCCAATCGACACTTGTGGGAAATGGAATGTCGATGATATGGCTATTTTGGTTGATGGTAATGGCATGTGGAATGAAAATAGAATGGGGAGAGGCTACAAAATCCTTATACAAGATACTAGGATAACTTCTGTTGAAGATGAAATAATCATCCTCAAAAACCATATAAGGATCATAAATATATTCCATTAGTCTGCAAGGCATGCGTAACCAATGTTGTAACAACCATGAACATATTCTTATTTTGAATTTGATTCTAACTCAAGGGACTCTAAATATAGTGTTGAAATTGATGTTTATTTTAATTTTTATGTTAAATTTGATGTTGGTTCAAAAATAGAACCTGACTCTAACTCTAATTCTTCATCTAATGGGTACTCTATTACAATGATGTCTTGTTGAATATTTGGTTTTGGATAAGTAATAGTCTATGATGGCATAATGGGCTCCACAAATACTAGTTTATCAAAGTGGGTCTCCTCTACAATGGGAAAAATGTCAAGAGAAAACTCCTCAGAGACAAGCTTGTCAATAGGAGGCTCTTGAAAAATAGGCACATGGTTGAGGTAATGATTTGGTCAAAGGCAATTATAATCATTAAGAAGTGACTCGACAAAGACTGGTTCATTAGTGTGAGACTCCTAAACAAGTAGTATAGGATCAATAGGTGATTCATCATAGGCTGACTTACCATAAGTGGTTGGTTCAACAAAAACATCTTGGATTGGTTGGTTGTCTTGGCTTTGGTTTCCAATGAGTTCAAAAATACCAATTTTAAACACAGCTTGGTCTTTGAATGATTTGTTGGGTTAAGGTTTAGATGGGACTGGTAATGGATGAGGAATGAATTTTGGTTGGATAAAGTTAGGGCCTTGGGGAGCATGATTTCTTGCATAATCCAAAGGACTAGGTCTTGGTATGATGAAGGGGCATTATGGAGCTTGGTTGCTCGCACAAGCCAAAAGACTAGGTCTAGGAATGGTAATGGTATTCCTTGGATATTTTAGTCTTGGAATATAAATTGTATGATGTGGTGGACCCTGATTACTTACACAATCCAAAGCATCTAAGTCTTCCTCATAAACCATATCATCCCAGTCATGGGTTGGCTCATAAGTTAGCTCTTGATTATGTTCCATGTACTGATTATTACAAAGAGGGTATGGATCTATATCCCAAATAGCATTATTTGTAGTTGGGTCTTCAAAGTCCTCCTCACAAGCTTCTTCATGCCAATCCAGGTCTCGAGTTAGATTTTATAGATTTTGACTATGTTCCCCATATGGAGTATTGTAGGGAGAATAATAAAACTCCTTAGAAAAGTTTTCTCTATGGGGGTTCTTAGTGAGATTTTATGTGGCCATTCCATCATAATTTGGATTTTATGTGACTCTCCTATAAGTGTAGCTATTCATATTTTCATAAATGATGACATCTCCAAAACAAAAAATCTTAGAGTTTTATAAACTCTGCTACGCCCCTAACCTATCACATGTATGAGGATAGTATTATCCGACTTGTGGCTTACTTATCCTTCTTTGATGTTATATTACATTTATCTATGCTTTATTTTTATTAGTAGGTCGGCCTATGGAGTAACCATGGCCTAGATAGACTATATATAGGAGGTAGTGGGTAATCATTTATCATCATATTGTGAATTCTACTCTTATTGAAGCTTGTGGAGGTTTCCCCCTCAAAGTGGCTTTTCTATTATCATATATTTGGATATATTTCAGTCATATTTAGATATAATTCTACTATTCTTGAAGTAATTTCATTACAAGTGGTATCAGAGCTGTGATTTGGGTAATCTTGTGGGCGAAACACTAAATTTATAAATTTTACGATATATAAAAAATGGTTGTGAATTTATTTTAAAACTTTTTACTAGAGGTGAAAAATAACCAAATAAATCCTCCATTAAAATGTTATCTCATTTGGATCTGTTTCACAAAAGTTATCAATATTTTATGGTTTTTCATAAAAGTGCTCTATAGTGCGCAATTCAAAGAATTTTTATGAGTTATTTACATTTTTGGAAATCTTAGAAAAATTTGGATACATTTTGTTTTTTGTATATTTTGATTTGAGGCCGACATAATTCCAAGATCACTTGGTCAAGGTAGGGTCAAAAGTGCCAATAAGGGTCGACATCGTAAAACCCTTTTATGGCAGGTCCACAAACTCAAGGCCGAGGAAAGGGTGATGAAACTCCAGGTAAAACTCCTAACAAGGATGAGATGGAGTCAGAAGGGGGATGTACTAGACCCTTTGTACCAAGGTTTTCTGACATAGATCACAAAGTGAGCCAACTTGACTACAGTGTGCAAGGCATTCAGAGTGAGGTGCAAGACATACAATATAATATGCAATCTATACAAGATAGTTTGGGAGATATCATGCTAGATTTAAACATTAATCAGTCAACTCATCAAGCTAACTTTATTTCACAAACCCACCAGGGTGGTTCTCCTAACCAGTCTACTTCAAACCTAACTCCATGGCCACAGAGGAACCTATTACCAAAGGTGGATATGCAAAAATTTGATGGAAAAGATCCACTCAATTGAATCAACCAAATGGAGAGTTTTTTTGACCTACATCAGATTCCAAGTGGACAAAAGGTTACCATGGCATCCTTGTATCTTGAACCTGATCAATTCATTTGGTATCGATGGTTGTGTGCTCAAAAGAAAAAGATGACTCTCAATGTCACCTGGTCAATTTTTATAGAGGAGCTATAATTACACTATGGCAATAGTGTGACAGAGAATTACTTCAGCCAATTGGCAAAATTGTGACAAACTGGCTCTGTCAAGGATTAAATTCATCATTTTCAGAATATGTCCTTACGTGTGGAGACAATTTTTGAAGCAAACTTGAATTACCTATTTTTGGGTGGACTCAAGGACCACATCCAACATGAGGTATGCATGTTTAATCCACTTAAGATTTCTGATTCTATTATCATGGCACGTAGAGCTGAGGAAAAATTCATAGCCAACAAGAATCAACCATTCACTCACTTCAAAGATCATAGCATATCATCACCAACATTTCCTCCACCTACTAGATTGACCCCTCAGCAAATTGAAGAGAAGCATGCAAAAGGATTATGTTTCAGTTGTGACAGCAAGTGGATTAAAGGACATAGATGTGTTGAGAAGAAGTTATTCTACATTGAGGGACCAAATGAAGATGAAGAAGTAGATGATGCCTCCAATGATGATGAGGAACATATAGAGGAGGTACCTAAAGATTCCCAACCTACAATCTTTTGTCATGCACTTGCAGGTATTAGCACTCCATAAACTCTTAAGGTGGTGGGTTTCATCAAGAAACAAAAGGTGAAAGTGTTGATTGATTCAAGGAGCACACAACTTTATAAATTATAAGTTGGCCACTCGATTGAACTATTTCATCTACCCAGCACCAGAATTTCAAGTCATGATTGCAGATGGTGGCACAATTAATTGTTCAGGCAAATGCCATACTATTAAGCTTACTATGGGTGGGTACAATCTTAACTCTCCTATGTTTTCTATTCCCATGGGTAACACAGACATTGTTTTGGGAGTCCAATGGCTCATAACCTTAGGTACCATTGAGATGAACTTCCAAGAACTATTCATGCGCTTTCATTCTGAAGGTAAGAAAATTGAACTATGTGGATTACATGCAAAATCTCCACAATTGATTAGTTCACATAAGATGACCAAGATGTTAAAAAAGGGGGTAGAGGTAATTATTACATGATTATGCTCCATAGAAGCTCAACCCACACAGGTATCTACACATCCTGATCTACAGATAATTCTTGACGACCAATCATCTATTTTTGGGGCCATGCCAAAAGGACTACCACCAAAAAGAGAACATGATCATGCCATTCAACTAATTCTAGGTAGTCAACCACCAAATATCATAGGATATAGATATCCATATGCACAAAAGAGTGAAATTGAAAAGATGGTCCATGAGATGTTGGAGGCAGGGATCATCAAGCATAGCCAAAGTGCATATTCATCACCAGTGGTCATGGTGTGGAAGAAGGATGACACATGGAGGATGTGCCTAGATTATAGGGAACTCAACAAGTACACCATCAAAGATAAGTTTCCTATTCTAGTAATTGATGATTTACTTGATGAGTTGCATGGTGCTAATTATTTCACAAAATTGGATCTTCGCTTGAGGTACCATCAAATTAGAATCAAGGATGAAGATGTTCATAAAATTGCTTTTAGAACACATGAGGGCCATTATGAGTTTTTGGTAATGCCCTTTGGTCTTACAAATGTACCATCTACTTTTCAGAGCTTGATGAACACTATTTTTAGGCCTTTTTAAAGGAAATTTGTGCTAGTTTTCTTTGATGACATATTGATTTATAGTCAAACATGGGAAGCACATCTGCAACATGTGAAATAGGTGTTGATAGTTTTGGAGAAGCACCAACTTTATGTGAAGCCATCTAAATGTGATTTTGGAGTACAAGAGGTAGAGTACCTCAGTCACATTGTTTCCCATGAAGGTGTTAAGTTGATCCCCAGAAGATCAAAGCGATAATGGAATGGCCCATGCCAAAAACTCTCAAAAACCTTCGAGGGTTCCTTAGACTAACAAGTTACTATAGAAGATTTGTGAAAGGTTATGGCAGCATAGCAGCTCCACTCATTGCATTGCTAAAGAAGGATGCTTTCCATTGGAATGATGATGCCACCAAAGCACTTGAGAAACTAAAAGTAACTATGTGCACCACTCCAATTTTGGCTACTCTAGACTTCTCACAGACATTCACTGTTGAATGTGATGCTTCTGGGTCTGGATTAGGGGAAATACTAATACAGGGAGGAAGACCCATTGCATTTGAAAGTCATCAATTCAAAGGTAAGAATATACAAAAACCTATCTATGAGAAAGAAATGATGGCTATTCTTCATGCAGTTGAACAATGGAGGCCTTATCTAATGGGTAGACACTTTAAGGTGAAAATGGATCATGATAGTCTCAAATACTTTTTAGAGCAAATATTATCATCTAAGGAACAAAAAAAATGGGTAACCAAAATGTTGGGTTATGATTTTGAAATCATCTACAAGAAGGGTAAAGATAATGTAGTAGCAGATGCACTATCCAGATGGGATGCATCCATAGAAGCATTACTTTGTGCAATGTCCATATTGCAAGCAGATTGGGTGGATGAAGCTAGGTTAGAATGGGAACAAGACAAGGATACATAGGTTCTTATTTAGAATCTCCAGCAAGGTAATTTATCCTCTAAAAATTTTGAATGGAAAGGTAATGTCCTATGGTATAAGGGTAGGTTATACTTGTGCAAAAATTTAGAGCTTAAGCATAAGATTCTTGCAGAGTTGCATGCATCTCCAATTGGGGGACACTTAGGGTTCTTGAAAACTTATCATAGAATTAAGAAAGAATTATTTTGGGAAGGACTCAAGGGAGATGTACAAAAGTTTGTGCAAGAATGCTTGATATGCCAACAAAATAAAGGTGAAACAGTTAAGACCCCAGGTCTATTACAACTATTAGCAATTCCTAGTCAAAGGTGGGAGGAGGTTTCCATGGATTTCATCACTGGGTTGCCTTGTTCTGAAGGTAAAAATGTTATTTTGGTCATTATGGATAGGCTTACAAAATATGCCCATTTTTGTGCTCTCTCACACCCATTTTTAGCAAGTACAGTAGCGGCTATTTTTATGGAAGCAATTCTCAAATTACATGGAACCCCAAAAATAATTGTAAGTGATCATGATCCTATTTTCACTAGTAATTTCTAGACTGAACTATTTTCTTGTTTGGGTACTCAGCTAGCTCATAGCTCATCTTACCACCCCCAATCTGATGGACAAACTGAAGTGGTTAACAAATGTTTAGAGGGGTATCTCCATTGTTTTGTATTAGATAAACAAGAACATTGGGTTAAATGGCTACCACTTGTAGAATGGTGGTATAACACATCTTTCCATACCTCTTCAAAATGTCTCCATTTCTAGCACTATATGGTTACCATCCACCTTCCATCACTTCTTCATTAAAGGTGCACACCAAGGTTCGAGATGTGGAAGAGCACATTCAACATCAACAAGAGGTTTTGGCTAGTTTGAGAGAGAATTTGGCCTTGGCACAAAATAAAATGAAGCAACAAGTAGATCAACACCGTAGTGAGCAAAATTTTGAGGTGGGTGACTGGGTATTTTTTCATTTACAGCCTTACAAGCAGATGTCCTTGAAGCAACAGAAAAAGGACAACAAACTTGCTCCTAAGTATTATGGCCCTTATCAGGTTCTACAAAAAATTGGAAGTGTGGCTTACAAGCTCGAGTTACCTCATCCATCTCACATACACCTAGTATTTCATGTTTCCTATTTGAAGAAGGTCATTGGATAGAAATTTTCCACCTAGACAGAGCTCCTAGAACTAGATGAAGAAGGACGAGTCATTTTGAAACTAGAGAAGATCCTCCAAACATGTAATAAGAGGTTGAGAACTAGAGAGATTAGGGAATATTTGATCAAGTGGAAAAACCAGAGCAATGAAGATGCAACTTGGGAAGGTGAATATTTTCTACAACAACATCCAGAGTTGTTCAACATTGAGGACAACATTGGTTTGAAGGGGAAGGGAATGCTACGCCCCTAACCTATCACATGTATGAAGATAGTATTAGCTGACTTGTGGTTTACTTATCCTTATTTAATGTTATATTACATTTATCTATGCTTTCTTTTGATTAGTAGGTCGGCCTATGGAGTAACCATAGCCTAGAATGACTATATATAGGAGGTAGTGGGTAATCATTTTTCATCATATTGTGAATTCTGCTCTTATTAAAGCTTGTGGAGGTTGCCCCCTCGAAGTGGCTTATCTATTATCATATATTTGGATATATTCCAGTCATATTTGGATATAATTTTGTTATTTTTGAAGTAATTTCATTATAAACTCTGAAAAACTATGTCCAAAGGACAAATGGTTCAAGCTTGGTCTAACATGGTCAAAATATGGAGTAGTATCTCCAATGTGGTCTAAAAGTGGAGTTGTATCTCCAAAATGATTTGTGTTAAGACTTGGCATAAAACAACCTAACATTAAATGTCTAATGTTAAATGGCATATACATAAAAGGTCAAGCATCTGAATAAAAACTGGCATGCCAAAGGTCTAGGTCAAAGTGTTCCAAACAAGGTCTAAACTAGGAAAGGGAAAAGTTGAGTTACTAGGTCTTTTGTCCAAATGCAGAGTCAAAATCTAGGCTCAAACAAACAGGGATACACTAGGACTTTTGGCCAAATGGTGTCAAAATCCAGACTTGAAACAAACGCTGATGTGATTTGATTTAATCTAATAAATTTGGAAAAAAATTTGACATAAACCCAAAACATGGAATCAAACATAAACATGATTAATTGGCATAAGGTAAAATGTATTTTGAGAAAGACTATGTTCTCCCAAATAAAGGTATAAATAATGATGAGGATAGGCACTGAACAAATAAACCATCAATAGTTTTTAAATTTGGGTAATCGATTAACTAAAGTTGTGCAACCCAAAAGAGAAAGATGTATGTATCAGTCCCATGAATTAAGGATTAAATAGAAATCAATCAATGTTTGAATCCAAACTTGACAAGGTTAATTGAAAACTCAACGTTGAAAACTAGGATCTGACTAAACAAGCTAGATAAGATTGGACATCATGATGGTACAAGACAAGGGTCCAAATGGTATACACAAAATGGTTTGAAACAAATGGTTTTTGATATAAGGTGAAACAAGTCTTAAAATAAATTGAGCAGCCTAATGACATAAGCATGCTCGAATGATGTGATATATGTTATGTTTCAAAGACTCAAAAGAAAAAAATGGTTTGACATGATTTGGTCAGCATAACACTACCCTCCTCCACTCAAATACATTGTTTTGACATGGCTTATAAACAAACAAATAGGTTTTAATCTCAAAACATACCAAGAAAAAATTACCAAAATACACTAAGTATAATCATCCAAATCCTAGCAAGGGTATGTCAATGTGGGGTTGACTAAACTAGTAAGATTTCAAACATTTTTAGGGGAATCAATTGTGCAATTACTTTCACATCAAACAATGCAAAAGAAAAGCATAGAAATTGGGTGATTGCAGCATTGGCTAGTTGTAAAAAGGTCTAGTCCTTTTTACAACCACTACATCCTGCTATTTACTAAGTGCAGTGCGATGTCCAAATGCAGATATGTCCTATTTGTAACTCCAATTAGGAGCTAAATGAAGTCATTACCAAGAGATGAAACCCCAGGTCAAAGCTTCCATAAATAACTCATGAGAGGTGATGAAGTCCCCCTCGTAAGCCAAGTTTTCATAAAAATAAAGAAAGCATGAAATAGAAAGACTTTAGGGTCATTTTCAAGGTCAACCAAATTTTGATGATTTTTTGGGGAGTGCTTTAGATGACTTTATTTCTAAGCCTTCGGCTAGGCTATTTGCAATAGGAATGGTGATTTTGATTCCAAGGGTTCCCTAAAGGGGATAAATGGAATAGCATATATGCAACATCCCTCTTCTTTCCAAACAAAAATTAGATCAAGCAACTATTGAAGACAAAAAGCTTGGAAAGATGAGTTCATTTTAATCCAAAATGAAAATGAGGTTGTGTTTATTTGACCCCTTGGTCATAGTTGTAACTTTGAAAACTAATGCTAAAAACACTTATTTAAGCACCTTAAATGTTACTTTAAACACCAAAATAATGTTATTAATTCATTTTAAAACATGCAAAATATGTTCTAAAACATGATTTAAAAACTTGAAATCCGCTAGTTACCTGTCTACCCTTAAGGCATCACCCCAAAATCAAATATGTTAGATTAGAAACATTTTAAATAAATTTTCCAAATTTTGTAAAACTATATGAAACTTGAAGCTAAACTAATATCAAATTCTAAAAATTTAGGAGAAAACACATGGTTTTAAAAAAAATCATCCAAAACGGAGTCTGTATGACCCCAAACCAAGAATTTTAAAATAGCTCTCGGGTTTGTGTTTTTAAGAGAACACAGTGACTAACATCAATTATATAACTGACATTGGTTACACTTACTAATTGATGATGGTTATCTAACCAACATCAGTTACACAAATAATTTCTAATTATGGCTTTGCCAATCGATGATGGTCTTACTAATTGACGTTGGTTACTGTGTAAACTCGTGACAAAGAAAAATATAAAAACAAAGTTATAAAATTAAATTTCAAGAGTTTTAATGATCCAAATGAGGATTTTAAAGTTACAGCATGATCTTCATGTGTGGGATGCATTATGTCCCACTGGGTGTGCCATATGTGAACCAAGAATTTGACTCAAAAGAGGATGGTTAGTATGGTGTTATTTCCAAAAATGAAAATAAAATGAAAGAAACACACTAACTAGCATAACATCTCTAGTCTTAGACACTAGGGAGAGCTTAGTTAACAAACATGAATAAAACACACAACTAAAATGTAAAAGAAACCTTCTTTTACCTCCCTTGGAGGCTCCAAAATGCCTGTTGTAGTGGCTTTCTCTACTTGTGCTCATGAATTCCTTGGCAATGGAAGCTTGGCTACCTCTCCTTGGAACCTTTGGCTTATGGCTTGGCTTGGCTTGGATTCAATTTGGCATGATAAGACTAGTTTTTTAAAGCTTTTGGAACCAATTTGGCATTATAACTTTGCATAATCATGTCTTTGAAGATATTTGAGCATAATAACTTTGCACCAAAATAGCTTGGAAATGATGTTCATGGCCTCTCTAGTTATAAATTTTTGAGATTGATCAGAATCAACCTGAACCATCCATCTCAGGATTTAGATGTGTGCTAAAGATTAATCTAATTATGCAATTAAAATTGATAAATAGGGTCATCAATATTTGGGATAGAGGAGTAATTAAGATGTATAGAGGGCTTTGATGAGACATTGGAGGCTTGAATCCTGATATTTATGGCATTTATGGCCTAGGGATGTCTTTCCAAGAAATGAGGTCACCTGATGATGCATATATTCAAAATTCATTTCCAAAACAAATTATTCAACAAGTTTCCATGGAATTATTAATTATGTCTTGATTTAGGTTAATTAGCTCTTAATCACATTTAAGCACTTTGTGCACAAATTACCCAAATTGATTAGAATGTCTTGTTATTGGTCCAAAATTTGACTGGATTAGAATTGGAAGTCCATTTCAGATGCATTAGAACCTTTATCCCATTTAGGATGCTATTGAAAATAAATAACAAAGGCATGTATCTTGTGCAAGAGATTTTATAGAAAAGAGCAATTCAGAGCACCTGAGTGCAAAATTAGCATTTTGACTTGAAATGATCTAATCAAAGTTAGCTAGCCCATAAATTGCATTTCCCTATTTAGGGGTACCCTATCCAAGATCAACACTTGAATATGTCAGTTTCACATCATTTAGCATTTTTTAGTGTTTTTTAGGTCAAATTGTGCATTTTGGTTGGAAATTGGTCAAAAGCCTGATTAAGTGTTATTGGTGGCTAGATTTAGGTGTCTAAACTTCCTAGAGTGGTGTACGAACTTGGATTCATATATTATAGCTTGCATTCCTAGAGTAAAAGTAAGTATTATTCTTGAGTTGGTGATCATGTCATGCCTTCTATTTTCATTTCTCCATGCCTTGACTCCAATGTGCAATAAAAGGAGCTTCATCTAGTTCTAATATAGCATCAAAGTGCAATTTTAATGATGCCTCATCATCTAGTATCCCAACACACATAATTCAAAGAGAGGGAATAAGGAACTCTACTAGAAGAACTACCTCAGTACAGAACACAAAATGCAATGGTGTGTTCTTGTTTAGGCACTTGTAGGTGCTCTGATAATCCCAAAGTACTGTGGACACTCGATCATTCCAATCAATGCATCTAATATTACATATATTGGTTAAATTTATGCCCAATGTCTTGTTGAATTCCTTAGTAGTACCATTGGCTTGGGGATGATATGGTATTATTTAATGATGAGAAATCATGAATTCAACCAATAGGACACATATTGTCTTGATAAAGAAGTGAGTACCATGGCCACTAGTGAAAATTAATGGACAACTAAACCTGGTAATAATATGTTCCTTGATAAATCACAAAGAATTAATAGCTAGACAATCTCATGTTAGTGCAACTTCAGCCCAAAAAGTTAGATAGTCAGTAGTGACGATAACATAGTGTGAACTAGTATGTCATCTTACTGAGTTGATGGGGCCAACAAAGTCAATGGTCCACTTTTCAAAAAATTATATGATAGAATAGGATGAAGTGGCATTGTATCTTTCCTATTGGGATTTACCACACCTATCAAATATCACATTGGTGTGCGTAAACATCCATAAATATGGTAGGCTATCATAAACCAGATAATTGAACCTTTCATGTGGTAGCTTCTCTAACATAATATCCTTCCACAACACCTTCATGTAACTTTTAGAGTACCTCAGCATTCTCATGTTTCATGGTGTAACGTCAAATTACCTCATCTTGACCAAGCTTATAAAGGTCTCCCTCGATGAGTTAGAATGGAGCTATGTGAAAAATGAGTTACTTATTGGTTAGAGTGATTAAATGAGTCAGAACTAATCTAGTTGTAAGAAGGCTATTATTTCCTCTAATTCCTTAGGAATATATGAGACATGAAATAAATACATGTCAAGTATGTCATCTTTTATCTAGTGTGTCGATTTGTTAGACTCAATTTGTGAAAGGTGGTCTGGACCGCAATTAGCCTTTTCAAGCTTAACCATGACTAAGAACTATAATTATTGAAATAACACTATCCGTTGGAAAATTCAACCATGTAAAATTAGTTTGTTGACCTAATATTTCAATGCTTTATGGTATGTGAATAAAACAAAAGGGTTTTCTAGTAGATATAGTCAAAACTTTTGAAGAGCATAGAACATAGATAGTGCCTCATGCTAGGTAGTGGTATAGTTTTGCTTGACTAGAGTAATTTTTATACTTACATATTATATATGGTGATCCAAATTACACTCTCTAGCTGAGAGCAAGTATCTTATTGACTAACATGATAAAATCATCGACATGGAAGTGGAATGATTTAATCCAGTGTAGGAATTGGAGAATTGGTGTAGTGATAAGCTTATCCTTTAAGGCAACAAAAGTTTCTTGGCACGTAAAGGTCCAAATAAATTTTTCATTATGTTTAAATATCTCTTTTAGAGGCACTACAATCCTAGAATATCCACAGATGAATTTTCTATAGTATCCAATGTGGCTTAGGAATGAACGAACCTCTCATTAGGTAGTCAGTGCTGGCAGGCAAAGGATGATAGAAATCTTGGAGGGTTATACTAGAAATCCATATCGATAAATAATATGACCAAGGAAAACACTGAACAAAGTAGTAAAGAGAGATTTCTTCAAAGTAAGATAAAATGAAGTGCCTTGTAGCACTCAAGCATGAGAAAAATATTGGAATAATGGTATTTTACCAAGCCATATACCGTCCAATCATCTAGATAAACCTGAAGGAACTTATGGATAAAGTCATTAATGGATTGAATGGTGATCCTAGAGAAAATAATAAGGGCATAATGGCATGGCATTATAATCAAAATACCCCCACTCAGTGGAAAATGTAGACTTGGGTTTATATGCCTCTATAATCTAGACTTGATGCTACCCAAATAAACCATCCATAAAGCTATAAATTTCATATCTAGTGATGCCTCTGAGGATGTCTTCACTGATCGGTGTCAAAAATGGATTAGTAACATAAGTAGTGTTAAGTAACCTATAATCCACATAGATCCTTATGCACCCATCCTTTTTAATGATTATCACCATTGTAATTACCCACTCAAACTCATTGATAGGAGTAATGACTCCCACACATAACATACTATTAATCTCTTCTTTAACATGTGAAGACAAATTAGGCTTCATTCAATAAAGCCATTTTATGACTGGGTGAGCACATTTGACCAATTTGATGTGCATTTCACCCAAAAAAGAGTGAACACCCTTCATCTCATTATATTTTCTTGGGAAAAAATCATGATATTCTTTAAGAAACTCAAATAATTTTGTGATTTTAGTATCAAAAAAGTAATTCCCCATAGTAGTTGTCTTTGGTGCATCCTCTATGCCAATATCATTGTATGGTCTAAAGTGGCACCAAGTATGGGTGTTGTGTATCAAGAATGGTTTCATGAACATTTATCACACCATTATATTTTTGGATAGCTAAATGATTGGTCAATGGGTTAGGTGGACCAAAACCTTCACCTTCTTCATATTGAAACACAAATTTTTGCTTACACCTTCAAATGTCCTCTTGAAGTGCATCATTTAGTACTGGTTCATTCTTAGAAGAGTACATTCACTCAACTGACTCATTAAAAATTATCAATCCTTCATCTAAAATCCCATGTATACTTTGAATTCATTCCTCAACGAAGCTTGGGTCACTGATGACCATTTGACACATTGCTTGTAGCGTAAGGCATAAACCCATATGTGGGGATATATAGGATAATACATTAATCATATTATCCTTAAGTAAGTGCCAAGAATATGTACCTAGATGGTTTTCTTCATGGATATACCATGCTTCAGCCCAAATGCGTAGAGTGCAATAAAATGCATGAACCCAAATATATTTTGGCAGAAAGTTTTACTAACCATCCTTATTACCTCACAAGCCTCAAGGTGAGGTTTCAATGTTTAAATACCACTATAGATGATAGCATCATATATATGATTATCATGATGAAGTCTATGATTTAATGGAAAACATACATGATCCTAAATAAGTAGACACTCATGATGAATTTACCACCATCATGTAGTTGTGCCATCAAAAATATGAAGAAGTGATTGCACGTGGTCAAAATTAGAATCATACAAAGATTCTAACTATTGGACAAATTCATAAACTTTTATTTGACCATAGAACTGTGGAGCTTCATCTAGCCTTTCATGCAATGCAACCATGATTGGTCCATGCATGACTTGTCCAATCATGAGATGAACAAATCTATGGCATTCATGATACTTTTGATGAGTATCTTTGTGATGACCGATATCACAACATACTATCCCAGTAAGGTCATAGTCACCCTATGCTCAGTAGTTAAAAGTATTACTCATGGTTTTAGAGAAGGATTATACATCCATTCATCATAGGATATCGTCAAGGGTGGGATCTTAGTGTTCACTACCTTGAGCTATGACATTATATAAATTATCAATATCCTCATCAACATTAGCAGGTTCAACATATGGGGGCCCATTAGCATGGTCCAATGGAATGACTATGCATTGGTGTTCAGTTTCAAAGATGATGTACCCTTTCTTAAAGCTTAAATAAGTGTTGTTAACATAGCATTATGAACAACCCAATAGTGTTGGGAAGTCATCAGCCTCAGCCAATTCTAGGACTTTAAAGTCTGGTTTAAATTTAACACCGAAGATATCCATGTTGGCATCTTTAAGGGCATTAATTGGCAAAGTGAGGGTCTTATTTGACATGAATAATATATGGGGCAAAGGTTACGAATATGGGCTAGCCATCTTTATCCAAGCATCCTTTGTGAGGAGATTGAATTCAGTATTGATGTTGACTAATATGTCCTAGCTTACCCATCCATTGATGGTGGCATTTACCAATATTTTTTCCTCTTGTGGGCTAGAGGGGATGGGAGTATCTTGTCATCGAGCATGGTTTAATCAAAAATATTTATTAGGCCTTAACATATGATGATTTATCTAGTTACATACCAATGGTATAATATCCTCATCTAATAAGCTCTTTTAGAACTCTTGGAAGTCATCCCATACCATGTCATGATGGTCTATAGCTTTCTGCATATCGATACATTGAGAAACATCAAGGTGTTTAACAAAATTAAATCTCCCCTTGAAATTACCTTACCAATTTCATAAAATCCCATATCACCTCTTTATGTTGTTGAGTGTCAGGATACCTAGTAGCATAAGGCTCTTCATATTGTACCTTTTGGTGGAGTTGATGTAGACTAAGACTATCCACCACTGCACATTGTAATATTAAATTTTAGATTATCAAAGTGGTATGGCATGGTTTCTAGTGTGATTTCTTAATCAATATAATACCAACACCTTTCTCATTTATTTCTTTTGTAATGGCTATGTAAGATTTAGGGCACTCTTCTATGACGATGCTTATTTTCATATAAGGCACATATAGGATAGACTAGACAGTCTCACTAGTAGTGATCAAGGGAACTACACTTATATAAATTCCATTATGGAAAGCATGCACCTCCACATACTCCACCTTGAACTTGCCTATGATAACCACCATTCTCTTATTTTTTTGAAATAGATGCCTAATGAATACTATGTGCACATGCCTAATGAATGTCACTAATGAGACGACATTCATTGGTATCATTAGTATATACATCACATATCTTTAAATATGTAGACACCTTTCACTAAGTGGCATGTTGTAATAGAAGACAAGTATGAATATTAATCTCTTCCTCATAAATCTCACATGACTATTTTAGTACAACTTGTATGTTCTTATGGGGACAATTA
Source organism: Torreya grandis (assembly GCA_037957365.1). NCBI lineage: Eukaryota > Viridiplantae > Streptophyta > Pinopsida > Cupressales > Taxaceae > Torreya > Torreya grandis. Next base: position 2,210,305 of record JARHVA010001936.1, read on the forward strand.
ATTTTGTTATAGTCTTAAGACTCACAATTGATGCACCAAAAGTCACTATGAGTGTCATGATCATTATGTGAAGTCATATTTTCTAGTTGGCATTCCATTACATTGATTTTAACCTCCATAAAAGTACTAATTCCTATATTAATGTTTCCAACAACTTCAACATGAAGTGCAACTTCTAATGCCTTATGTGGACTAGTAAACTTTCTCTGACACAATGTTCATCTAAATGGAAGCAACAAACCTCCCATGAACCACTAATCATGTTGAGAAGCATTTATCTCAAATTAGATCTTGGAAATAAGTGTCTTGAACCATTCATCACACTCGCACACACTCTCAGTTAGCTCTTATTTGATATCTTTTAATGCAACAATACTTTGTGGCTCAAACTCCAAAATGTCAAAAGCTTGAAGGAATGCTTCCTTAAGCTAGTCATAATCAAATACAACCTATTGAGGATCATATTTTTGATACCATTTATGTGTTCTTTCTAAGAAAGTGGTTAAAAATTGAGTGGATTTTCAATCAGAGGAGGTTATGCTACATGCTCTCCAAATAAGTTCACATTTGTTAACATGTTTAGAGACAATCTCCACACCTCAATATTTTGGACAATGGATCATCATTTCATAGTAAAAGGTGGGTGGTTGAGGTGATTGAAATGGTGGATACTGATAAATTCCTTGTCCTCTTATTCCTTGATCGGGAGTTTCACCACTTCCTCTTGTGCCTCCTCTTAGTCCACTAGTCGAAACACCACCTAGTCCACCTCCTATGCCTCTAGCAATAACAGAAACACCCTAGACATTGGAAGCTGAGGTGGTTTGAGTCACTATATTTGGGCTAATAATTTTCCCACTGCTTATGTTGGGTCCACCAAGCATACCAAGTTGGGCCATAGAACTATGTTGCAATGGGAAAAAAATAATTAATACACCAGTGTCTAAAAATTACTCAACTAAAGTTTTTCATATAGGTCAGTCTCCTACTTTATGATGTTTGTATCCCAGTCATCTATAATTAGTTCATCTAGCTCAAAAGCATGAGCTTTCACTATGGTTGGGGAACTCAATCAACTCAACTTGGGTTCTTTAGTCCCCACTTCTTGGCTTGCTTCTCCCGCATTTACTAGAGATGGTGTTGGTTGTGGTCTAAAAATTGGAGAGTCCTCCCTATGCTCTTTTGCTTCCCTATAAATCCTTAATTCACTTCATGAGTCCTTTCATCCCCTTCCTATGTCACTTCCACCTATAATCCTTCATTAAGCTTCATCATATTTGTACTTTTGCAACTTCCACTAACTAACTACCATATCAAACCACAATTCTTCACAATTACCCCTCTATTCCCATATCAACCATGTTGCTCATGCAAGGAAGAGCTTATCCCTCCATGGGAAAAGTCTCAAGTCTAGAGTCAATAAATAGTTTCTTCACCTCTAGAGGGAATTGCTTGAGATATCAACCACATGGTTCACAGAGAAACTAGAACTTAGCTTCTTTTAGATAAGAATAAGTTGATACAGTGTACTCTAAGACAACTATTTAACACCCCTCACCACTAGACATCAACAGCTCGCATCCACGTTGTTCCCAAGTTTGATAAGGTCATCTGACAATCTATTATCGAAGATGTCTTCTATCCATGATATCTTGACTGGTCTTGAGCATAGGATATGATCTAAGCATGCAAATGAACATGTACTTCCACAAATAAAGTCTCATTCAAGGAACTGTATAGATTTTGTTCAATCCATGCATGTACAAAAACTCCTGGTTGAAGAAATGGTATTGCAAAGTTATCTTTTACACTAGTAATCCATCATTCAATGTTTTCAAGAGATAATCGCTCGAGCATTTTCCATCATCATGTAAATAAGTGCTATGATTATTGAAAATAGAACCAAAATTTTGTGTTAATTTTCTATTTAGGCCTAAATTTCCTTAGATACGCATTGAAGCAATTACAACGCAATGAGTTGGTGTGTTGGCATTTCATGTAAGACTTAGAGTTCTCATGTGCTCACTTGAAGCATGCAATGAGGGATCGGTACCTGTTGGTTTTGTCATGTGAAGGTGTACTTAACATGTATCAAAACTCAAACATACACTTTATTCATTGACTGACAAAAAAAAATACATAGTTGTGGACCTAAATTAAGTTAAATGAACAAACAAAATTAAAATTACCAACACCATTATTTATAGAATCCACATGATAAGATTCAAGTAATGTAACTTCTATTCATCATATTCATAATAGATTCACAAGTTACATAACAAATGCATGGTGCAACTCATTGATACAAATCAGCTATAAACTAGAGTACAACATTAATATACAATGATATCCTCTATTACATCAATGGAATAACAATCAACATCAATCATAACATTCAATAATAATCAACAACATTACAAATCTCTAATCGGGGGTGTTTATACTAGGTTCTCCCTGACCAAGTAGTTACAATAGTAATGACACTCTTAATGACTAGCCAATGATCTTCAGTGGACTAAGAGTCACGATAGCCAACTACATTGCTTCTTTAAGGATCCAGGCCTTTGTGTCTATAAATTCTTATTTGGTGTTGGATCCTTGTCACCAAGTTCCTATCTTCTTAAGGTCTAGTGCTAGATTCATGCATGACTTAGTTTATTTCATCTTTGAGAATCGTTCCTTAACTGTCTCTTGCTTTTCATGCACTCCCCAAGTCTACCGCTAGTGTTCTGATCCCTCCATTCTTTGGTTCTTTGTTTATAATGCATAATCTCTAATTGGGTCTTCTCGTGTTGTGAACTCATGTGCCATGGTCTTCTACACCTATATATCTTTCACATTGTGCTTATTTTGTACCATGCTTCTCTCACATCATAAATCACCTGCCACATCTGCATCTACAAACCCATGTAGAAAATAACTTGACCCTACATAGCATGTGCACCTACTGCTGGTCCCTCTAAGAATCCACTGAACTGCCCTCCAATGCTTCTTTCCCAGATTGGCTCCTAGCTTTTTGACAACTCCCACTGCTTGAGAAAACTCAGGTTTAGTACATACCATGCACTTAACCTCATTATGTGAATCAAGACACTGTTCTATGAACTGTCCAACCATCGGCATGCTAATCGGTCTCACACAATCATCCTAAAACAAAGTCAACATGTGACCTTCCATGTCCCTAGAACACACTCATGCCAAAGAATCTTGTTGCTCCCAGATTCCTCATGACATACTTCTAAACTAGCTTTACCTTTAGTTCAGCAACTCCCTGTATATGTAACCCTACAACAAGCACATCATACAGTAATAGGATAATGTAGCTAATATTATCCAACCTGGTAAAGAGAAACACAATGATCAAACCTCCATTGCCCTGCAGCTTACTCAAGACCATATACCCTGGCCTTCTGTCTCACATGTCCATTTTCATCTTCTTCATCCTGAACATCCATTCGTCTCTCAGTGCTTCCTTTCAGCTGGCAACTCCACCAAAAACTCCTGTTTGGTTTTGCTCCAAGGAATCACATCCTTCATCCATGCCAAGCTCCCACTATTTCTTGGATCTACCTGCTCTGCTTCTTTAACAAATTTCCTGATTCTTTACCATCAGTGAGCAACAAGTAGTGTAAAGAAGGGAAATTATGAATTTGAGGCTTACTTACCCTTTAAGTCCTCCATATGGGCGCTTGAGACTCCTTGACAGCTTGTTGTCCACCCAAAATCTGTCTTAGTGATAGATGTCGGTCACATCTCAGTCTGCACCCGATCGACGTCAGTTCCATGCGAATGCCTCATCGCCGACATCGGTTCCCCTTGGCCGACGCCGGTGTTTATCTATCCTTGAGTCACCGACGTCGGTCTGCACATAGCCGACATCGGTCCCTGTCTGGACGTCGACACTGATTTTCTAGCCGACGTCAGTCTCTGTGTTTTTCTTGTGAGAACTGACTTCTACCCGCAAGCTCCTTTTAGATCAAACCCTTGTCCAAATCAACCTTACTCTGCTCAGAATTCTTCTGCCCCTTGTGCTGAACTCTGTCCGTCACCTTCTCCTTGAAAACCAAGGCTTTCCTGCTCTTGTCACTAACATCGGATTCCTCAAGAAACGTCACCTTCTTCTTCTGCATACAAAAATCTCAATTCATGCTTTTCAAATCTGAAAGCATACCCTTTGACTTAAGAACATGCATCTCCTTCTTATTCATGTGACCAAGCCTATTAAGCCACATCTTCGAATCTACAGCTGAAGTAGATAACTCAGAAAGAGAATTAGTAATACAAGTAGATAGATAAAGCGTACCTACTTTCTTACCTCTTACTACAACAAGTGCACCCTTGGTAACCTTCCAAGAGTCCGCTGTGAGAGTTACTGTGCAACCCTCATCACCCAAACTTCTTACAGAAATCAAATTTCGCTCCAGAACTGGGACATGCATGACCTCCTTCAACACCCATGTGTTACCTGTCTGCGATTTCAGCTTCACTTTTCCTTTGCCAACCATCTGACAAGGCTTACCATCCCCTAAACAAATTTCTCCAAAGTCTCCCTGGACATACTCATAAAAAAATTCCCTATTTGGGGATGCATGAAAAGAGGCACCAGAATATAAAACCCAAGATTCTACTTTATCCAAAGAACATTCCAGAGCATCCTATGCAACATAATCTACAACATCTGCTTCTTTTTCATGTCCTTCATGTTGATCTTCACCTGACCTGCAATCTCTCTTTAAGTCCCCTTGCTTTCCACACTTCCAGCAGGTTATTCTGCCATACCTAGACTTGGATCTCTTGCCTATCTTTGACCTTGATCTCCCACGCTTGATCTTCTCTCTTTGCCTTCCTCTGCCTTCAACACTCAAAGCATTTCCTGATGATTCACCTGTGCTTTTCCTGCGAATCTCTTCATTCAAGATTACACTCACAACATCATCCACTTTTAATATTTTTGAAGCAGACGCAGTATTAGAAACTGCCATTACCAAACTCTCCCAACTTTCAGGTAATGAAAATAAGATTAAGAGAGCCTTAATTTCATCATCAAAATCAATATTGACTGAATTTAACTGGTTTACCAAACCATGGAAATCACTAAGATGACTATGTATAGATCCACCTTCCAACATTTGCAAAATAAATAATTGCTTCATAACAAATACCTTATTCGAAGCTGAGGGTTTTTCATATAAATTTGCCAAAGATTCCATCAACTCTACCGTTGTCTTCGCATGTGATAAGTTGGAAATCACAGACGATGCAAGACTCAACCATATAGATCCTAGAGCCTTCCGATCAAGAACCTCCCATTCTTCATCTTTCATATCCTGGGGCTTGCAATCAACCCCACCCAACGGTAAGTACAAATCTTTCTGATACAGATAATCTTCAATCTGCATCCTCCATAATTGATAGTTCTTGCCATTAAACTTCTCCATTCATAGCTTATTATCTTCTGCCATTGCTCTACTCCCACTCAAATAGAAACCCTTGTGAGTAACCTGTAATCAACACACACTAACCAGATCTGATACAACTTGTTAGTATCCCAACCAAAAGCTCTTATACCAATTGTCAGGGAATCCAAGAACAACACACACCTGTTCTGATCCCACTTGTTAGGATCTTGCTCTTTAGAAAGAGCACAATATGATTACCAAATACAAGCAATTAAACATGCGAAATTATCCAGAAATACAAGTAACTAGAATTCACAAATAGCACAGAATATGAGAGACAATATGCAATCTTGTATTAATACTCATACAAAAAAGAATACAATAAAGAGACGCCACACTCTTCCACCTTACAGAGGCTTGCCACACCTCAAGTGTACATTAATTCTTCTTCAAAAGTTCACTCTCCTACCAAAAACGGTCCCAACACACAACTCACACATAGAATTGGTGTTCACCTCTCCAACCAGTCAGTAATAACCCTGCCAGTACCAAGCACTCTAAAGTACTTCAAGTAGATCTCCCATGAACCTGGAACCTGCAATTCGATAGACCATACTTACACATGTAGATCTCTTATGAGCTTGCAACAACCTGCAACTCAATGATCTTATAATGGAAGGATCTTCCTTGCCTTCCTTTTCAGCTCATAATTACAATACATGCCAATGGGTCTATAAATAGATCCCAGACTTAAACAATAACTTAGACTCTTAGTTTACTAATAATAGACACGCAGCTCAAGACTCGAAATATCCTTTACATGCAAACAATCAGTTCAACAAACTAATTGTTCGTGCAACAAACGGTTTTGGAACACACAGGCGACCGACGTTGGTCCCTGTCTGACTGGTGCTAACCGACGTCGGCTGACTCCCTGCCGATGCCGATTGCCTCCTGCATTCATCATGACTGTCGTCGGTCATACTGCCGACGCCGGTACTTCTGGAAATTCAGCAACCTCCTCTTCGTCTGCATAGTTGAAGCTTTTAGCTCCACAACCTAACACTAGATTCATGCATGACTTAGTTTATTTCATCTTTGAGAATCATTCCTTAACTGTCTCTTGCTTTTCATGCACTCCCCAAGTCTACCGCTAGTGTTCTGATCCCTCCATTCTTTGGTTCTTTGTTTATAATGCATAATCTCTAATTGGGTCTTCTCGTGTTGTGAACTCATGTGCCATGGTCTTCTACACCTATTTATCTTTCACATTGTGCTTATTTTGTACCATGCTTCTCTCACATCATACTTCTTTTGCATCATGTTTTTTTTGTGTTGTGATTTTTCTGCATCGCCCGCCTCTATCAAAAGACTTAGCCAAAATTTGGGGTCCAACAACACTTAATTTGGATCTTATTATAGCTCTTGACATGGTAGACACTTGGATCTTAAAAGAATAAATGTTTGAGTTTGTCATAGTCATTGACCATTCCATGAAAAATAAATAGATTTTATCTTTTGACTGGCTATGGGAATACAATTATGTCTTCTAAATGGTTCATTAACTAGTCTCAGGGTTGAATCTATTTACATTGATTTAAACTCATTTACATTACAAAACCCTACTTTACTAAAATATAAACTTACATCCATTACAATGTAAATTGTACCTTTAGGGAAACTACTAGTTTAGAGAGAGAGAGAGAGAGAGAGAGAGAGAGAGAGAGAGAGAGAGAGAGAGAGAGAGAGAGAGAGAGAGAATTGCATAGCTCATTTTCATTTGTCACAAATACAACATGGATATAAACACACATGCATTAGTGCGGTTAGAACATCAATAAATACAATGAATGTGCCAAAGTAATTAATCCAAGTATTTAGAGTCAATATTCAATATTCTAAAGAAATATGAAGCATTTACTATTATTTATAAGAACAAATAAATCGTTAATTATAACATTAAATTTTATATAGAGTAAAGATTACGTCATAAATAGATTACCTGGTTTACATGCAATATAGTTAGTTTGTTATTTGTGATCTGGGGAACTATTAAAAGCACTTATAAGTATTTGATGCTTAAAACCCCTCTTAATCTTGAGTACATGCCTCAAAATAAATCTTTTTCTTATTCATTCATAGGTTCAATTACCCTATTTTGGTTTGGAATAAAGAGAACATTTAAAAAAATAAATCGTATAATATTATAAAAATGCGAGTGAAGTTTTTGAAACTTTAATTCTTATGATCAAAATTGTCAAATTATTTTCTCCCTGTTTATTGTTTTCTAAAAACAATCTACAACTCTTTATAATTTATTTTGAGCAGAACAAATTTATACAATTAAATTTAATTTTTAGTAATATATGTCAATTAAAAGTAAATTAATTGTTGTTGTTTTTTTTTCATTTGATTGATTGGGTGGATTGGGGTGGGGTGGGGTGGAGTGACGTTTGGTTGGTGGATACATTCCCATCAAACAATTACACCTTGGTCTTATATGTACAGTTGCTAGTAGGAATTTGGTGGCGAATGCGTCTCTTCTCTACCACATGATCTTAGATTGAATGTGTTGAAGCGGTGACTTTCATTTACCACATTAGTGATCTCTTCTCTGCCATATGAAATGAACGAGGCGTTGGTCATAACTTTAACTATAAAGGATTTTACCCCCTCATTAATGTGTGTACCCACTTCATGTTTCATCCCAGTGAGTGAAGAGAAGGCGTTAAAAGTCTCCTTCCCTTGGAAGGGGTGGTCCCCCCATGAGATTTTTTATGCTCATGAAATTATGTTTTCAATTGTGACACATGAGAATTTAGAAGTGAAGTTTGCCTAATTAAATTTTGTCTTCTTTTAAGATACAATTTCTAGATATTTTGAGAGGACATTGACTTTGATTATAGCTACATACCTTATCTTCGAGAAGACATTGACTTTGACTTTAGTTTTCATTATTACTTTTGAATTATAGGTCACGGGTTTTAGAAAAGTCGTTTTTAAGTTTTGTATAATAGTATATTTAGATTAATGTCTTTTGTTATAATTTAGAAAATTGAAAAATAATAGAATATAATTATTAATTGATATAATATGTTAAAAAATAAAATTTTGAAATTAATATCTCTTCAATATAATAAGTTAATTATTATTTAAATATATATTTTATATTAATAAATAAAATCATTTTTAAAAATTAAAATTAAAAATAAATATAAAAACATTTTGAAAAAACTTCCACTCATTTTTAACCATTATCTCAAACTTCTCACCTATAATCATTACCATTCCTTTATATAAAATAAATTATAAATAATAAATTTTCTTTTTTTCTTTTCGCTAATTTTCATTTGCTCAATAAAAATGTGTATTATAGGTAGCCCTGTAGTTTCCGGGGGAACAATCAATCAAAGCGGTTCTTTAATTTTTATTTTTTATAGAAACATTAAATTATATATAATGCCTATTCGGATCTATACAGGTGCTTGTGCATGTGTTCTGTTTACCCTGTGGTAAAGCGTTTCCAGTTATGGTCTGTTTTGTGGGTGCAGTTGCACTCATTTCAATTTTGGTAGTGAATGTAAACTCCATTGCCATGGCCATCCCACGGGATGCGGAGTCGCTTGTGGCATTCAAACAGAGCTTCGATGAGTTTCCGCTGGATGATTGGGTGGAACCCTCCAACTTCTGTAATTGGACGGGCGTCGCCTGTGACCTCTCCAACCAAACCATAGTGGCGCTCCATCTGCAAAACAAGTCCATCTCTGGTCCATTCCCTCTTAACCTCCCCAGCTTTAGCCGCCTCGTTACACTCAACCTTTCCTCCAATTTTCTGACGGGCCAAATTCCGTCGTCTGCGTTCGGCTCATTATCTGCCCTTTCTTATCTTTCTCTGGCTCGCAACAATCTCACCGGCACTCTTCCATTATCTCTCTCCAACTGCACCGCGCTCAAGATCCTTGACCTGTCACATAATCACCTTGTTGGACCCATCCTTCCGAGTCTTTCAAGGCTATATAACTTAGAACAGCTCAATTTCCGTGAGAACAATTTCAGAGGCCCAATTCCTGAGTCTCTGTCAAATTGTACCAATCTGGTCTTGCTGGAGTTGTGTTTTAACTATTTTATCAACGGGACAGTACCCGCAAGCCTAGGCCGCCTAACCAGACTGCAAAACCTGTGTCTAGGCTTCAACAGTCTCTCCGGTGCGTTTCCTGTTACCGTCATTCGCAATCTTACCCAACTGCGGATATTGCATCTTGGAACTAACAGAATAGGCGGGCCAATTCCCTCATGGCTCGGAGAAATGGCATACCTCGAGCACCTATGGCTGGAATCAAGTCTTTTCCATGGACCCCTTCCTCCACAGCTCGGAAACATATCCTCGCTCAGAGTCTTATCCGTGTTCAACAACTCTTTCACAGGTAGTATTCCAAAATCTTTCGGTCAACTTTCCCGGTTGATCGGACTCAGCTTGTCGTATAATTATCTCACGGGTTCTCTTCCAGTGGAGCTAGGGAATCTTACGAATCTCCATTTAGTACGAGTGAGGGGTAATTCATTAAGCGGAAGTATTCCGGCCGTGTTTGGCCGACTGGAATCCCTTCAACAATTTGCAGCGGAAAACAATAATTTCAGCGGAAGGATTCCTGCGGAGCTGGGCAACTGCTCGGCCCTGGGCCTCCTTAGACTCCACTCCAATCAGCTTACCGGGGCCATACCTCCACAGCTGGGCCGCCTTCTCCTACTCGCCGACTTGCATTTGGAGCACAATCAATTAACGGGAACGATACCCGAATCTCTGTCCAACTGTAGCAAACTCCAGGATCTTTCCCTTGGCTATAATCAGCTGCGAGGTAGCATCCCTCCTTCCATCGCAGGGTTGCGGAATATAGTTCTTTCCTTTTCTATGCCCCGTAATCGACTTACGGGAGAAATCCCGGCAGAGATAGGCGGCATGATATCTGTGACAGTAGTAGACCTGGCTGGGAATCTGTTAAGCGGAAAGATCACAGAGAGTCTGGGAAGTTGCGTGCAGCTGCTGCAACTGAATCTTTCAAACAACCAGTTTAGCGGACCAATTCCTCTATCTCTAAGGTATTTCATCACTCTTACAGACTTGGATCTTTCCGTTAATAATTTATCCGGACCCATACCGGATTACCTCGCCGACATGGCAACTCTCAGCCATCTGAACGTGTCTTACAACCGTCTCTCTGGTCCTATTCCTAACCGTGGAGTGTTCAAAAATCTCTCGGCCAGCTCTTTCCTTGGAAACTCTGAATTGTGCAGTGCAGAATGCCCGGAATCAGGAGTTCAATCCTCCAGCGGTCTCTCAAATCGGTCCAAGTTCGGTATTATTGTGGGATCTTTTGCTTTTGGCGCTCTCGTTCTAACAGCCATGGCATACATTTATGTTTACAGGAAGCAATATTTTAATCTGAAGAGGAACCAGCAGTGCCCAGTACAGCAGCAGAATCTGTTCTTAGAGCGAGAAGCAGTCATATTGAGTCCGCAAGAGCTGTTCAACGCAACTGCAGGTTTTAGCGATGCCAACATAATCGGCTCGGGTAAAACGGCCATCGTGTACAGAGGCGCGCTGAATATATCCGGCAAACGCAAAGACATCGCCGTCAAGAGATTTAGAGACGAAATACAGGACAATATTGCTGTGGATGCGAGCCTGATTGCTGAAGTTAAAGCATTGGCCATGGCTAGACACCGTAACTTAGTTAGATTGTTGGGGTGTTGTTTGGCACCAAAGACCAAGGCCTTGGTTATGGACATGATGTCGAATCGAACCTTGGCCACGCATATTCAGGAGCAGACACTAAACTGGGAAATGTGCGTGAGGATTGCTTGGGGTGTGGCGCAGGGATTAATGTATCTTCATCACGAATGTCCGGAGCCAATTCTACACTGCGATCTAAAACCCTCCAACATTTTGCTGGACATGGAATTCGAACCCGCGATTGCAGATTTCGGGATTTCTAGAATTCTAAAATACGACGATATGAGCCGCGGGTTTAGCACCTCCAACCTCAGAGGCTCGTTCGGTTACATGTCTCCAGGTACGTACTTACTCCTACTGTAAACAACGTAGGCGATATCTTTTCATTTTCCTAAAGCTCCTTTGATTTGTCCAGAATATGGATTTAGCGGGAGAATGACGGCAAAAGGAGACGTGTACAGCTATGGAGTTGTAATTTTAGAAATGATATCAGGGAAAAATCCAACCTCCGAGATGTTTACAGAGGAAAACTCGCTTCCAAAGTGGGCATTAAGAGCTGCCATCGATGACACACCACTCCGAGTAGTTGCCACTCATTTTCTAATGATGGATGGTGCGGTTGAAGAGACGGAGCAGCAAATGGTTAATATGGTGCGCCTGGGATTGGCTTGCACTTCGCCTAAACCTGAAAACCGCCCGACAATGAAGGAAGTGGTAAGCATTTTGGAGAAAATTGATTACACAAGGGCATCCTTTACGTTACCTTCAACTATAGAGTTGATGTAATGACAGAAATAAAACTTATAATAATAGTATGTGTTAGATGTTCAACTATTTATTCATGTTTAAGTGTTGGACAATATTTTTTTAATAGATTTTAGATTTCTCATTTATTGTTTAAATTTTAATATCTATCATAATTGTTGAAAATTATTTATATTTATTATTATGTAAAAAGAATTGAAAGTTGTACAATAAAATATGGTTAGTTTTTAGTTGTTTTATAATTTATATTAATTTTAATAGTATTTTAATATAATATTAAAAAAGATTATTATTTGTATTATAATTATCTTCTTATCATAAATTATATTATAAATAATTATTTATATAATCAATTATATGTAATTTAAAATTTACATATAGATTTCATTATCTATATAATTTCTAAACTTCTCAATTAAAAAAATTATTTTCATAAATAAAATTAATTGTTGGTACAATAAGATAAAGTCTCAAATCATGACAAAAGTGAAATGGGAATATGTTAATGATCATTATCGAATTCGCAAATTTATGTTGTTTAATTTTGTCATTCACCTTCACAATGATTTTTTATTTGTTACTTCTTATAATCTTCATTGTAATAATGTTTTATTTTTCTAATTTTATTATCAATCATATGAAACAATCAACTCATATGGATACCTCAAAATAAAATTCCATATATATTGTAATTATCATACATCGAAGAGACATGAATTAATCGAAAAGAATGGTGTGACATTTGAAGTATCATATAAATGATTGACGGGTAATTGTTTATGTTTGTTTTATACTAATTCAGTTCAAATCAAATAATATTGATATTTTAACTTATGTTTAATATTGAAAACTCTTTTCTTAATCTGATTTGATATAAATTATTAGAATAATATATTTAATAATGATTGTAATTATTACATTGATATAAATGGAATATTTTATGAGAATATGTGAAAAAATATTCTTTAATTTTCTTGTCCTAAACTTTAGAATTATTGAAATAATATGTCTAGTCAAAGGGTCTCATTAGTTAAAGAATAAAAATATTTATTCAAGTAATTCTTATAATAATTAATTCAAAGGCTCTCAAAGACAGGTATTAATTAATTCAAAATTTGATTTCCTTTATATTTTAACATTCCAAATAACAAATATAATTTAAAAATATCAAACTTTCAAATGAATTAATTTTAATGTTCCTATAAAATATCTAGGTGAGACTATATATTTAATTAGTTTAAAGCTATATATAAAATAAAATAGTTAATTATATATACATAGTCAATTCAAAATAATTATATGTGTTAATGGTAATTTAGTGGCAAGAACAATAGCATCTTTAAAAGCTATAAATAATAAATGACAAGAATTAATTAAAAAAAAGAATTAGAATAACAAATTATAAACTCATAATGAAGCCATGAAAGATATATTTTATTAAACCAATGGCATGCCTTCTCCTTCTTTCATATTTACCTATAAAGACTCTTTAAATTACCTTTTGAATCTTCTTCTCCTATGACTCTTTGAAACTAACTAACTAACTATATGTATATACCAAATTATACTAAATGTTAAATCTCTATATCCATGCTAACACTCACCTAGAATAAAATAGGTGTCTCATCCTTAAACACTTAAATAATAAGCCCAAAATTTTTAAATTTTTACAATTTTATTGAATTATAAATGTAATTGAGGTAATCTACTTAATTACTACTAATCTCCTTGGTATCTCTACCAGGACTCCATGCTCTATTACAACAAGCTAGTCTAACTTGTCTTGGTCACAATTGGTAGACCTCTTTACTGTTATCTAACTAGTCTCAACCACAATTGTCAGACCTTTTCTTTGATGTTATTTTAAATATTTAATACAACCTCATTTGCATTTTAATTTCACAAAATGATAAACTATTATGTTTGTTCAAACCTTATGAAACTTTGGGAAAATATAAAAGAACTTCACTTTCATCATGTAAATCTTTATTATTCTTTAATAGAAATCATGAGCCAACTATATTCTCTCTTTAATTACCCACATGTCAGAAAACTATGTGCTCCAATTAGGCAATCTTTGTGCACTACATTATTCAAGATAGTTCAAGACTGAAATATTTTGCATGCACCAAATATTGATAATTGTACTCTAATAACTCTATAACTACCAATTGGTTAATTTATTGATAATAAAACTTCACTCTATTTATTATTCTAAACTATATTCCAACATATCTATGATTTCCAATCAATCAATGACTTTACGAACCTCCTACGATGTATTGAAACTTATACAATGTGGTTTTTATGTTTTAGGATATCAAAACTCCAGTTGAAAATTCAAAGTCATGGAATATGATTTGTGAAAAAATCTAGCCCGAGGGAAAGACATACTTTAGTGGATACACAGGGATCATCATTTAAGTCCAAGAATGAGGCACTAATAACCAAGGTATGGAGAAAATAAATTTAACAGTCATTCAAAATTGTTAATGATGATACACTTGAAATACTACATCATTCCCAAAACAAATTGAATGTCAAAATGAAAGGATGCAAAATAAAAGAAAATGGATAGGTGAGAAGACGATGCATCACATAAACAACTGCCATTGGATGGATCAACATTTTTATACATAGAATAACAACCATCACATCATTAGCAATCAGTTAACATTATTTCACAAGGCATAATCATGCACAACTAGCTCATCACATTTAAACCATTCTATCATATAGATTTGAGTGGAAAAAATTATATATAAAAGAGGAAAAAGAGCACAGGAACATTACCTACTTTTGCAAATAATATACCTTTGTGGTATACATATAATTCAATCAAGTGCGCATAAATCTCTCAATAGCACCACTCCAGTTATAGAAAATTTTCAAACACGTCTACAACAAAAACCATGGATCATGCACAAGTTTTAATCCCTCTCACAGATGTGAAAAAGGAATAAATGGGGATTGGTTTGGCACTTTGTGAAACTAGATACCATGATCCTTACCACTTCAATTTAATTAACACTATGTATGCCAATATGTTCAGCCACAACCAATCCAAAGAAACACAAGTAAGATCCCTATCACTCTGACACCCTCTACAAGGTTCTAATATAGAAAGAATCATTAAGATTCATACTTTTAGGAAGTTGGATGAGGTGATTTTCACATTACTCATTATATACAATGAGGGTGTGATTCATCTTTCATAGGATGTTATCATCTTAATCAATGTTGTAACCATGGCGTGAGAAATGGGACTCCCATCTCAGACAAATCTCTTTTACCTTATAAAACTAAGTATCCACCAATTCATTCAGATATAAAAGAAAATTATACTTTGACATCTAGGGGGATTCCTCTTGACACAATGGAAGACATATCTATGAGCATTCTCTTTAAGTGCATCATAAAATGGGTTTGGCAAACCACCAAGAATGTGCCAAAAGGGATCATTAGCATTTTCTACTAAATGATCCAGATACATTAGAACTTCAATTAGCCTAAATTTTTGGCTTATTAGCTCATGAATAACATTGATAAGGTCCTTTATAGAACATTGCAAGTGTTCTAACACCATTTCTTGGTCCTAATTCTCTATTTACCTAGTGGAAGTCACTAAAAGGTTTGGTAAACCTAGATGAATAGTTTTTTCTTGCAATAAGACCAAGACATACTATAATTGATTGTCTAGGTTTAACCAATGGTGGGTTGAGATTCAACCCTTAATTATATTTCACCCTAGGGTACCCAACGATGTTTTACAGTATCTAGGGAAACATGCATCTATCACAAATCTATTGTATGAGATTCATATAAAATTATATGAATTGTAAAAAGCAACACCAACTCCACCACCCTTCTTTATTACCATGTTGGATGCCAAGAAAGAAGTCTTGTGATAGAAAACCATGGCTACCAAATCAATACAACACTTGTGATTTATGCCTCCATGTGCACAAAAACCTTTTCCTACACATTTTTAAGCTCAAACACAAACACCGATATAAATAAAAGCATCTCCATAGTAGATTGATAGGGGAAATCAAAAATTAGCCACACTAATATTCACCACCACCACCAAAGAAGAAGACCCATAACACTAAATCTTGGCTAAACAAAAAACATGTCCTAAAAATTATTGTAGAATGGAATATTATAGAGTTGGGCATTAAAAAAGAGGAATTTTTACAATAAATGCTCCCAAACATAGGCAAGGAAGTATGTGATCAATAATAAGAGGAGGAATTTTTATTTTAGATGACAACATGTAACTTCCAAATGTAGAACTAGGTGTGACAAGAATTGTGGGTTGATGTCACCCAACCTCCTCCTTATATAATAATATATATTATAGGGTAAGAAGTAGTGTATAGACAAATTCAAGTTGAGCTCTTTCACATGGATATAATTACAAGATCATTTGGTGCACAAGGTGAGAACTCACTATTACAAGAAAGTTGACCACCAATTATGGTACATAGGAAAAAGATGGATTATGTATTGAGTGTGTCCTCAATAATCAAAGAACACATGGTTTCCTTTGTAGAACCTATGAGGGAGGTCAATCCTCAAAAGGATCAAAGGATTGAGAAACATACTTAGGATATGGTTTGGCCTACAAGAGAGTAAATAAAAAATATCACTCTTCCACCGTTATCCAGACACAAGGCATCAAGAAAATTAGATATTGTGATCAAATCAAACTCATCATCTAATTCACAATCACCAATTGATTCAACAACTCCTATGTAGGAGCCAAAAGAGGAAACTCCACCACACCCTGAACAACCCATTGAGCAAGCAAAAATAATATTAAAATAAAGTTACCATGGTATAATAAAAAAGAAGAAAAGGTGCAAAAGGAGGCTACGAAGAAGGCTCAAAATTTAGGAATGAATAAGAAGAACAAAGAGGAAAAGCACAATGCTATTGAGGAGGAGCAATGGAATAAGAAAGATTAGGAACATAGGGGAAAGGCTAAGGAAGATGAGGAAAAAAATAAAAGAGATAAAGAAGCAGAGGTGAAGAAAAAAGAAAGAAAAAAATATGAGGAAACAAAAAGAGAAAGTAAATCAAGAAGCACAAGAATCACAAAAGAAGAAAAATTATGTTGAGGTCGTAATAGAGGAACAAGAAGAAGAAAAGGAAAAACAAAATTTGTGCATTTATGGGGAGCAAGAAAAGAATTAGGCTCATGAATAGGAAGCCAAGAACAAGGCTAAGGTAGATGTCAAAGCTAAATCTAGTGTAGATTCCAAAACCAAGGTAGAGGTAAATGCCAAATCCAAGGTAGAGGCAAATGCTAGAGCCAAGGTGGAGGTAGAGTCAAAGACTAACCCAGAGGCTGAAGCTAATGTCAAGGAAGTAGCTAAGAAAAAGGTTCAATAAGAGATCATAGCCTAAAAAAAAACAAAGGATACCATGATAGGGGATACCCAAGACCTAACAACTGTCATCGACATTGTAGGGCTTATATTCTACTCCATAGGGTTCACAGGATGAGGTATCATAGCATAGGCCCCAAATATATATCTAATAGTTATGGGATTTCTCGGCACCCTCCAAACATCACACAACATTTTATCTACCCATGGTACAGATCAAGAAATCACCTATGGTGTTTACATATTCAAATTTTTCCTTAGATACAATAGTACAAGATGCATCACTTGATGTATTGTAGCTACCTCTGTCAAGGTAAATTGAGTGAGAAGCTTTCTTTCAAGAATCTATCACATATAAGGCATTGGACTTAAAGTATAGTGTACTACAACTCAGGGAGGATAACAAAAATATCAACCTCCACCTCACTAAATCTCATCAATTAATTGATATTGCATGTCCTACCTTGGTCACTCAAGTTTTGTGTGACTTAGTCATGTTAGAATAAAAGTAGTTCACATCCCTTCTCTCTCAACTCATAAACTATTGTAATGTTATGTAGAAGATGCAGACACTTCACACATAAGGCAAGAACCTCAAGGTTGAGATAGAGACCATTTTTTATATTTTAGAGTAATATCAACATGTTCTTGACATTGATGTACACCATACTCACAACATAGCTTAGAACATGATTGACTTGAAGTGGTAGTTATCCAACACATGTAAGGAGGTAATGACAAACTTCAAAAAGGTGGAGAAAGCCAAAGTTACCATAGATGACCATTTTTATACCTTATATGCATTGGATGTTGCACTAAACTAATCATTTGAATCCAAAGATAATGTTATGTTGGTGATGCTGACTTGGTAGAATAAAATCATGAAAAATACCTTTGCTGGTATTCAAAAAAAGAGGAACACAGATAAAATGGATGAGTTAGTCCAAGACATTCAAGTGAAAGTATATAATGTACAAGATATGATCCTAGTGATGGAGGATGAGGACATTTAAAAGTTTGGTTGAGTGTCAAGTGTTTTTATGCACTAAAATCAACATGGTAAAAGAAGCTATCATGAATTAGACATTCGTAAAAAAGGACATGTCTCATCTGGATAAATTTATCCCTGACATAATTTAGGAACTTTAATTTATTCCTCTAAATCAGTTACAATATGAATTATATCAACAATTTTTTTTTTATAGTTTTGTAGCCTATGCTTCAGCCCCAGTGACAACCTCCACCAACATATTCGATAGCAATAATTTCTCCAGAGCTTCAAGTGGAACCAATTGCATAGCCTCCTCTAGTTAAAATAACACATCCCATGCCATTACCCTCAATATAAGTACTTCACATACTCTAACTTTTTAATTTTAAATCATTTTGTAGTAGGAAGAGCTTTAACATTAAGAGCAAGGATAGGTTGGTTGGAAATCCATAAAGGTTAGCCATTTGGTTATGCTAATCTATTGAAAACCCAACATGGAAGTATGTTATTAAACTACATAGTTGAAAACCTCAAAGGGTGGCTAAGTAGTGTGAAAGGGGTAAAAATTAGTAAATGACACCTTGAACGATTACCAAAACTTATATTTGTATTCTAATTCCTTAATGTAGGCACAATTTTTTAGCTGCAACATAAAGCATACTTCCTAAGACTTTGTCTTAAGATGAGACAACTATTTAAGTACAATAAAGTGTTGGTAGTGAATAGGGATATAAAATCACATAGTATAATTGATATACACGTGCGACTCACATTATTTTGTCTTTTGTATCTATTTTTTGTATGTATTCGACACTAGAAATCATGTTAAACATATATAAAATGTAAAAATATTTCTTTTCTTTGTAGAGAAAGGTTGGAATATGAAGCAACAAAGTCTTTTAAAATTTATATATAGTGATCAATTTTATTTTATAATATTTTCGATGTGATAGATATTAATATGAAGTTCTAAAATTATTTCTCTTGAATGTCTTTTATCATTATTTTATGCACAATGAATCTTCTATTTGTTTAAATTTGTTAATCATGTAGATTATAGTGAATGTCCTGTAACTATTAAGTCTACATTTCATGTATAAATATATCAACTTTAACTAATGAATGGCTTCATTTAGTCTGATTTTTATCTTTTGCATAGTTCCATTGCACCTCGCATAACTATCCATTTATTAGCATATTTTGATGTGTTTTCTAAGAAGTGCTGCTAACATTATTGGTGATGGTAAAACATACAAGTTCCATGTGATGAAAAAATAAATGAATTCATATTAAATTCCTAGATAAATTTGATGGAATAAATACCTTAGAACTTAGCCCAAGACTACATTCAATTAAAAAAACAAAAAACAATTTTTTATAAGAATTTATTTTTAATTTTTTCCTATTCTACGTTTTCTTAACTTATCTAACTTTTTAGAAGTTAATTTAATGTCCTTTAATTATCATCAGTCATTTTATACACCAGAGCTTTAGACTTAACAATGTCTAAGTATTTTAGATTTAATTAATAAAAATTCACAAAAGTATACAACACATTATTTTTTTACCATGGAGATGAGATACCAAAATGTATTAATAAATTGAAAATGATAAATTATTAAGGGAGGGATAATTGTTTTTGAAATGTCAATGGTTGTGAATGTAATTTAATATTTGGGTTGCATTTTTTTTTTTCAAAAGTTGAATTTAAAACATTTTATTTTACTAAAAGTATTACATTGGTGACACTCTAAGGTAGTGGTCTTATAGAGGGGAGTCTCTATAGGTGCACTACCTAAGCTTATTTTTGGTTTCATGCATATCTCCTTTTGTCATTTTCCCTTAATTTTCTTCTTTATAGTCTTCCACATTTTTTATTATGTTAATTTTTTTATTGCCTTTGTTGTTTGATTTGTCTCAATTTCTATGCCAAAACCTTGTTTATGCTCTTTTGTTTTCATCATTGGAGAGGCCTTTATTTTAACGAGGCCTTTATTTTTGTTATAATTTTATCAAAAAAGTTAGCAATTTTAATTGATATTTTTAGAGTAGGCCTTAATTGAATTTATTTGCATAAATCATGGGAGATTTTCAGGGAGACAAGTTAAATAATAGAGGTGAAAATAATGTTTTACCATAAGAAAGAAGAGAATCAAGCCCCCATCTTTGTGGTTTAGATAAATAAACTAAAAATTTGGTTTTGGTGGATATTAACAAAGATGGATTTGAAAAAGGCTCCTTTAGTGATGTTTCTAAGAAATAAGAATCATTACAAATTTTGAGTCCAATATTTTAGGTGGAGTAGGATTTTTGGATGGTTAAGGAGTAAAATCAAGAGGGAGAAAGAGCTAGGTGTATTATTTACCTTTCTCCTCAAGACTTCATGAAGAAGGTAATCTCTAGTGAATAATTATGTTTAAAAAATATTGGAGATTTTTTGTCACTACTAATGATAATAATGTCATCTATATTTTTTCTAATGCTTAGGTTAGGAGTATTTGTGGAAGAAAATTAGGATTTAAATTAAATTTAAGTGAAATGGTTAAGAAAGGATTTATATTAATATTCATTAAAAAAATCTATGATGGCTAAATAAATTGTTGAAAGTTTTTTCTAAGTTGTTGGAAAATC
This sequence comes from Torreya grandis, assembly GCA_037957365.1. Lineage (NCBI taxonomy): Eukaryota > Viridiplantae > Streptophyta > Pinopsida > Cupressales > Taxaceae > Torreya > Torreya grandis. The sequence goes on from JARHVA010001936.1 coordinate 2,231,215, forward strand.
AATTTTAAAAGACCTAAATTTGAAGGCATATGTTGATATTTCTCAAGTTAACTATTTGTTGTGAAACTTAGATGGATGTAAGTGTGTTAATACATTTCATAGTTTTTCTCTATCATTTTTCAATCCCTCAAACCTTTGAGCATAGTTTTTAGGGTTGAAACTCCAATATTTGTGCTCCCTCATATGAACATTAGGGTTTTAATATCCTTGAACTAGGGTTGATGATATTTATGCTCCCTCATATGAAAATTAGGGTTTTAATATCCTAAAAATATCATATTTATCTCAATATAATAGGAATCAAATAAGTTTAATCCAATATATCATGTGAGACTTGGATGATCAGGAAAGCACCAAATGAATTTTTTAGATATATCAAAGGATTACCTATAATGTGAATGCCAATAGGAAAAGGTTCCAAATCCCAAGTCAATGACACAAAGATGTATTTATTAGTACACCTCAATGAATATGTATTATGGTTATAAAGCAAATGGTGGTATAAGATAAACTTAATCAAAGATGGGTTAGAATTATTATAAATGGGTAATATGCAATGATCAATCAAATAGAGGTTTATGCAACCTGAAATGATTTATGGAAAGTCTAAGAAATCCTATAGACACATAATATTATTTTATGTGGATAAGGCCTAAACAAGGATACACATACATTCATTCATAAATAAACAACCAACATCTAATCTAATAAGGAAATAAATGAAAGAGTATATGGATAGATATACTTACGTTGGCTTGGACCCTCGATGCTTCAATCTCCCCTTGGCTCAAGTGATTCTTTGTAATAGAATATTTTATATTGATACCTTAAATGGTTTGATTAATACTTAATATATCCTTAGCTAATCACTTATAATGATTCCTCATATTTAGATATAATGAAACCATAAGATAAAACTCCTAAAGATAATAGTATAGGATACTAACTCTCCAAAATGATACTTAGGAAATATGTGTGAGTGAAATCCTCATCTAATAACTTACAATTATTCCTCATAATTAGATATAATGACACCACAAGATAAGACTCCTCAAGATAATAGTATAGGATACTAACTCTCCCAAATGATACTTAGGGAAGATGTGTGAGTGAAATCAGAAAAAATAAATTATATATGATATCATATGAATTAAATATAACCCCTATATATACTTATACAACACCCAAATCAAACCCCAAACTCTAAGTCAATGGTATCAACTCAACCAATACAATTGAGAGATGAAAACTAGCACATAATGGGATCATCTATGCTGATACATTACAAATACCAAAAGTTAGATTCAATTTTTATGAGACTCATCGATATAATACAAGAAAGGTGAAGACACAAAATAGATAGTATTGTCCAAACTAATACCATATGATATAGGTAATCTAATAAATATAGAAAATAGATATACAAGAGAGATAGACAGAAAGAGACCTAGAGGAGGTCAAGCTAATAGTAGTGATGGTGTAATCAAGATGGAATAGAAAAGTATATTGCAAAGAAACATGAACCCTTTAGGGTTTGCACTTAGGGAGATTGATGTGTTGATAATCCACTACAAGAGACAATATCAATAAATGATAAAGTGAAAATAGTGTGTGTATACGCTAACACCTTCTTTAATGTTATACCATATCTTATGTGTTAGATTCAACCTCTTTTTAATGCCTATTCTAGTTTCCATAGGTATCTATGAATATAATTCAATATAAATCTCAACTTCCTATTATTACATGTCTCCATGCATTTATTTAATCATCTCCCACCTTTTGTGTTGTTTTTTACTTTATATAATTGAGGTAGGGTATACATAGGCTTTTTGTAAGTCTATGTGGCTTCATACTCAAATCTATGTAATTCTATTATTACAAACTAATAATCCAAATTAATATTATGTGTGAGTTCCTTCTATGTTTAATTTTTACTTACTCATGTGCCAAAACATTTTCATTTGTGTTACACCTTGAATTTACCAAAACCATGCTCTTTACATGTCTTGAAGTTACAACCTTTTGTGTGACAAGGCCATCATTTGTCCTATTCACCACTATATTTTCCCTAATATAATTATGTGTTGTGATTTGTGTTCTTTTAAAAAATATATAAATAAACATCTATGGAGATGCAAGATTTTCTCTACTCCTAGGATGCTTCTACATCAAACACCCTAGGTATCTAAAATGTGATATCTATCTTAGAAGTTAAAATAATCAAGAGTATGGCCTTATTGACAAATTTCCATGAGATATAACCATGTAGCATCCTAAACATATATGATAATTCCACTATGCTAGATATATATTTTACTTCTTCCCACATGTATTCTTAACCACCCTATTTTCCAATAAGACTTATATCTTTTACTCCTTATTTTTTATTTATGCCTTCAAGTAACATACTTACACTTCTTTGTTCTCTACCTCTTCCCCATGATTTCCTTCATGAAACTCATACAAATATACCACAATGAATATGGGTGATATTTATTCTCTTCCGGAAACTTGATCTCATATGCATTCATCATTTTTTTGCAATAATTTACATGGTTCAATTTTATTCATCTTTAGTTTGTTATATGTCTCCTTTAAAAAAATTTCCTTATGCATATGTGACAACACTATGTCTCCTTCTTTGAAATTTTTATTTATGCACATTTCATTTCTGTGTTCATTTTATTTATAACTAATCATCCCCATCCTTCATGTCACCTCTTTTTATACTTCACACATATAATCTATAGAGTATTTAGATATTATGTTCCTTTCATGTGCATATTTGATGTCTCTCAACTCTGAAACTCCTCTTAAGGTGTTTCCATTTACTTCCTAGAAAGGTTTTTCCTAATGATTCTATTTACTATATTTTTGTACATGAACTTTAATTATGCCCACACCATATATGTTTACTTGGGATTGTCTCAAAATAGACATCACAACAAGTTCCCAATAATCCTATTCACCACTTTCATCTATCCATAGGTCTAAATATAACACACTAAACAAAAAATCAAATTTGTTTGAAATTTATTCAACTACACACCAAAATGGACAATTTTTTTTGTATCACTATCATATACTATTCTCGGGGTAAAGAATGTAGCCATACCACCTCTCTGAATAATAATTTGATAATTTTTGTCACATCCCTTATCTTTATGTACACAATGAAATTCACCATCTTGAAAAAACTATCCACCACTAAAAATATCAAACCATTTCCTCTCTAATTTCTTAGAAAGATTAGTGAAAAAACCATGTAAATGTCATCCCATGAAATCTACATAATTGGAAGTGATTGATAAAACTCTATATTTTGACTCTTTTCTTTTTCCAAATGGAAAATTATGAACCTATGCACATAATCACTCACATTTTTTCTCATCCTCGGTCAATAATATCATTCTCCCAACTCCAAAAAAGTCATTTCACAAAACAAAAAGTGCTTATAGGCCTCCATTGTGTTTCTCCTTATTTATTTTCTTGTGTATTTATCCCTAGGTATGCACAACTATGATCCTCTAAACAAAATTCATTATTTTATATTATAGTCTAACCATGATGACCTATCTATGCTTATGGGATCTATGCATGCTCTCCACATGTCACAAAATATTTTTCATCAAAATATAGATCCTTAATTTTGTACAAAACCATGACCTCTACTTGCATCTTGTTTAACACTGACACTCTCCTACTCAATGCATCATAAACCTTGTTTGGTTTCTTTCTTTAATGCTTAAAAATAAATGTGTAGCTCTACATGAACTCTACCCACTTCATTTGTCTCTAGTTAAAATATCCTTATTTATGAGAAATTGCATTTGGTAATGGTTTATTAACAACATAAACTCTATTAAAAATAAATAGTGCCTCCATGTTTGTAGCTCTTGCATAATAACATATAAATATTATTCATATACTAAATATTTATTCTTCTTATTGTTTAACTTATCAATAAATTATGTGACATGCGTGTTATCCATTATCTTAACACTACTCTAAATCCTACACCACTCACATCAAAATCCACTTAAAATTCTATATCTAAATCTTACAGTGCTAACACATAATACTTAGTCACCTTCTTCTTGAAATATTGGGAACTATACTGAGATTCCTTTGTCTATGAAAATTCCTTGAAATCTTATCGAATCACTTATATGATCACTATGAAAATTTAGTTCAATTTATTAACAAAAATCTTATATGATATTGTGATACAATGAAATATTTTTACCTGAAATGCCCTCCTTGGTGATGTCCACTCCAATATCACTTGAATTTTATTTGGGTCTAAGTTAAGAAATTATTATGAAATCATAAAACTGAATTATATTAACTTTGTCTTCATAACAGTTGAATTATTTATGTTAATTAGAAGCTTCCCCTTGCACAACATATGTAACATATTACATAGGGTTTTTAGGTGTTCCTCCTTCATCTTTCTAAAGCCCAATATATTGTCTACATATAAAATGACATATATTCCTATAAATGACTTAACACTTTGCTCATCACCCTCATTAATGTACTTCACACATATTTTAACCCAAATGACATCACTAACCATTAATACAATCCTTCCCTCATCTTAAAGGATATTTTATATTCATTTCCTTCTCCGATTTTGATATGATTATATCTGTATGCACTTAAATATGTTCACTTTTAATTTCATCTAATATTCATATATTTCATTTAATTTATTTACTAACTACCCCCATCCTAACCAATAGACTAAAAAACCTTCATTTCTCATCCCAAACTTATATATATAACCCACAATATATTAATGTCCCATTATCTACTTATTAACCTAATAATCCTATTCCATGCCTACTTGTCAATTTAAAATTCAATAATACTAACTACCCCTATCCACCTACCCATAGCCTTTCCTAAAAACCTAGTTTATAATCCCATTTTAAATCTCCACTAAACCACATTAAATCCCCTAATCATTTCTAGAAGTCTCCTTAACCCACCTTGAGCCCTTCTCTTCCCTTTCTAGGGAATTATAATAAATTTTTAAATCAAGGGCTCAATTAATGACTTGTCCTCCAAGGAATTTTTAATTCCTTATAAAAATAAGAGCTATTAATATTCAAATACAAACCTTTGAATTTAAGCCTTCCATTCACCCTCCCTCCTTCTATATAAACTATGCAAAGCTCTTAGCTATGTTTAGGAATAAATCTAGTAAGATTATGAATCCTCCATGCTCGTTTAATCATTGCCATTGCACTCATAGTCCTTTTCTTGTGATATTGCATCCATAATTATTGATATTGATCATTCATTGAGGCCATTATCAAATATAAATATTGAAGCCATATTATCTTGAAATCCAACATGCATTGAGAAATTTGTCTTGGAACAACATCTATGATTATAGAGGGAACACGAAAGGAGGCAATATGATGGTAATATTATTCTAATTAGTACTGATTGCTTCCAGTCTCTTTCCTTTTGATAATTTTGTGAATTTCGAGTAGATTATAGTTTATTGTATGAAGTTCAATTCTATTTCTCAAAATTTTCGTAATACATTAGCAACCAAAGTGGGAGCCCTCCTTTGGACTAACCATTATGTGTTTAAGGTGTGAAAAATCTAACTTGTAGGATTAGTTAGGAAGAAATAGGGCTAAATTTTTCAAATATTATCACATTATAGTGAAAAGGTGATTTTACTTTTAATAATGGTGATTTTGGAAACATGATTTTACTTTCAATAATTGTTATTTTGATTTGACCATAAAATTTAGCCCTTATTAGTTAATCTATCTGGTGGTTTTATTGACCATTTTCAAAATCTCTTTTACATATTTGTTTTTTTATTTCCATTTGTGTCTTTTCCTCTGGTAATTATGATTTTGATTAGAGTTATAAACTAATCCTAATAGAAGTTACAAGAATAAAATAAGACTCTAGTGGTTCAAAATCAATACCATATTTAATAGTAGGTAACATTACTTTTTAAAATTTGTGATTTTGATTTCTATTAGTGATTTTGACTATGTTAGTTATGGTTTTGATTTGTATTATGAACCAAGTCTAATCAAACTGACAGATATCATAATCTGCTTTTGTTGAATTTATTGTTAGCTATTTAACCTTGTTTGCTTATAAGAACAAAGGGAAACTCTAGGGATACAAATTTAAAAAAAAATCACTCTTAAGAAAAATCACTTCTTCATTATTATGATTTTGATTATAATCTAATATTTTGATGTTTGAACTGACGACATTGATTGCAGTTCATAAACTTACATTAATCATACCATCAATGTTATGATATGATTTTTTAACAATTTGTATTCCCTATATAATCTTGTATACAAGGAATAAAGTAAAAACTCTATTATGATAAATTACATTTTGCCTTTTGTATTCAACATCACATATAGCTAGTAGCAATTATAATCTAAAGTCTTTGTTGATGCAGTGGATTGCACCTGGGGCAGGAGGCCAAGCTCCTGCCTTCCACACGTCAAAATGGAAACTCCCCTCTCACCTGTGGGACTAGCGAAGCTGGAGGGGAGAGTCTCTAGGTAAGGGCTAGCTCCCTTTGAAGCATCTGACTTGTTTTAATAAGTGCTAATACATGTATATAGATATATAATGGGCGGGGGGTGAAAAGGGAGAAGGATTATAGGAAAATAGAACCTAGTCTAAAGGGGGTGATGCACTAAATGATTCGACCTACTCACACTCACACTTGAAGCCAGATAAACACATACGTACACTTTAAACTGGTAGAAGGATAAGGCTACAGGAAACTTAATAGGGAGGCTTTAATGGAATACACAGAAAATAGGGACTCACCATAGGTGTTGTGAAAGGGCACACTGTATAGTATCTTCTCTCTGTTTCTACGCTTCTAAGTAAAACTCTCTTTGCCACCTACAGGAATGACACCTTATAGACACTAGGTGTGTTGGTGTTAAACCTATTTAATTATTAAGAAGCAATGACTAAACACATAACTAACACTCAGACACACACAAAGATACCTAACCAGAATAGAGGTAAAAATGCATTTATTGATTTTAGGTGAAAATTTTCCAAGGCTTCGCCTTACAAATGTGAAAATATCCTTTTTTCAAATGACAAGTCTACAATATATAGAGGAAGGAAGGAGGCCTTTTGGCACCCTTTTTACAAATGACCCATGTGCACTCCAATCGTTGGGAAGAGCAAGCCGTTTAAACATCAATGAGAGATTATGAGCCATGCCGTTTGTTTGCTTGCAAGATCACTCCATCAAGGAAATTATGTGGCTTGTCTACTCATTAATGTGAAATGAAAAAAAATGGGTTGCACTATTGGCCATTTGCACCTCCTAATGATCAATTTTCAGACACTGTATCACCTACTAGAGTAACTTCTTGAATCGGTGCCTCCCTTCACCACTTGGACTATCTGCCTATACCTACACTTGGCACTTTTCTCTCTTTGTTCTCTAGGATCTTTCTCTTCTTCCTGTTTTTTCTTTTTCTGGCTCCTTTGGCCCTCAGGGCTATATTCTAGCAAGTCGCTGCATTCCTTGGGTTCTTTTTTGGTTGGCACTTAGGCAATTTAAAAGCAAATGGCTATTTCACCATATTAAATTTGATGTCCGCACACCATCATCATTTGAAAAATAATGGCTAATCCATCTTCTTAAAGTTGACAGCCTTTGAGACATCACCGTCCTTGGCAAATTCCTTCGGGCCTTTTCTACAGGCTTTTTCTCGTGGACAAAAAGTCTACGAGAATTGGCCACTTTGACTTCCCCAGGACTTTTCTTCATGCTGGCGGCCTTCCTCTGAATTCCTTCATACTTTTGTCTAAAGGAATTCCTTCAGACAAAAAGTCTGAAGGATTCAATGTCTTAAGATTTCTAGGATTCAAGAACAAAAATTCAGCTTTAGGACGCTCCCTTGAACCAAGCCGTTGAACTGACCAGTTGAACCAAAAATGGTTCAATAGTTCAATGGTTCAACACTGCATGCCACTCATTCATTAAATCGAGCCTTCCAACCTGCCGCTTGAACCAAATGCTTGAACCAAAATGTTGAACTTGTTAATTGAACCAAGGCATTGAACCGACTGATTAAACCAAAAGTGGTTCAATGGTTCAACACCGTGCGCCAATATTTTGTTGCACCAAGCCTTTAAACCATTATCTTGAACCAAAGCATTGAACCAATCCATTGAACTGGTTCAATGGTTCAAATAATTGTTGAACCAAGGCACCAAACAGTTTGATTGAACCTGCTGATGAACTTGCCAATGAACTGACTAAGTAAACTGAATGATTGAACCATCTGATGAACCAAGGCCGATGAACTTGACCTTTAAACTAAAACATTAAACTCTGCCATTAAACCAACTAAATTGAACCAAGCCTTTGAGCCGAGTTGATGAACTTGAGCTTTGAACCAAGGCATTGAACCGGTTTAAAGGTTCAAAAATGCCAACCTTCCTTGTGAATTTCTAGGTAAGATTCTGAAGAAGTTTTATAAAACCTTGCACTCTCTAAACTGATTCTTCATCTGCCAAAATAATATGCCTATAGAGTTCATAGAAAAACTCATTGTTGAGTCTATAGAAACCCAAACCTTATAGAGTCCATAGAAATAGACCTGTAGAGTCCATAGAAAATAAATCCCTATAGAGTCTATAGAAAATCAAGCCTATAGAGTTCATAGAAAATCAAGCCCTATAGAGTTCATAGAAATAGACCTATAGAGTCAATAGAAATAGACCTGCAGAGTCTATATAAAATTCTTGGACTTGTCCAAAAATCAAAAATGAATTGGCCTAAAATAGTAGAGGAAGAAGGGGACCATTTTTTTTGCCTGTTAGACCAAAAAATGGTCAACAAATTAGTGACTCCTAGGGGAAGCATGCCTACTATGCTTAGAAGCCAGTTGCCTCAAAATCCATTGGGCACGGGGTCAAATTATAACTTAAAGATCAGCAATAGCTTTGATAAATTCTAGAACCAATCATTAAGATTTACCTCAAAAGGAAATGAAAACACACATATAGCTAATAAAACTACTAACATGTGCAGAAAGCACTTAGGGAAAATAGGAGAAAAGTAGGGGAAATATATACATGATGGAGAAGGGGCTCAGTGGTAATGCTTAAGATGTATCCCATTAACTAGGATATACAATTCTTCACCATCCAACTTGGAGAGTTGGAATGCATTATGCTACTTACACTAAGTGATTACATATGGGCCACTCTATAGGGCATCAAACTTTGCATGCTTTCTAGGCTTAGCTCAGTCTTCATCCCATTTCAAGACAATGTCTCCTTTAGAGAAACCTTTTGATGAAGATTTCTTGTCGAAGTGTCTCTTCACTTGCTATTGGCAACTGGTCATAAAAGCCATAGCCTGGTCCCTTGTCTCTTGGAGTTCCATCAGCTCACATAGCCTAACCTCCATGCTATTTCCTTCTTCTAATTGCAGCTAGTGAGCGAGGTCCAAGGTTGACAACTCGAGTGAAATGGGGAGCCTAGATTCCCTTCCATAGATGACTGTGTATGGTGAGTTGCCAATTGCCCTCTTCGAGGTGACCCTATCTACCCACAGGGCTGTTTTCAACTTAGCATGCCAAGTCCTCTGATTTTCCTCCATGGTTTGGTTGATGATCCTAATCAAGTTCTTATTTGTAGACTCAGCTAGTCCATTCCCCTGTGGGTAGTAATTGGATGAAGTGCTGAGATATATACCATATCTCAGCACCCATTCACTTGTTTTGGTTCCCAAAAAAGTTAATGCATTATCTGAGATTATGGTTGTTGGAACCCTGAACCTTGCCACCAAGTCCTCATAAAAACCTAGGACCGCACTTTCATTTGCCTCCTTAAGAGCAACAGCCTCTACCCATCTTGTGAAATAATCCATGGTGGTCAGGACCCACTTGTGTCCAGCACTAGAGGGAGGATTAATCATCCCTATGAAGTCCAAGCCCCATTACATGAATGGATACTCCACCTAAATAGGCTGTAAAGGCATGGTAGCCAACTGTTACTTCCCATCAAAAAGTGTGCACTTTTGCCACTTTCATACCTAGGCATGGGTGTCCCTGAAAAGAGTAGGCCACAAATAGCCAGCTCTCATTATTCTTACTTCAGTAGCCCTGGGAGCAAAATGACCACCGACTGGTCCATCATGGATTCGGATAGCTCCCTGTCGACCTGACTTGAGTCCAAGCATATTAAAAAGACTCTTAAGATATCCCTCCTAAACAACACTCCATCAATCAGGGCATAAGGGAGACACTAGAGTCTGAAATACCTTCTCTTGGTCCTATCAAGTGAGTGTGGGCACTCACCAGTGAGAAGGAAATGCCTCACATCTGATGTCCAATCCTTCATGATAGCTGGTTCTTCTACTGTAGCTGCATCAAGGATTAGCAGACTGTCCTCCTTTTGCTACTTAAAGTCTATAGCGAGGTGTTCACACAGGCCTCTCCCTCTTACCAGTTTGGTGATCTTGATATCTACATCATATTCCATCACCTTAGTGATCCACCCTGCTCTCTTCTCATTTAGGTCTTGATTGACCAAGAAATCTTTAATGTCAGGATGTGGAACCATGAGGTGGATTATGCTATTGGACAACATGTGTCTGAATTTCTTCAGACTTTGTATGACCACCAAGACTTGCTTTTCCACATATGTGTATTTGACTTTGAAACCTTCTAGGCCTTGGCTAAAAAATGTAATTGGCTACTCAAGTTTATCATCACTTGCTTGGGTAAGCATGGCGGAGATTACCTCTTCATTTCTGAAGGTGTAGAGATTGAAAACTTTGGTGAAGTCAAGGCTGATCAAAGTAGGATCCCAGGCTATGGCCTGCTTGATTTCTTCAAAACTATATTTTCTCTGTGCTATCCATGTGAACTCCTCACCCTTCCTTAGCATAGAGGTCAATGGCTTGACCATCTCTGCAAAATTTGAGATAAATATTTGTATGAAATTTATCTTACCGAAGAAGCTTTGCATGCCTTTCTTGTGCTTAGGTAAGGACAGCTCCAGGATGGAGTGAACTCTCTCTGGATCAATAGCCAAACCCTCCAAAAAAACAATGTGACCAAGGAGCTTCCCCTCGTGGATAGTGAACACGCATTTCTTAGGATTGAGAGAGATACCAAACTCTCTACACCTCTCAAAGATTTGCCTTAGGTGTTTCATGTGTTGGCTTGCTTCCTTGGAGAAAATTGTCACATCATCAAGATATACTAGCATAGTCTTATTTATTAGACCTTGAAAGGCCATGTCCATAGCTCGTTGGAAGGTGGCACCATCATTAGATAGTCTGAAAGGCATTTTCCTATAAGCAAGCATTCCCCACTTTATTGTGAAGGTTGTCTTGTTCTATTCATAGTCTTGCACCAAAATCTAGTTGTATCCTGAATACCCATCTAGGAGGGAGAAACGCTCACCGCCTGTCACCATCTGAAGGATCTGCTCCATGCTTGGGAGAGGATAATGATCTTTCAAAGAGACTCTGTTGAGGTCTCTGAAAGCAACACATAGTCTAATCTCCCCATTCTTTTTTCAAATAGGAACAAGATTGGCCAGCCAATAAGAGTGTTTTATTGGAAATATTATCTTGGACTCAATCAACTTGGTGAGTTCTTTCCGCATGATAGGTTCAATCATTAGGTTGACAGGCCTCTACTTTTGCTTGATCGGCTTGGCACCTTCTTCTAGCTCAATGGTATGTTGGGCCAAGTTTGGGTCAAAACCCTTCAAATCACTATACTCCCAAGCAAGGATATCGGTAAATTCTTGGCACAACAAGATGAAATCTTGCCTTTCCTAGTCCGTGCACACTTTTCCAAGTGCAAAGAGCTTGTCCTTGAATATTTCCACCTTCTCATGGTGTTCCTCCTTTGTTGCAATGCACACCTTCTCACTTCTCAATTGGTCATCTCCATTGAAGATACTCTCTAGAGTGACCAAACCTTTGGGGAGCTTATTGTTCTTCAGTTGAACAATTTGGTTGCCATATTGCTATTGTAGCTTTGCCTAGTTTTTTGTAGTGAATTCTGCTTCTTCTTATAGGAAGAGTGCTATTTGCTAATCACTATTGAAAACCTACCAGTTGGTGATGTTGTCAGGTACAGAGGGCCAGATCACTACTTTCAAGTGATGTGATTTATGGTCTCAGTCTATTTCCTGAGGAATATCGAACTGGGAACCAACTGCTGCTAGCCTATCTGCTTGCTTGTTCCATTCTCTAGGAATGGAGGTAATATTAAAAGTGAAGAATTTTTCCACTAAGTCCCATACCCTATGTTTGTAGGACTTCAGTAGGGAATTCTTCATCAAATTTTGGCCTCTTACCTGGTTGACAATTAGCTCACTGTCACCAAACACTTACATGTCTTTGATTCCTCTTTTCCTCGCCCACTCCAAACCATGGATGAGGGATTCATATTCTGCAATATTGCATGTGCAGGAAAATTGGAACTGAAAGGTTGAAAAATACCTCTCTTTTGAAGGAGAGACCAACACCACTCCACCACCAGCTCCCAACTTACTCTTTGAACCATCAAAAAATAGCTGCCATAGACCTGAGCTTTCCTGGCTGGCTTTCATCAAATTTGGTACAAAAGTACCCTCTTTGTGCATGCAATAAATTCCAAGGCCCACCTCCTCTATGAATTTGTAAGGATCATGCTCAAAGTTGTCACTTCCCCACTCATCTAAGAGTAGATCTACAACTCCTTCAAGGGCAGAGGATGGAGATTGGTCTACTTGGAACTCCTCTTGGTCAATGATGGCATAGCTAACATTTGTTGCCTTTAGCGAGTAAGGTTCTAGATGATCTCTATGGAGTGGCTTAGATTCAATCTTGACTTTAGTCCCATACTTGGTTCTAAAAACTAGATAAGACTAATTTGCTGCTAAGTAGCCACTTATCTTAGATGTAAAATCCCTAGATAAGCAGATGGCAAAGTAAGGAGGGACATCCGCCACTACCATGTCATGAGGAGCTGAGAAAGTTGAGCAAGCGTGTAGCATCAAGCTCAAACATATTATCACCCCAATTTTCTTTGCTGGAGTTCCATCCAATTACAGGACTCCCTTGGTCATTTCTTTGTATTTCAAGCCTAGCTTATCAGCTATGCATTTGGGCATCACCGAGGTGCTTGCTCCACTATCAATGATGCAATTATGCACCAAGAAATCTCCTATGACCAAGGACACATAAAAGGGAGGAACCTTTTCTTCTTTCCAAGCCTGACCTGAGGTGGAAGGCTGTCCATTCATCATCAAAACATTATCAACTTTTGCTCATCCAGCTCATGCAATTCTTTTTACAGCATGTCCTTTTGCCCTGGTATTGATAGTGAATCCCATAAGGAGATGTTCATGTGTAGCTTCTTCATCTAGTGAACCACGTTGACTCAAGGGTTTCCTTCTTTCAAAATTTCTTTGGAATTATTTATAGCCTGAGGTGCAGGCTAAGGAGCCGAAGGTACAACTAACGGTCTGAAACTTGGGACTTTTTGATTCACATGTGATGAAGAAGGTGTTATTGATGTTTGGGTAGTAGCCTGAGTTTCTTATATTGCTCTCCTTTTGAATCTTGTGTTGGCTGCAACATAGTTAGCCTAATTGTCTGTAGCACCCACATAATTGACTGAATAGAATTCTCCTTCCAGATGATTCATGAGGGTAGAATCAGGCTGGGCCTGACTACTACTCATGTTGGGTTACATTGGAGCCTCAAAGACTTGGGAATGGGTGGATGCCTGATTATATTATACATTTGGGTAATAACCCATCATTTCATTTGTATAAATAGCCTACTCCTGACCATATCCCATGGTTGAACAACTTGGCTATTCCTGCACCAAATTGTTTTGAATGGGCACCATGACCTTAGATGATGAAGGGGCACCTAGGTTGTAGCCTTGAAAAGGTTTGGTCTGAGTAAGCTAACCTTGTCCTTGATTGTAATTTTGGAACGGGGGTCTAGGAGCTTGACCATACTACTGGTATCCTTGGTTTGGTCGATTGCTTTGAGCTTGCTGCCTTTTAAGAGACACAAGTTCATTCGGCATACTTTGCAATAGACTCTTAACTTCATGAAGTTCATTAGATGGAGTAGCAGCTGGATTTTCCATGCTAGGTAGTAGGGCTAATGTGGGAGCAGCAGTTTGAATTGGAGGCATCATTTTAGGAAAAAGTGGCATAGGGGGTCTAGGGGCTATTTTCCTAGCCTGCACTAGGCAATTTTCAGCTGCTATATGTCATAGGTGGCAGGCAGCACATGTCCTCCCATGGATTGTATCATAATAGTGATATCACTATTCAATGCTCTTAAGTAATATAGGAAAGCATAGCTAGGAGTAGGTTTTAATATAATGGGGATTCTATCCCATGTCTTCTGAAACCGAGCATTGAGATCTTACATGTATTCATGTGGGGCTCTTTTCATGGTAGTCAGCTGCTTAGCAAGTGAGAGGTGGTCAATCTTTTCTCCAAAATGGTCCATCAAGTGAGTGCCCGATTCATTCTAGGAACTGATTGAATTTATTGTCAAAGTCCCATACCAGCCAAGAGCTTTATCCTTAAGAAATAATGCCAATAATCTGATTGCAATATTTTCCTCAATGACATTATGAATATTGCAGAGGTTAGCAATATTTTTGATGTGTTTGATGACTGTGATGGGCCCCTCTCCATCAAAAGAAGGCACACTTTTGAGGGTTGCTCCTAGAATTGGATCATAACGTTGGAGATTCAATGGACTTTGACCATGAAAAGTCAAAAAGGGAAGTGCCATAGCTATGATGGGATGTAATTGCGGCCTTGCTACGTATGTGTTCTTTTTAGTAGGTTTGGGAAGGTGATTTGTTGAATAAGGATAGGTCCTCTCAAACCTTAGTATTTTTTTTGAGTTCAAAGGCAACTCAATGAAGTCAAAAGGAACACCCTTAGAAGCAGACCATGTGGTGACTTTAGGCATAGGAAGTTAGACTGGTCTTTGATTAGAAAATGATGTTCTTACTACTGGAGTCACCAGATGCTGAAAATAGTTGATTTGCTAGAACAGGACCAGCATCAATCCCGAAACTTTACCAAGTGTAAAATTGGGTCCCACTAAGCGTGCCAAAAACTATTAACATAGTGGATTGCACCCAGGATAGGAGGCTGAGCTCCTACCTTCCACACGTCAAAATGGAAACTTCCCTCTCACTTGTGGGACTGGTGAAGCTAGAGGGGAGAGTCTCTAGGTAACGGCTAGCTCCCTTTGATGCATCTAAGTTGTTCTAATCAGTGCTAATACATGTATATAGATATATAATGGGGGGGTGAAAAGGGAGAAGGATTACAAGAAAATAGAACCTACTCTAAAAGGGGTGATGCACCAAATGATTTGACCTACTCACACTCACACTTGAAGCCAGACAAACACATACATATACTTCAAACTGGTAGAAGGACTAGGCTACAGGAAACTTAACAAGGAGGCTTTAATGGAATACACAGAAAAAAGGGACTCACCATAGGTGTTGTGAAAGGGCACACTATATAGTAGCTTCTCTCTATCTCTGTGCTTCTAGGTAAAACTCTCCTTGCTACCTATAGGATTAACACCTTATAAACACTAGGTGTGTTGGTGTTAAACTTGTGGAAGCATTAAGAAGCAATGACTAAACACAGAACTAACACTCAAACACACACATAGATACCTAACCAGAATATAGGTAAAAATGCATTTATTGATTTTAGGTGAAAATTTGCTAGGGATTCACCGTACAAATGTGGAAATATCCTTTTTTCAAATGACAAATCTACAATATATAGAGGAAGGAAGGAGGCCTTTTGGTGCCCTTTTTACAAATGACCCATGTGCGCTTCGATCATTGGGAAGAGCAAGCTGCTTAAACATCAATGAGAGATTATGAGTTACACCATTTGTCTGCTTGCAAGACCACTCCTTCAAGGTGATTATGTGGCTTGTCTACTCATTAATGCAAAATGAAGAAAAATGGGTCGCACCATTAGCCATTTGGGCCTCCTAATGATCAATTCATAGACACTGTATCACCTGCTAGAGTAACTTCTTAAATCGGTGCCTCCCTCACCACTTGGACTATCTGCCTATTCTTACACTTGGCACTTTTCTCTCTTTGTTCTCTAGGCTCTTCGTCTTCTTTCTGCTTTGTCTTCTTCTGGCTCCTTCGGCCCTTGGGGCTATCTTCTGGCAAATCACTGCATTCTTTGGGTTCTTTTTTAGTTGGTGCTTAGGCAATTTAAAAGCAAATGACTATTTTACCATATTAAATTTGATGTCTGCACACCCATCATCATTTGAAAAACAATGGCTAATCCATCTTCTTAAATTTGATAGCCTCTGGGATGTCATCATCCTTGGTGAATTCCTTCAGGCCTTTACTACAGGCTTTTTCTCACAGACAAAAAGTCTGCGAGAATTGGCTGCTTTGACTTCTTCAGCTCCTTTCTTCGTGCTGGCGGCCGTCTTCCAAATTCCTTTAGACTTTTGTCTAAAGGAATTCCTTCAGACAAAAAGTTTGAAGGATTCAATGTCTTACGAGTTTCTACACATTTCCTGAAATCCTTCGGCTGCCTTCAAAGTGCTCCCTACCCTTTGCAAGGGCTTTTAAACCCAGAACTACCCTCTGTAAGGGCACCTGCCCTTTGGCTTTAGGATGCTCCCTTGAACCAAGCTATTGAACTAATAGATTGAACCAAAAATGGTTCAATGGTTCAACACTGTGCACCACTCATTCATTGAACCGAGCCTTCAAACCTGCCACTTGAACCAAAATGTTGAACTTGTCAATTAAACCAAGGCATTGAACCAACTGATTGAGCCAAAAGTGGTTCAATGGTTCAACAGTTCAACACCGTGTGCCAATCCTTTATTACACCAAGCCTTTAAACTATTTACTTGAACCAAAGTGTTGAACCAATCCATTGAACTGGTTCAATGGTTCAAATAATTGTTGAACTAGGGCACCGAACTATTTGATTGAACCTGCCGATGAAATGACTAAGTGAACCAAATGATTGAACCATCTGATGAACTAAGTGATGAACCAAGGCCGATGAACCTGAGCTTTGAACCAAAATGTTTAACTCTGCCATTGAACCAAAGTGTTGAACTTTGTCAAAGCATTGAACGAACTGAATTGAACCAAGCCTTTGAACCGAACCGATGAACTTGAGCTTTAAACTAAGGAATTAAATCGGTTCAAAGGTTCAAAAATGCTAACCTTCCTTATGAATTTCTAGGCAAGAGTCTAAAGAAGTTTTATAAAACCTTGCACTCTCTAAATTGGTTCTTCATCTGCCAAAAGAATACACCTACAGAGTTCATAGGAAAACTCACTACTGAGTCCATAGAAACCCAAGCCCTGTAGAGTCTATAGAAATAGACCTGCAGAGTCCATAGAAAATCAAGCCTTACAGAGTCCGTAGAAAATTAAACCCTACAGAGTTTGTAGAAAATCAAGCCCTGCAGAGTCCGTAGAAATAGATCTGCAGAGTCCGTAGAAATAGACCTGCAGAGTCTGTAGAAAATTTCTAGACTTGTGCAAAAATTAAAAATGAATTGGCCTAAAACGGCAAAGGAAGAACGGGACCAATTTTTTTTGGCCTGTTACACCAAAAAATTGTCAACAATCATGATTTTGACAACCCTAGAAGCAGTTTTGAAATAACTAAGATAATTCTACTTTCATTCTAAAAATAACTGAAAATAATCTAATCTGATAAAAATGTATTCTAGTTGTTCTTATAAGTGGTTTATTATCCCTTTCAAGTTTGTACATATTTTGATTTTTATAAGTCACATAATCAATTGTACCTAACTGCTATTTTGATTTTTAGTAATGATTTTGCACTGCTAATTACGATTTTGATCCATAGAAAGTTAGCATTTTAAAATTATCATACCCTATAACAATTTTTTATAATATGTCCACAATAGCATTGGTCTATTTATCTTAATTCATCATAATCTAGGAAATGTTATTAGACTTTGGAAATATTTAGTTTCCTTAGTTCTTTCATAATTACTTGTTTGCTTCTAGAATTTTGATTTCTAATAGTGATTTTGAAAAATCTACTAGCAATTTTGAATATGATAACTATCCACTAACCGTAACATTCTATTAGCTATTTGAAAAATCACTTATTGTCTATCTATGATTTTGACCTATCATCTACAATTGTGTCTTTATGTATGTGATTTTGAGTAATCTTAATTGGGTGAAATTGTGTAGAAGCAATTTTGAAGAAGCAAAGGTGACTTTGATTCAAGGCCAAACTAATAAAAAAAATTCATGTAGGACAAATGATAAAAGATCATAAATCTAATCCCTATCTTGTTTTCTTGTAAGACATTGGTCAAAGATGTAGGCTTTATATTTTCATATATTCTATTTTTTGTTTGGTTTGCCTCTCATAATAAATTAAATAGTTAAAAAAAAAATTGTGCACATGTGTGTTACCAATTACATTTTATTTTATAGGGTGAATTGTGATGTGGAAGTCATTCCCTCATACTTTCCTTAGCCTTAAAGTTTGGTGATTCACATTTCGTCACCATGCATTCAACCATGCTTCATGTTTCAATAGAGTCTAAAAATCAAGGATAAATATCATAGGCCAAGCAGTTGAACCCATATAGGTCTTCTGTGAAAGGAAAGAATTAATTCTATGACCCAAACATTAGACAACACACTACACATATGTGGGCCCCATGTACCTAGCATATTTCAGGGACACCCCTAGAAAACCCTATCTAGCCTAGAATAAGACCATCAAATGTAATATGTGACTTATTATCGAAGTCAATATTAGATCCCTGGTGACCATTAGGTGTAAACAAGTTTGAGAGGGTTTGAGAGATTATGTAACAAGTCACAAGACTACATCCTTACCTATGAAACTATTAGATAATGCAGTCATTGGGTTACATTCCCAAATTGGTTTGCTAAATAATAGGACTTGTGGTTTGCCTGATTTTATGTGTGTTATACTAGACCAATGTTGTTTTTTAGCTGATTCAACATTTTACCCATCATGCTAAGAACACCTAAATATCCTTAGGACATACCTGTCCCATATAAATCTTGGCTTATCCATATTCACCCTTTATCACCATCATCATTTCATCTATTCTATTCCTTGAACAAGTCTTGAGTATTATATTAGTCTTGTGATTAATCTATAGTGGTCATCCATTCTATCTCAAAATATAAAATCCATCCCACTTGTTGCTCTGTCCATTTATCCTCAACACCATATTCTAAAAAATATTACTTTGTTCAAATATTATTAACCTATTACTATGTCATATTTCATTTAGCACACTATCATCTTGTCATCTCACCTATTCATAACTAGCCATATTTAGTCATCATCCTGCTAGTTTGAATCTAGGCACCTTGTCATCTTATCATCAAGTCCTCTTGCTAGATTGAGGCCTCGTAGAGTTGACATATTGTCAATACTTGATCATGTAATCTAGATTATTCTCTATCCAACATATAGTCCTAAAACATAATCCTATCCTATCCATCATCACATATAGGCACATTGGCCATCTTAGCTTAAATTTAAGATAGTTTCTTACTCAAGAATACATCTTATCACATTCTTTCACCTCATATCAAACTTACATCCTAAAAAAGTGACTAACACCTACATCACCCATTTCCATCCACTATGCCTATCAAATTTTATACACAATTCATGAGGTTGGGACAAGGATCAAACCAAGAAGATGACATCATAAAGACATTAGTTAAACAAATTATGAATAATTAAGGGAACCAAAGTGATATCCATACTCTTGGATGAGAGGGAAAAATTAACAATGATTTCTTCAACAATGATAAGATTAGGAATCAATTTGACCAATACATATATGAGAATCAAGACCAAATATTGGCCTAAATTATTGGAATTAGAGGTAAACTACCCTTTACATTTAGTCTTTATCTCCTACAACATAAGATATGAACACCATCTCAACATAACACTCCTCTTCACCAACACATTACAAATCAATATGAAGGGAATCCTAATCTAGTAGATCATGAACAAGAATTAGATAAAGAAGAAGAATCTCCTCAAAATAAACAAATTAAGGATGATAAAATAAAATACATATTGGAGGATCATCTCAACCAACTTACCCAACAAGTCAATTTACTAGTATCTCAAATTCACTTTGAAGCCCACAAACCCATGTCACTAAAGAAAACTTTTTAAATTCCTCTAATATACACTGGCATAGATCCCTTGAAGCCAAAATCAAGTCAAACTAAGACTTCTAATCCATTAATGGATCCCTCTTTTTCCCAAGAGTGGAAAATAATGAATGAGATTCTTCAACAAATAAACCTCTGAACTCAAGCAAGGAAATATAGATATAAGGATTTTTGCACATCTCCTTTGGATATGAGTATATTACAAATAACCTTCTTGATACATTTATAAATTCAAAAATTTGACAAGTATAAAGGGAAAGGAGACCCTCATGACCACATTTAATAATTCTACATAACATGTCATGAGGTCATTTATAACGATGCTTATTTACTTTGTCTCTTTCCAGAAAGTCTCATAGGACCTGATCTCAAATGGTTTATACATTTACCTAAAGGGTCCATTGCATCATTTGAAGAATTAATGAAGAATTTTATAAGACTCCTTTCCTTCAATATTGAGAACAATATTTATATAATAGATCTTTATAACACCAATAAAATAAATGCAGAGAGTCTTGCATCTTTCTTATAATGATGGAGAAACTTAGCTAGTCATTTTTGATGTACCATCCCAAAGAAAGAATTATCCAATATCTTCATCGATAATCTTAATACAGAATTAAAATATCAATTAATATTATAATATGCCAAGTTTTTTTATGATATTATAAAACAAAGCATCCAAATTGAAAAATCACTTATTGAAAAGGGGACTATCAAAATATATACCCAAAATAAACAAATCAAAATCAAAACAGTAATTCTTTAGGTAAACTTAAAGTCTTACAAAAATAAAAAATGTTGTTGGGGATGGAATTATTGATTCTAATCATGTATACATAGTGTAAAAGTCCTCCCATACTACCAAAAACCAAATATCTGTAGCATCACTGTACTAAAGGGGAAGCCAAGAACTAGAATAGGAAAATGACATATTACAGGTCTTGGTATACCAGTTGAAATAATATTGAAGAAATGGATTGCTACTAATATGATAAATCTCCTAGAAATTAGACTTTTTGTTGATAATAAGCCACATATTGATTGGTATCATGAAGATTAATTTTGTCATTATGATCACATGAAATGGCATGATATTGAAAAATGTATGCAATTAATACATTTTATTTAGGATATGATAGAAAAGGGACAAATACAGATTAAAGGTGAAAATAACTAAGCCAATCCAAAAGTTAGCAACTAGGCACATATCAATATCCCTTACCTATGCATGATAAAAAAAATAGAAGAAAGAACCAAGGGATCATAGTCAAGAATCTATTTATAATAATATCTACTATCATGTTATTCCATTTCACCACATTAATACCATTAAAATCAAAAGCCTTCAAGAGACCCAAGTATGCCTTGACCTATCCTTAAGATCAATAGGGCCACTTTGGATTATGTGGTCACCACTAGACATATTAAAATAATAGTTCCTAGGGTAACCCCTAAAGACTCACCTCCCATGCCCTCTCAAAAGATCACAATCCCTAAGAAGACTCCAAATAATCACAATAAAACATATGACATTATTCAACAATTAGAGAAGATTCCCACTCATATTCTCATCATGGATCTTCTCAAAACCTCTTTTGTTTATCAAGAAATATTAAATTAAATCCTACATGATTCAAAAGTTCTTAGGGATATTAATACTAGTCAATTTCAAGATTTGGTTGGTCATTTATCTCCATTGAAAAAAATCACATTTAGTGCCCAAGACATGTCACCAATAGGCCATCATCATAATTACCTCTTATTCATATAAGTATCCATTGCTGATCATAAGATCCCATAAGTTCTTATAAATGGAGGATCCACCTTAAATTTATGACTTATAGAGTTACTAAAGAAATTGGGATACTCAAAATCATCTTTAGGGGCTACTTTGATCATAATAAAAGCTTATGATGATAATGAGTGACTGTCAACAGGAATAATATACCTTCTTATAATAGTGGGACCTATCATTAAACATTGGTTCATGTAGTTAATGTTGATCTTCTATATAACATGATTTTGGGTTGACCATGGATCCATGAAATGAGACCTATACCCTCCAATATTCATCAATGTCTTTAATTCCCAAATTTAGGCATGGAGGTCACCATCCCTAGTGAAATCAAATAATTTCACAATTGTCAAATGGAAGGAATAGATTATGACCTTTACTATCAAAGCACTCAAGGTTCATCTTATGATCTAAAAGCCATAAAATATATACATACTGATAACTTATTACCCTCTTCCTCCAAACCATTAGAGGCTACCCATCTAAAGATCATCTCTAAGGGATTTGAAGAAGATGAGTACAAAACCATTTCATAGGAAATCTACCACTATCTCCATGCACCTATGGGTCCCCTGCTATGTAGGAAGTTAAACCTACTATCTATTAGTTTGGATCAACTACCTTCGATAGCTTAGTGGTAATATCATAATAACATTTTGAAGAACTCAATGATTATTGGATAATTTATGCAAACTTGTGCCCTTATTTTCCAAAGAAAGAATATCCCAAAGCACACAAAGCTCTAGAACATGAATTACAAGGGTTGAGGAATAGGTCGATAAGAGTAAGGGATTTTGGAGCCTATCAATATTAAAAGACATCTAGGATGACTTTGATTAGGGTAAAAATGATCAGGAATTAACCTTCACAATATCATTACAAACTCTTCTTCAATTCTCGATGAGTCGACCTCTAACAAGGAAGTCAAAACAAGTTCCACCTATAGCCTTTATGAAGATCTTGTTACCATAAACCTATTCACTGATACATCTATTTATACCATCAATATTTCCCTACACTATCTTGAGTTAATGGACTAGGATTGGTATGAAGAACTATCCTTTGATACATTTTAAAGTGATGAATCCATCATTGAGTATATGGGAGCCCAAATTTTCATGCCATCAAGGGATCATAAAAAAGGATTTACTAGTAGTCTAAATGATTCAATATAATTTGGAGAGCAAAGTAATCTTTAAATCAAATAGAAGAAGCATATGTGAAACTAATCTCTCTTCAATCACAGAGGAAATTCAACAACCCCATTCTTTGAGTCATCTAATTCATGACAAGAAAAATTTATATCAAGAGCTATGTGAAGAGTTTCCAAATGTATTTATCCCAGACAAAGAACCATCACCACCCCCAACATATATAGAAGATCAATCACCTTCCTTAATTGAGGAAGTTATAAAAGTGAATATTGAAACTGAAGAAGATCCTAAAATAGTCAAATTGGGGGCAAGTCTTACCCCTAAGGAATAGTAAATTCTTATTGATATTCTCAAAAAAATTATAGATATATTTAAATGGAGCTATGTAGACATACCTAGTTTAGACCTTGATTTAGTGGTGCATCACTTATTAGTACACCCAAATGTTAAACAAATAGAATAAAAGCTTCATAAAATGCACCCTAAAGTAGCATTATTAGTCAAATAATAATTACAAAAATTCTTAGAAGCAGGGTTCATTCATCCAATTGAATATTTTGAATGGATTTCTAACATAGTTCATGTGGCAAAGCCATAAGGAGGAATTTGTATTTGTAGTAACTTTTGAGATATTAATATGGCATGTCTAAAAGATGATTTAATTCTACCCAATATTGACATGATTGTTAATTCAACATCTAGTTATGAAATGTTATCCCTCGTGGATGGGCAAATTAGATATAATCAAATTAAGATTGCACCTGAAATCAACATAAATTGCCTTTATCACCCCATGGGGAAATATTTTCTATTAGGTAATGCCCTTTGGTCTCAAAAATGTAAGAGCCACTTATCAAATGGAAATGATGGTTATATTCAATGAAAATGATTCATGACATCATCAAATATTATGTTGATGACATTTTAGGGAAATTAAAAATAAGGGAAGAGTACCCTCTAGTCCTAACAAGAATCTTTGAGAAACTAAGAGAATATAAAGTCCAATAGAATCCCAAGAAATGTGTGTTTGAGGCTACTTTAGGAAAACTTTTGGATTTCATTATATCTCAATGAGGCATCTAATTAGACCTTGCTAAATTCAAAGCCATAAATGAAATGCCTTTGCCCAAAAACTTGAAGCAATTATGCAACCTTCAATGGAAACTACAGGCCATTCATCAATTTTTTTCTCAATTAACAGATAAATGGTATATATTCCCTCATTTACTAAAGAAAGGAACTCATTTTGACTAGAATTAAGAATACCAAATATAATTTGATTACCTAAAACAATATCTATTGAAACCTCTAGTCCTTGCACCTCTAGTATCGAGAAGGCCTTTACTGATGTATTTATCTAATACTCCATGTACCATAGGAACTCTTTTGGCACAACACAATGATAAATAAAAAGAACAATCCAACTATTATTTAATCAAAATTCTCATCTCATAGAAGCATAGTTATAATCCCATTGATAAAGCATTCCTTGCCATTATCTTTGCTTCCCAAAATCTTAGACATTATATGTTAAACAATCAAGTATAGATTATCACTAATGTTAAACCACTCAAATATATGTTATCAAAGTCTACTTTAACAGGAAAGATGGCCAAAAGGATCATATTATTGAGTGAATTTTACATAAAATATGTAAATCATAAATCCATCAAAGGGAAAATCATTATGGATCAACTAGAAACAACTCCTGTAGCAGATACAAAACCATTAACTACAACTTTCCTAGATGAATCCATCTTAACCACTGAAGAATCACTATGTTGAAAGCTTTATTTTGATGGATCCTTTACCATGCATGGATCAAAGGATGGTATCCTTTTGGTCAAACCTCAAGGATATTTTATTCCAAAGGATTTATGAATATCCTTCACATGTACTAAAAATATAGCTAAATATGAAGCATTAATTTTAGGACTACAAATTTCCATTCATTAGAATATTCAACAACTTTGAGTTCTAGAAGATTATCAATTAATAATTAAAAAATCCAATGAGTAATTATAAACTAAGGATGAGAAGTTAATTCCATATAAAAATATATTTGATCAATTAAAGAATATTTTTCAATCCATAACCTTCGAACAAGTATTAAAAGAAAGTAACAAAATAGGTGATGCAATGACTACTATTGGGTATTTGTTGGACCTCATAGAAAATGTTATTAAAGGCAAATTTTTGGTTAAACAACTATTACTACCTACACACCAAGATTTGGATTATCATCAAGTATGTGTAGTTAATGATCCTAGTCAACCATGGTATCAAGACATTTATACTTACCTCCAAAACAAAACCCTTCCACCAAATCTTAATCACAACCAACATAAAGCCTTCATCCAACATGCCTCTAGTTACACTATTCTTGGCAGCATGCTCTATCGGTAAGGCTATGACGATACCCTATTGAGATACCTGAACTTAGATGAAGCTCACTTAGAAATCAGGGAGGTTCATGAGGGTATTTGTGGAAGCCATGTCAATAGAATGGCCCTTGCCTAGAAATTACTCAGGGTTGGATATTATTGGCCTACTATGGATCATGATGCTTGCCAATATATGTGAAAATGTGTAGCCTATCAGAATCATGGAGTTATTATACATGCCCCTACCCAAGAATTATAGCCTATCATGAGCCCTTTGCCTTTCATAGTATGAGGATTGACCCTCATTGGTAAAATTAATTCTAATTCATCAGATGGCCATAAATTTATTAATAAAACCATGGAGTATTTCACAAAGTGAGTGGAAGCCATGCCACTCATATATACCATAGGCCTTCATATATATAAATTTATTTTGAACCAAGTCATATACCACTTTGGAATCCCCTCAATGATAATATTTGATAATGGAAAGTCTTTTAAATTTTTTGAAGTTTAAGACTTTTTAAATAAGTATCATATTGAGTGGCATTTCTCATCACCCTATTACCGCCAAATAAATGGTCAAGCAAAAGCTACAAATAAAACACTTATAAAGATCCTTAAAAATATTGTCAATAATGCTATAAGGAATTGACATTTGCAATTACATCTTGCATTATGGTCTTATGGAACCAGTGTTCATACACCTCCTCGGGCCACTCCATACTCCTTGGTATATGGGATTGAAGCCATTCTACTGATTGAGGTTGAGTTCCCCTCCTTAAGCATATTATTACAGGGCATGATCATAGATTATGCATACAAAACTAAATGACTACATGATATAGAGCTACTAGATGAAAAGTGTCAAAAGGATATATATCACATTAGAGCATATCAAAATAAGTTAAAAGGCTAATATTACAAGAAAATTCAATCCTGAGAATTCAAAATCGGTGATTTAGTCCTCAAATAATATTAAAAAATACCAATGTTGATTAGGAGAATAAAGGTAAATTTGATCCCAATTATTCAAGGCATTGTATTTTTATTTCCAAATTAGGGTCTATGAAATATAAATTGGCCACTTTAGAAGGATAACAATTTGATGAGCCAATGAATATTATTCATCTCAAAAGGTTTTATACCTAAAATCCTTGAAATATGCTCATCTTAAAATCCTGTACTTCATTATGGAAAATACTTTATCTATAAGAATCGTGTTCCTGATCCTCACTCATACTTCAGGGCATTTCCATTCATGTTGTTTAACTCCCATTATCCTACACATTCCATCTCATCTTCCCATCTTCCATGTGATCTTGATCGTAATGATGTATATTAGAGTTATATGCTTTGGAAGGTAAAAGACATGATTTATCAAAGTTGGGAAAGATTGATACCATAAGATCCCAAAGAATACTATTGAAGAGTCATCTGGAACATTTGTTCCACTTATTTTGTATAGAGTCATTAACTACTCATATCCTAGTTGTAAATAGTTAAAATTGAATCTTCCAGATGGCTTTTATTTTATCAGCCTCAATGTCAACCTTCATACTTAAATTCGATTACCCACTTAAGCATATAACCCCCATCCTTATTAATAACTATCTTATCATTATTGGTTAAATTCATTAATCATCCCTCCTTAAGGTCATACACCATATTTTATAAGGTGAAACTGAATCCTAGAATGCTTACCATGTCCTTGGGGAATATAATGTACTTGGTTTGATTCTATTAAATTTGTCACAAATTATTCTACATTGTATTTTTATTATTGTGTGAAATTATTATCTTCTTTGTAAATATTTTTACTTTACATATTTGCTTAAAATTATTCTTTCTTTGTTAATTAGCTTAGTAGTCTTAGTATTAGTAGAATCTAGTCTTTTTTGCCTGAGGCATAAAGGGAACAAGGATGCTATGATGACCTCCCTTTATGATCTTAGGATGACATTCACAAAATTCCCTCTTAGCCTCTACACATTATGGTAACATGTCACCATGGATATATTATTGTTGTGATGCATCTTACCTCGTGAAACATTAAAATGGATTGCAAACATTTATATGGCTTCAAGATATATCTCATTTATTAATTCATCCTAAGCCTAAAACCAGCCCATTTTTAATCATATTCAATCTAAGGTATCATTTATCCTAATTTTGACCCCCCATTTATTCATTAATTTTCCTTGTGTAAGAGGATTACTTAGTATCCATCCCAATTACTAAGGCACATGGTTAAAATTCAAAGGTAAATTATTAAATCTGTGACACATGAAAAAATTATAACACACCAAATACTATCTATATCACCTATTTTTTATCTCATTATTCAATAATTCATTTTCCATATCATTATTTCAATATAAATATTCCATACAACCTATCTAACTTCATAACATCAATCTAATCTTTCAATCACTACATGCATAAATATAAAAATATGTCTCTCATAAGGTTAATCCTATAACCATTCATTTTCACCTAATTTTAAATAGATATATAATCATAATAAATATCAACATCATCATTAAACATGGTGACTAAATCATTTATCACCATCATAAGCTCAAAACAAGACTTACATCATCATCCAAGATATCATTCAATCACATCATAAGAATTATCTCATTTATAAACTATTTCCATATATAGCATCATGATTACAATTTTAAAAAAAAAAACATAAAAAAAAACATATTGCATAAATCATTAAAAACTACATCAACTAATCAAATATATCACCTACTCCATTTCTACATCAGTGGCCATTTATATACATCATCACATATAACCATGAAAATACATAATCTCACAAACATCACAAGATGAACATTAATAATTATACAACAAACACTTAGTACAATAACATCACATATATTATAAAAATTAAACAAAAATCCATAAATACATCACATCACAATATCAAAATCACATCATCATATATATAGCCATAATCAAATGTCCATGAACATGCAAAAGATCATATACAATAAATGCATCATGGACATCCATATGCCAATAAGAAAATGAATATATAAGTCTAAAATTTGATAAGTGCATTATATCAAGACACATCAATCCCCCTTGATGGTTGTTGAATAGATTATGAATAAGTGTGGTTGCTAGCTCTATAAGATGGTGCTCATCGATCTATTAGTACAACCCCCTCATATAGGCCCCAATAGTAGTGAGCCTCTCTAGTCAATCAAGATATCTATAGTGTCACATCTCCTAATCCCTACCTCTGTGGAAGTGTGATACCCTTCATCCTCACCCTCTTGGCCACCTACAACTTTGCCTCTTTCTGACTTAGCCTAGTCTATAACATGTCCTGAGCACCCTAAATCTATGTAATCTATCCTTGAAGGGCTGATATCCACCTATACTTATCACTAATATGTCCCAATAAGGTGGTCAATTGTGCCATAATAAAACCCATCTTTGTGTCTCACTAGACTAACTATCTCTAAATATCAGCTACCTAAGTTTGGTGCCCATCTATCTTGGTAGTGATACCAGATATGTTTGATTTTCTCTCTCTCTCACCTCCTACTCCAAACTAGCTATCTAAGACTGATACTTAGGTCTCATAATTAGCCCTAAAGTCCCTACATCATCACCTCCACTAGGTCTAGTCCCTATCCATGTCCCTATAGGTACCTTTCCCCTTTTGCATATCCATCTATAACCATTAGGATAAAACTATCTCTACCATCCCTAACAACCTATTATTGTCCACTTTGTGGTCTTCATATCTACAATCTCGCCTTCACCTTCAAAACTTTCCTCACTATCTTTCTCCTAGCCTATCTCCATAAGGGCCTCAAAAGTCTCCTCGACCTCCTTTGTGTCCACCAAGATCTATAGGCTATAGTAACACTAGTATCAGCTAGCAATGCATGGTAATCCAATGCTACTAGTGTGACCTTATCATAATCAATTTTTGTAATATAACTATTTACCCTTTGGCCCCACTGAGGTCTCTCTTAGTCAGTCTAAGAAAATAAATGCTTTATTTTATGAATATCTTATTGATTACAAAATTGGAGTTGTACTCTATTTAGTCAATATCTCTCAATCATATAATCATGATGGCCTGTTAAATAACACTCAGTCATCATATAACCTATATATGTTACATCCTCTATACAGGTCCAATGAATCTACCTATATGGCATCTAGGTAATCTCTACATCTGAAAAGTTATTAAAGGCTTGTATATCTCATATCACCTACATAAACTCACTCCACACCTAGGATAATCTACCACCCAAATACTAGTGGATCCTTAGGATCTTGATATACTCTCATACCCATAGGTCTCTCTATTGTAATGTACTCCCATGACCAAATCTTTAATAATAGAGACAAACCAAAACTGACTGCCCCTCTATAAGAACCTATATGTATATCTTGGTAAAAATGTCCCAACACAATAAGACCCATGTAAAAACCCTATGTTACTAGACCATGTCATGAAATACATCTCTCAAAACATGCTAAAACCACTGGCCACTATTATTTGGTAATAAAATAATGGTAATAAGAGACATATATACTAGGGTCACATGATCAATTGTGCCCTTGATCAGTGCCCTATCTATATCAATATGGTAGTCTCGTACACCAACCTGCAAATGTCCACATAGTTTCTAAAAGGTATCTCTAAGTGAGCTACACATATAATAAATAATAGCTCCCCTCATTGGTAATTTGAAGATACACCAGATATCCTCAAGGGTTATAGTCATCTCCCTAGTCATAAAGTGGAAAGTGCTCATTTGAAAATGCCACCTCTCCAATAAAGTTTTAATTAGTACCTAGTCAATCTAAATAGATGGAATAATAGGTATATAATATAATCCCATTAGCTCTAATAGGCCATAACCCACTACACTTAATCTATGCATCTCATGGATCACTATCAACAATTGTAATCTTAATGCTAATACACCTAGATCCTCCTACACAAATTCGCATCCTACTCATTATCCTATACTATACATACCACCTTTCCCTTGTAGCTCCTTATACCATTCCCTTTTATCCATACAACTTATCCATCCCTGATCTATTTAACCCTCACTAATATTCACATCATAATCACTAATTACCATATGCCCTTAGTGGTAGTTTTGTAAAATTATAAGAACTCAAATATGATAACACAATATCATAACTCTCTTGTTGAGGTTTTTCACAACCAAAACTCGCCATTATGTAGTTTCACAAAACAACAATTACCAGTTGCAATTTTTACAAAACTGCTAATCACCAGTTGTAATTTTGTAAAATCATAAGTGGTGATCCCATTATCACCTATTATGAGGAAAAAATTACAACTCAAGGTATGCCAATAGTTGCAATTTTTCACCCTTTCCCCTCTATAAATGCCTAATTAATGCATCCAAAACAAAAATAAAAAGCTAGGGTTAGGCACTTACTAGTCATCTAGTGTTCTCAAATCTCTAGAACTCCCTAACCCTCTCTCCATGGTGTGATGAAAATAAAATATTATCCATGGATATAAACTCTAAAGAAAAAATTAACAATAGTAAAAAAGTGAAAATGAATTTATTTTATGCCTTCCCTTCTATTTTACCCCCTCTAACTTTTCTTTCCTAATCTAACACATGTTTAACCCTCATTAACC